>OY284483.1:40566576-40586958 GCA_958336345.1 Dorcus parallelipipedus | reverse complement strand
TTCCTGTTTCTCTACAGGGAATCTGCTACTTGATAAATCTGTGCTTATAACCTGACGTAGGGTTGCCACATTGTCAGAAATAAAATAACGGACAAACTATGTATATTAATTTTTTTCAATTTGTTACGATGTTGATGATTTAACGCTTTAAGTAAGTTGATTCTTTCATAATGTTATCCCTATTCATTTATTCCTGCACGCGTATTAATAAACAACCAAACGTATTGTACAATTTGTACACTTTTACACTGCTACAGACTACACAGTTCTACATAGTTCATGTTAAAGAATTTATTTTGTTTTCATATGATTTAAGTTGGCATGTCTGAGTATGATTTAAGCTGGCATATCTGAGTTGGGTAGTTGACTCGAAGTACAGTCCCGCGCAGCTAAAATGCGCCTCCTGCATGCAAGCCTCGCCCTTAAAACCTTATAGTACAAGGCTCACAGAACTGTCAATTTGTAGCACTTAAGCTGCGCACGACTATATGTGACGGATACGTTGATACGTGGAAGGAGAATAAGGGCGTGTTGTCTTAAAGCAAAAACAACAACCATCAACAACTGAAAATGCAGGAATCATATCATTTTGTCAGTTAGTTCCAATTATCGCCGATAAAAGTAGCGCCACTTCCATACTAACCAAAATAATTTGTTTCCTATTACTATTACCTGATAATTTGGAAAAGAAGTGCCGGTGGTCACAAAAAACACTACGTCGAAAAACGTTGTATATTACGTTCGTTTGGTACAAAAGTTGATCTTAGATAACATGTTTCGGTTTAACAAAAACCATTTTCAAATCTACAAACAATGAAATTGCGCTACAAAACGAAGTTAAAGCAAAAATTGTAAAACAAACCTGTGAGTTGATTCACACTAGCGTGCGTGCTAAACATGTGGCACACAAAATCCCTAACTCGTACCAACTTAAAGGTAAAAATCACGTTCAAAGCTGATGGCGAAATTTTACAATAAATTATTGAATGTACAAATTAATAAGAAGCAAATGAAAGCTGAAGGCAGATTAAAAACAAGTTAAAGGCTGAAGGCCAGTAAATAACTAACATACCACTTAAGGGTAACAATCGAGTGTCAGCTCATGGCGGGAAATTTAAACATAAATTTAGAAGTGAAAATTAGAATTGAACAATTTCACATACCACTTAAGGGTAAAAATCGAATAACAGCAAATGGCGAAATACAAAATATAACTTAAATGACGAACACCAACAACAGATCACACTATTAAAACTATGGATCTATCCAATTTATAGATTCGAAAAGTTAAAATGAGGAAAAATGGTTTGATCGTTCAAGAGGTTGACAGTATTATCTTTTTTATATAAGAAAATTTCTAAAGTTTCGGCAATATTAAGTTTTAAACCTTTCGGAAGTTGATGTAGTAATTTAACCGTGAATTTAGGGTCATGATAATGTCCTGAATCAATCAAATGTAGAGCAAAATTAGAATCGGTTTTCCCCAATCTAGCAGACGAGATGTGTTCTTTAGTGCGGGTGGCTAAATTCCGACCCGTTTGCCCGATATAAATCGAATTACAATTGGATTGAGTGCAAGTGATGGAGTAAACTCCACTTTTGTTCATACGTTCTATCTCATCTTTCGAATTGGTCAGAATCGAGATAAGGTTATAATCATTAGAGAAGTTTGCACACCTTCCAATTTGTTAAGTGTTTTCTTAAGTTTTTCAGAGGCAATGCCTATATAAGGTAAAGAAGCATATTTAAAATTACGTTCACAGACCTCATCTGCCAGAGTGGGGAAAACTGTTTTGTTAATTAAACGATTACGAATTTTGTAAAAAAGTCGTGAGATGGTATCAATAGGGAAACCATTGTTGCTGACAATTTGGCAAACAATTTTGATCTCCCTATTGAAATCATCTCCCGACATAGGAATAGAGAAAGCTCTATAAAAGAATGCCGAAAAAGCTGACATTTTATGTTGGTAAGAATGGTTAGACTTAAAATTGATAGTGGCATCAGTATTTGTTGGTTTTCTCTAGATACTGAAAGACAGAGACGAATTTAATCTTTTAATTGACACATCCAAAAAATTAATGTTATTGTCAGTTTCTACTTCTAAGGTAAACCTAATATTGCTGTGAAAAGTATTAAAAAGTGTGAGTAGCTCAATGGCTGTGTTATTACCACCCTCTAAAACGATCAAAATGTCATCTACGTAGCGAGCAAAAATTTTTATTTTGTGAGCCAAATAGTGGTTAGAGTTAAAAAATTTAGATTCTAAGTTATTCATAAAAATATCAGCCAACAAAGGGCTCAAATTGCAACCCATGGACAGACCATCTAATTGTGAATAAAATTTGTTATTAAATTGAAAAAAGTTTTGTTTTAAAGTGATTTTTAGCAATTCAGCAACGCAGTGAACATCTTCATCAGATAAATCGGAATTCATAAGCAGCTCTTCCACCAAACTCAGACATTCTGTAACCGGTATAGACGTAAAAAGATTAGTAACATCTAAAGAAATAAGAATACAATTATTCGAAATTTCGCAAAGATTTAATTTAGAAACTAATTCGGCCGAATTTTGGATGGTATAAGAATGTGTCAAAGTTAAATGTTTTCTTAAGATGTCATCTAAAACACAAGCTAACTTATGAGCAGGTGAGTTGATATAGCTCACAACCGGTCTTATTGGAACATTATTCTTATGTATTTTGGGTAACCCATAAAGTCGTGGAGTAAGTGGATTCATTGAAAGAAGTAGTCTGTTTTTGATTAAAGAGCTATCCCTAAGACTGAAAATCAAAGATCTGAGCGATTTATTAAATTTTGGGCCTGGGTCGCCACTAAGAGGAGTGAAGTTACTATTATTCAAAAAATCTTCGACTTTTTAAACATAGTCAGTCCTCTCCATGATGACCAAACAGGATCCTTTTTTTGTGACCACTGGCACTTCTTTTCCAAATTATTTTGATTATTAGTCACAAATATCATGGATAACCCAATAACTATTACCTGACTTGGTAGATTTGGTTTTGCAATCGTATTAAGAAAAGGACGGACATTTATTAAAAACGGACCGGACACACTGACGCTTTCTGAATAATGTACAGTCCATTGTAAAAATGGACGTATGGCAACCCTACCTGACGTGACAATCTAAAGTGACATTTCGCACTTATTTAATTCAAAACTTGCTTCACAATAGGTCTACTCGTTTGTTCTGCAATTTGCTACACTTTTTGCACCAACCGCTCCTGTGACAGTGAAATGTATACCGGGTGTCCCGGGGAGAAATGTCAATACTTCGTGGGGGTCTAGAGTGGGTTATTCATCTTGAGGCAGGAGAGTGCCCTATTGGGATCTTTTGTGATCTCAGTAGGGCATTCGACTGCGTTAACCATACTATTCTCATAGAAAAACTTCAAAAATATGGCTTTCGTGGACATTCCTCAAATTGGATTCAATCATTCTTAACCAATAGGCTACAGTATGTTTCTATCAATTACAATAACGAGGTCACAATTGACATCACAAATACATCACCAGTAACAGTAAATACAGGGGTTCCACAAGGGTCTGTATTGGGCCCAATTCTTTTTATAATGTATATCAACGACATAATTCACACCTCTAACACATTAAATTTTGATACTAATCTAACTATCTATGCAGATGATATATCATTAATTGTCTCAGATAAATCTCAGGATACTTTAACCAACAACAGTTGCACGCTACTTCAAACACTATCAAATTGGTGTACGACCAATGATTTGCTATTGAATTTAAATAAAACACATAGTATTACGTTTCATAATAGACAAAAACCAATTAATATCACAAATTTAAATGTAAATGGTCAAACCTTATCTAACAAAGAAACTATAAAATTTTTAGGAATCACCTTAGATAAAAATGTTAGCTGGAAAATACACTGTGAAAATTTGTGCTCGAAACTAAATTCAGTTTTTTATCTTTTCAAATGTCTAAGAACAGTTCTCACAACGGCCCAACTAACCAACCTTTACTATGCACATGTGCAAAGCAGGTTAAATTACGCCATCTGTCTGTGGGGGGAAGTAGTTCTTCTAAGAATGTTTTTATTTGCCAAAAAAAAGATACTTAGATGTATATTCGGTATTAACAAAACTGAATCTTGCAGAAATGTTTTTAAAAATTCTAATATTTTAACGCTTACATGTCTTTTCATTTACAACTTGTGCAGTCACATCCATCAAAATAAAGCCAAATACATTTTAAATAACACAATCCATCACCATAATACACGAATAAGTTCAAGCTTTCATGCACCCTCCTACAGATTGAATGTAAGTAAGTTTAGCACTAATGTTCTGGGTTTGAAATTGTATAATATGTTACCCGTCAGTATTAAGGATCTTAATTCAATCCAGTTATTCAAGAAACATTTAAAAAAATTTCTTGTAGAACGTTCTGTTTATTCAATTGATGAATTTTTCTTCTTAAGGTAATTATATTTATGTAATACTACCTATTTTGAACTTGTATGTATGCATAAGTATGTTAAACAGGTGTATTCTAATACTAATTCTAATGACTTGTAATATCTGACAAGCACCTCAGATGGTGTATTTGTAGCTATCTCACTACTGTACTGACTACTGACGATGCCAATTTACATTTTGTAAGTGTACCATGGGCTTAATAAACTTATTATTATATTATTATTATAGGTCTGTTCATACGTCACTTTCTGACGGTTTCGAAACCGTCACAAGCATGCACTCATCAAAGTTTTACACTTGATAAAGTTGTCAAAATCAATCATTATTTCGGTGGGCAACTGATTATGACGGTTTCGAAACAATCAGAAAGTGAGATTGGAACAGAGCTTATAAATTATTGTAGCTGTATATTAGCAAAAATTTTATATAAACAGATAGTCTTTTATTAATAGTTTCTGAGTTTGAAATTAAAAATATGAAGTTGCTAAATAACTTTTATTTTAAAGTATTAACATTAAATTTGTCAAAAACAGCGCTACATTGTGATGAAGAATTAAATCAACATGAAGCGCCAAATTTAAATTATCCCGGAACGTCCTAGTGGTAAAATTATCCAATACTTAATCTATTTATCTCAGAATTCATTAATAAAAGACTACCTGTTTATGTAAAATTTTTGACTTATAATAACCTAGGCGCCCACGAAGTATTGACCTTTCCTCCCGGGACACGCTGTATAATAGAATCCAAGTAGGAGTGAGAAAAATAGAGTAAAGGAGTTAAAGTGTACTATGCGTTAATATATTTTTTTAGATAAGGGGAGGCTATGAAAAACAAAATCAGACTCTTAGCTTGATTCGAAACTTTTATTCTGACATTTGCTTCCTGACCCCTGTCAAATCTGTTAGTTGTTTAAACGCTCTTGAACACTATAGTCATGGGTCAGCAAGCAATCCAACGGCATTTGAAATTAGTCGTTATCATGTTAAAGAGTTTTAACAAAGCCTTATGTATTCAATTCGAAAAATTTTTCTACTATCGTCAAATGTATCTTGACATTTCAATTTTGACATAAGTTAATTTCATTTAAGCTACGACTTAGGTTTTACTTTTCATAGACTCCTCTAATCTAAAAAAATATATTAACGCATTGTACAACAAACCTTACGTTGAAATTGAGAGGCTACTTGAATTTTTCCATTGAACATACTATGCGATCCAAAAATATTTAGCTTTTAGTTTAACATTTACTTTGTGACTCCTGTCATATCTGTTAGTTGTTTAAACGCTCTCGAACACTGTAGTCAAGCAATCTCAGAGCATTTGAAGTTGGTCGTTATCATATTAAAAAGTTTTAATAAATTCGATTAGAAGATTTTTTTTACCGTCGTCAAGTGTATCTTGACGTTTCAGTTCTGACAGATGGTCAGTAGATTAATTGTATCTACGACTCTGATTTTATTTTTCATAGCTTCCCCTTAGGTATCTAAATAATTTTGGATCGCATCATATTTGTGTACATGAGAGAATAAGTCCTATTTTTTGTGTTTCCTTATATCGTATGAAAAAGCAGAATTTAATAGTATAAGGCCCGGTTTTTCAATCGCATGTTAACTTTAACCTTCAGTTTATTCCCATAAGAGCACAATTGTCACTTTGGAAATAAACCGAAATGTACAGTTTAACTTGACATTGAAAAAACCGCACCTAAGTGATGGAAAATAAAATAGTAGAAAATAGAAATATTCTTTTTTTTCTGAAATTTTTTTTTTCGAAAAGAAGCCTCGAGTCACTATAAAAAAATTTTCGAAATTTAAATAGTCACTAATATCATGGATAATCAATCCTTTGGTTTAGAAATATTCTTAGTAACGTTGGAGTGCAGGAAAACGAGAATAAATCATGAAATAATGCAAGGAGTAGAAAAAAGAAACAGCAAGGAACTCGATGTGAGAATCAAGTCAGAAAAAAGACTCAGATAGAACAAAATGGCTACATAAAGTGAAAGAATAATTAAATTGGATGGACAGGAAAAATAGGAAGATGCAAAGAAGTATAACCAAAAGACATTATGGACAAGATTTCTTCAAAGAAACTAGGCGGTGTTTAGCGACTTGAACATAACTTGAACAGAAGTAAATCCATATTTTCAATCTTTACAATTTTCTTCCTTTTAAGCACAAGTCTTTTGTTCTTGCTAATTTTATTTTTTGTGTACTTCGTCTGGCTCTTTCTTGCCTTATTAGCATCTCAAGTAATTTATTCCGTTGTTCTTACTTGATGAGCAGGTTAGTTTGTTTTTTTTTTTTTTCAATTTTCGTCCTTTTTGACCTTCATGTTACCTGTTTAAATTAAAAAATAGTAAAGGAGACTGTGGTTTAATAAATAATTGAAATTTATCTCCGCCCACAATAATTTTATATCCGTAGATACGTATTTCGGCCATCTTCAGTACAATGATAAAAATTAAAAAAACTGATCAGGTAGGTAGGTAGGTAGCTGTTAGATTTCATGTAGGGTTTTTTTAAATTTTTTACATTGTACTGAAGATGGCAGCTTAGCTGCCGAAATACGTATCTACGGATATAAAATTATTGTGAGCGGAGATAAATTTCAATTACCTGTTTAAATATTTTAATTGTATGCTACCTACCTGTGAAGATAGGCAGTAGTTTTACATCGGATTGAAATATTCCGATGTTGCCAGCCAACTGCAATGGGACGGGGGGGTTCAATTCCAAAACGCGAAGGCCAAAACCAAAAATAGGCGCCACTTAATTTTTTTGAAAGGGGAAGATGAAAATTAAGAAAACCCGTTACATCTAGAACACGTTAGTTTACTCAAACACAAAAATATAAACAAACAATTAAATAATATAAGGACAACACAAGAAAAAATTAGTTTACAACATATTCATGCTTGTCGGATCCGAACTTCGCATTAATCTATATTAAAATTATTCAAATCGTAAATAATACAAAAGAATACAATCTCCGGTTAACTACACGCGACAACTTTCGTCTACTTATATCCTCTTTAATTTGCACAGGAGTGTACGCAATAAGTTGCATGTTTAATTGCGGCAAAATCAAATCGGCAACTCAATTTACGAATTAACGCTCAAAACTATAAAAAAAAATTATAACGCTCCGACCTTTATTCCGTTGGTATCCGATTCGTTTGTCGGTGTCTTTGCGGAAATGCCGCAGCGGCCCTTTGAAGTGTGCCGGCTGCCGCGTAGAGGGGCGAGGGGGGGAACTTCCAATGTCGCAATTCGCAATGCACCTGCACAAACCGGATCGGATTCAACTTCCGCAGACTCCTGGTGAAAATTAATTCCCCAACGTAAAGTAGCTCTTGTCAAAAATAGCTTCCAACGAAACTAACTCTTGCTAAAAATAGCTTCCAACGAAACTAACTCTTGCTAAAAATAGCTTCCAACGAAACTAACTCTTGCTAAAAGTAGCTTCCAACGAAACTAACTCTTGCTAAAAATAGCTTCCAACGAAACTAACTCTTGCTAAAAGCCTATAAGCGAAAAGAAAGCGAACGTAAGGGCCAAATCGAGAAACGCAGTTCGTATTGACTTACCCAGGATTATCACCCGGACTGCCATAAGTCGCAGAATAGATGCGGCTTTCCTGTTTCCAACTGGACCAAACAGATTCGGCAGAAGCCGTTCACATGCACTTTCACCCTCTTTGGTGAAACGGGCACAACCAAGCAATAAACAAAAGAACGTGTGGCCCAGGAAACGAATGAATCTTTAATGAAACGGCGGCGTACTTCTCGATCGGCGGAAAAGAAAAGAAGGCTACGAGAGAGAGACACGTTCAATTTTACCATTGGCGGAATTTTCCTAGCAACAGGGAGAACCAATCAGCTCAAAGGACAAAGAGCACGAGTAATACGCGTCCAGAAGTAGAACTTCGTTAAAAGTTTATGTAATTATTCCCATGCGCGCGATTTGCCCCCAAATAAGGATGGATTGCCTATATAAAATGAATTTGTTTAATTAAATGAAGGATCTGTTAATGGAAATATGTTAGACGAAATTTTAAGTAAAATTACGCCGGCGGAATACGGTTATTCCTACACTGACTGCAATGTGTACCACGACGCGGTCCCAGAAATAATCCGGCACGTCGAATTTCGCATATACAGGGCGTGTTCGGAACAGTAATGAAAACTGAGCAGTGACAATGCATATACAGGGTGTATTCGAAACAGAAATGAAAAATGAACTGTAACATGTAATTGAACTTAATGTTGCAGATATGATTCTTTGGTAACTTGTAATTATTTTGATTTCTTTTCTCATAACATTTTCTCTTATGTATTTGGATTTGCATCGATCTTTGTAATCTTTGTAAATCCTGAAGAATCTGTGGATCTTTTTTGTTCTAAGGCCCGATTTTACAATCGTCGGATAAGCATTATTCTTAGAATAACGTGACGTAGGTGTGACGTGGATATGGAGGAATATTAAAGGATATTCGGCGAACAGTTATTCCGTCCTTATTCCACGATTGTAAAACTGGCCCTAAATCTGCATAATCACTTAGTTTTTGTCACAAATGAGTCTACCCATAAACTTATTTTCGACTGTGGTTGCACTTTTTTTAGTTTCTCCTCCTCATTTCCTTTTTTAGCTTTTCGTTTAATTGTAAGTGCAAGATAAATATTTTTGTAAATATTTCCACTTGTACATTGGTTCTAGAAATTTGCCCCTTTCTTTCGATTTAATCTACAGATAATTATAGATAATGCAATAAAATAAATATATATTTGGTTTTAATGTCAGATAATGCAGTAATAGTTTATAATATTCATGTTAGTTGTTGAAAGTCGTGGTAACCGTGAAAGTCGGTGTTTACGCCGTGATCCCCCCATAACAGCCGAGCCACACACACTAGGTTAGTGCACCGCGGTTTTCGGCCGAAGCAGGATACCGTTGCGTCTATTGAATCCATCATCAGTTCGCGTTACTTCTGCATTTGCAACCTGCGACTATCAAGTTCGGGAGTGCCAACGGACCTCGCCCGAATAATTATACAGTGCGTCCGTTCAAATTTTTCGAGTTGCTCATTTTTGTTCGTTCGTACGCAAGAGAGAGTTTCCGAGACAGTTATTTAAGTCAAATTAAATATATAAACAGCGTTCCGCGTCGTCACGATTTATGTGAAAGTCGCCGCAGTGTTGTTACAATTATTGCAAAATTGTGAAGTGTTATTCTAGTACTACGCCTCTGTATTCACGATTTTTGCTCTCACGAGCGCACATTTTATTCTTGGTTCAATGTAATCGATTGCCAGTGAGTTTACTCATCACTTAAAAACGTATTTCTTAAAAGTAATTTCGAAAATTTCACGAATGCAAAAAGACGAACGTGGGCTATTTTTTAACGCTGTATTCTTTTGCATAGGCAACACACCTCTTCTGTTGTTGGTCGAAAACTCATTTGGAATTTAATTAAGTGTTAATTTCTGTTTTAAAAATTCGAAAAATTTTCCTTTAGAGCGCAGCGCATTCCCAAGCTCATTAAGTGAAATGCATCATTAATCTGACAGTCTGTATAAAGGTCATAGACGTGTATTAAAAGTAAAAGAGGGCCAAGGACTGGTCCTTAACTGCGAAATTGATTTATATCTGCGGCGATTTGGAATATATGGCGCTTTGAGAAGAAAAAAAATCCTGCGAGCGCCGATTTCACGTGCGCAAAAAACTGGCTTTCGTACAGGCAAATGAGAAATAATTTTCCCCAATTAGCCCAGCAATTATAGAGAATCATTTCTAATTGAGGTTGCCTTCCTAGGTTAACAATTGTTGAAGTATTTACTGGTGATATGATTTGTACTGACGTCATTTGATGTCAGTACAGCGCATTTCAAAAAATCATTTAGGTACATTCAATAACATTGATCAAGCAATTAAATTTGAAGTAAAATATGCCTTGGGTTACTTATTTTATTGTTTATGGCAGGAATCTAATAAATTAAGATATAAATTATAAAAACAAACTAATAAATTATGTGATATGTAAAAGCAATAATATTTTGTAGCATTTCCAGTTTGACGAGGTAAAAAAAAATAAGAACTGGAAGTGATTTTCGCTGCAACGAATCCTCTGCATCTTACGTTTTGTTTTATGCAGTGTGTTCACGTAATCATGTTACGAATTTCTAAAGTATTTGTAATTTGCAACTAACAATAAGACTGGAAATGTCACTCCCTCGTTGCTATGGATAAAAAATTCGTCATTTCAGAATTTTACGTTATTTCAGTAAGGCCCGGTCTTTTCATCTCCAGTTAACTTTATCTGATGGTTTATTCCCATAGCAACAACTGTGATCACAATAGTTACTATGCCAGATAAATTTATTTGGAGATGAACAAACCGAAGTCTATAGGGTACGTTTTGATTGCACTCTTTATGTGCCCCACAAGTTTCAAATCTGGATCTGAATCCATACTCTTGATTTTTGCACCATACTTGTATTTGCCAACGGCACTAAGAGGAAGAATATTAAATATTAACGATTTTCACTTGGTTCTTCGAGCGCATAGAGGCAAAAAGTAAATCAAGTGAATCGGCTTAAAATGTCAAAAGTTTTCCTTGAAGTCACATCCAAGTTTTCCCAATGTAAACTTCCTCAAGTTACACCACGTCACAGTTCTTTCTGCTGACGCGACGTTTCGTCCTTTCTTGCAAAAGGACTTCTTCGGAGCTGTTGTTGATGTTCTCGCTCCGCGGAAGGCCTTTTGCAAGAAAGGATGAAATCGGTAGTACGTTGTACAATCACAAACCACAAAACAACGGTAGCGGAAATCTTCCAGTTCCGTCTAGATTTGTGTACCTACATTTTACATTGTGTACAATCTTCGTTTATAACATCACTTTCCTCTGATAGTTTATCAAGGCATATTCTGTTTTTACAATTGACTTTCTATTTAACCTATTTTATAGTAAAAGTTTTCACTGAAAGCCACATGCAAAGCGAAGATAAATTTTTTTCCAACTACTAAAATCTAGAATCTTCAATTCTAATACCTAACGGATACAAGAGGAAGGATTATGGTTATTTTTGAGACCATGAACGTATCCATCGGTCTTTAACGCAGAAAAGGTGGAACTGACCATTTTTGGCTTAGAAAGTTAGAAATAAAGAAAATATTTCATCCAGTAATTAACCAGGTGGGCGTGTTACCAACTGCCGTTAACTGTTATTGTGCAGCAGCACTTCAGCTTTATATCTAGGTCATAAAATTGCCGTAAAGTACTTGAAACTGATAAAGCTAAGCGGCCGAACAATACGCAATTAATCTATTTTTAAATAAATAAGAACGAACGTCAACACTATAAGTGCACAATAATAAAATTCTAATATTAAACTGACCAATGTTTTGTTACAATGTTTTATGGGCACCTACTTTATTTAATTTAAATCATGCAATTGATAATAATAACTAAAAATAAATTTGAATGCTGAAATGTTTGTAATACAGGTTGTTCAATTATTAAATTGCATTCAATTATTAAACTAAAAATATTTTAATTGCTTCAATATTCTTCCTGTTCTTTCTCATTGTCGTTATGACAACAAATGTTTGTTTTGATTACGGCTGTACAATTAACTTTCACTTTCGAGTGTATCTGCATTTTGTGTTTCTCTAAAACGTGCACACGATTTACATTGCCAAAATCCGCGAGTGAAAGTGAAATTTTCCGGTTGAGCACTTTTCGTGTTTGAGATAAAAATTGTTCAAACGTTGCAGAATTTAGCACGTATCAACTAATTGACACATTAAAATTTCAAGTAGGCGACGATTATCATCTCTGCAATGTATTTAAAAAGTATTTTAAAGAAATAAAAGTGTCGACGTGCAAATAATCACGTTAATAAAATGTGGAAAAAAAAATGGTAGGTTTCAGTTTATGAATGAGCATTGTGTAACATGCCCACACAGACAGTGTTACCGGATTAAGTACTTTCGCAATATCCACCTGCCTTGTATACTAAGGTTAAGAACATTCTTAAATTGCCTTAATGTTATAATTAATTTTCGAAAAAATTTTATTGCCTTACGAAATCCTAGCCAGAGTAACTTCAAAATGCTTTGAGAAAAACTTGCTATTTTCTATTATCAAAAGAGCTAGAGGTAGTTTTGATTCTTTGGGCAATTTTCTCTCGGTTACCATCACTGGGATTTCGTAAGATCAATTTTTTCTGAAGACGTATTAAAGCGCTAATTTTTATTCACATAACCTACAATCTTGTCGCTGTTGATGTTATATATCAAATAATTCAACAAATCCAGTTGCAGTATTGCAAATGGGCGAATAAAATATGCGCCTAATTGTATTGCCAACTCAAACAGTTATTCTTGACCACTTTGTATATAAGTAAATTCATGATGCTACTTTAAAGCCTGTTTATTCCACGGGTTTTTTTTCCAAAAAGCATTTTCACATCATTTTTAAGATTAGCGAAAGAAAAAAGTTCCTCGAATTCATGTCATCTACATTTTTCCAGTGTGACTCAAAACGTTGTTTAACAAGAACACGTTTTATCGTGGATTTTACACCTTTATTTTTAAGCTGTAGCAGCAAACATCGGGCTTTATGAGATAATTGTTTAGCAAATTCTCCATGACTTTAAAAGTTCCGTGGGGGGACATTTTCGCACTTCTCAAAACCATATCCTCGATCGGGGTTAAGAAACAGCCATGAACATCGCATGCGTCACTGCACATCGAAAGATTGTGGGTATAAAGTAATTAATAAATTTCGTGAACTCCTTCGATATTAACCTTCACAATCTCTGACGCAAATTCCTCGATGTTCTTTTAATTGCGTTTGTACGGCCACCATCGTCAACGAAATGTCATCATCCCTGTCACACTTGCACATGACGCTTAACAATAATTCTTCCACTTTTTTTCCTCGAGGTCACCGATTGATCTTTGCCGTCTTGATCCGGCTTACTTAAGATTATCCTTCATACAGCAAAAATTTAACGTGACGTTAAAGCAAGAGTTGTTTTCCGTTCCACTCTTAAGACTTCGGAACTTGAAATGTACCTATTTATTTATTTGACGTTTTGACGTCAAATTTACGGTGAATGCAAAAAAATCTGATAACACTGACCTAAAATGCAAAGTGTGTTTAAAGTTAAGTTTATAAGGTCTTGTAAACTTCCAGCCAACTTTCGTCATTAATGACGTTAAACCAGTACCAACTGAACTCGAGATGTAACGTACGACGTATTCGTCGAAATTTAGTAACATTTTGTTACTACAAGTTTTTGAAAATGACAATGTTGCCACCGCTTCAATTATCACTAACGTCAGATGTGTTTACTTTGAATATACAACACGTACATAACCTATACACCATCAACCACTTCAACACTTGGCAACGCTGTTATAGCATTACGTCATAAATATGAATGACGAAAGTTGACTGGAACTTTACAAGAACTGTAGTTAATTTAACATCGTCAACGAAATGTCATCATCCCTGTCACACTTGCATGTGACGTCCACAATGCCTCTTCCTCTTTTTTTCTCGAGGTCACTGGATCACTGACAGTATTCAAGTTTTATCATTGCCTTCTTGATCCGGCTTACTTATGATTATCCTTCATAGAGCAAAAATTTAACGTGACGTTAGTCGTAAGTTGTTTTCCGTTCTACTCTTAAGACTTCGGAACTTGAGACGTACCCATTTATTTATTTGACGTTTCGACGTCAAATTTATGGTGAATGCAAACAAATCTGATAACACTGACCTAAAATGCAAAGCGTGTTTAAATTTAAGTTTAGTTAATTTAACAGCGCGTGGAAGTTATGCCCGTCAGGTGATGCTCTAGAATGTGTACGACCTTAAACCAGTCGTTGAGCCGTAGCATTTCGATAGAACTATCAGATAGGAGTTAAGCAAAAGTTTACCCGAGCGTGAAGACCTAGTACAAGTAAATTTGTTACCGGAAAGGAAGCGAAATTTGCTGAAGACTGAAGGCACGCACACCAAGCCAAAAGCATTGTCTTTAAACAAATATAAAAAAGAATGAGACTTCCAAAAAAAGGGATCGCATAAGTAGCTTTTCTTGCATTCTTTCTCAAAACTTACAGTAGACATTCTATTGCATCAGCCGTATAAGTTTTAACTTGCGAAATGATTTAGATTTTTATCATCATAACCACTCACTTTCATTGCAGATCTAAAACGTTTTCTTCTTATGGTAGTAGCCAATCCTGTATCTAATTAATTTCTAACTAGGCAAAGAAACATTGGCGAATTTAAACAAATATAAAGTATCAGAAATGGAACCGCACACCACTTTGCAAATAATTGTTCTAGGTCTCAAGCATTCTTATATGACTGTACTTAAAAAAAAATAAGATGAAAAAAGAGTGAGGTTAATGTAATTTAATGTAAACCTTTTGTCTTGCCCCGATTCAACAATTTTCCTTTAAAGCTCTGGCGTCTTCTTTATGTTTCTTTATCGTTATAATCTTGAAGACGTGTGCCTTCCATTTCTTTAAAGATTTGTCACGTGTTTTTCTTCTGGCTATGACCAATCTTCTTATGGTGCAGACCAATCCAGTTAAATTTCTTGCTAGGCAAAGAATTTAAACATAAAACAATATCCCCATCTGCATCTCTCTCAAGAAATGAAAGCAGATCTTCTGTTTCATCAACCTGTCGCCTAATTTGCATCATTTTCCTTTGCAGCGTTAGCTTCCAAAGCTGACGATCTTTCCAATCTCTTTATTTAAAATTGTGCCAATACAACCATAAGGACTTCAGTTCTTGAAGGTTTTGCCTTGTTTTCTTTCTCGTGGTGGTATAGAATCGTTTTTGGCCATCTATGGTGTTCGTACCACTTGGTTTTCTGTTATTAATTACTTTGTATCCATTCCATTACATTACAAATTTTATAATAGTAATTTTTAATTTTTTTTTTACAATGTGAATGTTTTCTAGGTTTAATTTCAGATTATTCCTTGCAGAGATGTTATTATTATGTGAAGGCTTTGTATATCTTGTAAGATAATAATTGTGCTGTCTTCTTCTCTATTCATGTAACTATGTATAGGTACTCACGTCTCCGTCCGCCGAATTTACTTTTGATTCGTATGTTAGGTCAAAAAAAAAGCAAGTCAATGCTTCATCCTCTAACCACGTTTTTCCAAAAGAAGATATTGTATAAATGTTTTCTCGGATGATTTCTGTTTCCTTCCATCTACAGACATTTCATTGTTTGCCATATTTTATTTTGGAGTTTTTAAAAACAAACTTTTTCGTGTAGTTGACAGAAAAGTGACACAATGTTTAATCATAAATCGTGAAGAAAAGTGGGACTTGTCTTTTCTTCACGTTTCCGTTAGCAACACTTTTTTTCATTCATTTTGACGTATCAGAGGTCGAAGATTGATTGATTGATGTCACAGATTGATGTTTTGTTACTATGTCAACAAATGCTTGACATACCTTGATGTATTATTATTATTCTTCGACACTCTCATAATTTTAGGGTTATTTTCGTCAACTACACGAAAAAATAGCATGATCTACACGTTAGAAAAGTGAATTTCCATGTTCGTAAACATTTACACTCACTGGAAAACTGTCACTTTTCTAAACTTGTAAATCAATATACTATTATCTACAATAAATGAAATTTAAATACTTTTTATATAATAGAATAGAATCTTTTGTATTAAAAAATTAAAAAAATAGGTTTAGAAAATAAGTCCCACCGTTTTATTGTCACTCGTACCACATAAAAAAAATTCGAATTACTTTAATCATCTTTGTTCAATTTAATGTTCTAGTTCAACGGTTGCTTTAATCGTTAACTCGTAACTTTTTTCCTGGAATTTTTTTCTATTGTTTTTACTTTTGTAAGGTTCAATAAACAATGAAGCCTTGGAAGTTTAACAATGTCCAGCTGAACGCCAGAATAGTAAAGTGCTAGACATATTACACAATAAAATTCCTGCATTCTCAGTCGTGGAGTGTCCCCGAATCTATCTAGAACATAAATAAACAAATTGAGTCGGTGACCTGAAGAGACAATCTTCTGCTTTAGTGGACAGTGGTAGTTTTAGAGTAATTCTGTGTCGCACCCGGTTCGCGAAGGGGTTACGATGTAAAATGAATTCGCAAGTGCTACAGGTCGTTCAAGAGAAAGACCCGTGGATAGTCGAGGAAGATGTTGAGAAGCACTGGTTTGAGCCTACGACGCAAGTCGTCGACAAAAAATCGCGCAGAAAATCGTGGCACGCGATTAAATTCGACAGGAAGCGGAAGAAGGGCGTTGTAGAAACCGCCATTCTTCCGGATATTAGGCAAAAGAAACCGTCCTGGTGGAATTTATTCGCCAGTCAACAATGGCCTAGGTACGTTCTGATTTATTTATGAAGTTGGGATTTTCTTTATTACTAACGCAATTATTTCAACAAAAAAAAAAAATAACAGCTTCTCATGAAATTTAGAAAACAATGTAATTGTTCTGGTTCCGAAAAATCTAGAAAGCAAGCAAGTGTGGAAATACCATAATCATAAACTTCCGTTTTCTCAGAAAAGGTTTTTTGAGTAAAGAAGTGCGAATTTGTTTCGCAATTATCACGTGCAAAAATAATATCGCATTTACTATTGTTTAAAAATTAAACATAGACATCGATTGTTTGCTTAACGCGTAAAGACTAATTACAAAAACAACGGGAAAAAAATAAACTTCTGAACTAATATTTAAACAATTAAACGCCGGAATTTTCATTCGGTTTTTTACTGTTAAGTGAAAAAATGTACTTCTACTTTCTATGTGGAATCAAACATCCTTCTCCACACATTCGTGTGCAGATAGTATTTCGTGCAAACGTGTGGAGAGGGCTGTTTCTTAATAAATAAATAATTATTGGTAATTTTTATTTTTCTTACACGTTCATAAAGATTTATTTAATCCAGTTTTTAAATTTGTACTTTATAAACTTGCCGATTACTTTACGAATTCTTGGTTTGTTTGAAAAGACACTGACATCTCAGCTTCTTCATGTGTAAACCAAAGGGGAAAATTTTAATGGAACTTATATTTAACTGTGTTTATGTGGCCGACTTAATGCCAAAATTTCGTCGTGGAATTTGCCCTTGCGAGATATTAATACTTTTTGTAGCGGATGTTACTTAAAACTTAAAAACCGTGAACTGTGTTTAAGTTGTAAGTGCGCCATCAATTTTACATTTTTGCTCTTTTTTTTCAGTTTACTTTGAACCGCTTTCCGTTTTTTTTAAGCTTTCAGCTGTCCTAGTTTTCCACTTTAAATTCAGAATGTGAAGAAAACATTTGAGTTATAAATTTTCAATTTTGTGTTTATATTTTGTTTGGATCACACCCAAGAATTGCATTTTATTATTAGTTTTAATTTCTTTTTTTTTTTATTCGATGTTTTCTGCATTTGGAAAATCAGAAGCAACCAAATGAAGTTTGTATTATTTAACATTTTTAACAAATTGAAAAGAACTGAAATTAAAAACGAATAAAATAGTGTGCGTAATAATCAATCATAAACCTGTTTAATTTATGATAACAATACCTATAACAATAGGTACAACTCATTGTTTAAGTTTAATTTTCCATATAAGCAGAACTCTGATATGTATTTGCTTTTGATAGTGATCTATTGTTTTCTGATTCTCACACGGATAAAAATTCTGCGCAATCGTTACCATTAAAGATTAATGAACGTGTAATTGATGCTTTTTGGCATGCCGTTGGTAACTACAAAACATGAGGGACGTGCATGCGAATGCGGTAGAAGTCTAGGTGTGTACTAATGAAACATTCTGAACGTTCTGGATTGTGTACGAATGAATGTCGTCCTTGATCATTGATCTTAATTGTTATGTTTACTGATAGGAGCAATACGCCAATTGTGCGTTTAAAGCGCTAAATTGTAATGCACCACGAGTAAATTAATTGAAATTGCGGAGCACGTGAAGTGGCTGCAATTATGCAGTTATTTCAGGACGAATTCCCATAGGAAAAGACTTCCTTATGGGCAGGCAGGCCGGTTGCAAACGAAAACAAAGACATTTAAACTAAGTACATGAACGTTACTCTTATTATACGTCAGAACACCATATCCACACTCATTTTCTTAAAAGCCAGAATAGTATAGAGTGTCGTTAATTATTATTATTATTAATCATACCTAATTACAATTGATCGATCTGCTACGAGTTGGATGATTTATTTATAATCAAGATCAAGTTAACAATAGATGAATGATTTATTTTAGCACTGGGGTACGTGAATCACAACGAAATCATCAAAATTTTAAACTCGGTGGCAGAATTTACAATAGGCTTTGAAAAAAGTTTGAATGTTTAATTTAAATAATCACTAAAAATAAACTAAAAATTTCACAACAAATGCCTGAGAAATCAAGCTTTGTTTTCAATGTATTGGATGTATTAAATATTTTAAAAAAATTAATGCACATAACTATACTTAGGCCCGATTTATTCACCTGCAATTAAATTTATCTAGTGATTTATTCCCATAGTAACAATTGTGATCACAATAGTTACTATGGGAATTAATCACCAGATAAATTCACTTGGAGGTGAATAAATCGGACCTAAATCTCAGATAGTGTTCTTGTCAGTTGAACAAACTAACAGCGTTTTCGATTCACTTGCACTATACAGGGTGCAGACTCTCTGAGCATGGGAAAAATGCTGATGTGATTCCGTTTATTATTTATCGATTCAAAATGTTTCAACAATAATTTTTATTTAAATCCTTAAATAGTACGTGTTTTGAACAAAATCATAATAAAAATGATCTGGCGATCAAGCTATCACTTTGGTTTTGGTAAATAATTGCATTTAGTTACCTATGAATTTACGTTGACTGTATACAGGGATATTCACATAAACCGTTCGTTAAAAGTTTTCAAGGTTGCAGTTCACGTAGATATTTGAAATTTAAGGAGCAAGGGTTTTCCGTGGAGATCTCTTTAAATAATTGCCTTTGTATCACTTCCGGTTGTACCGGAAGTCGCTATCAACTCGCTTATTTTAAATGGAATGCTATATTTTTTTATCACGTTTTTGAATTCTACATGTAAAAATATGTTAAATTGCAATACATTTCCCTATCTCTAAAATGCACCTTTTTGGAGATATTTTGAATTTTCTTAGAAATTTGGATTCTGCAATCAGATTTTCAAAAAATGATAACACAGCTGTTATTGAAGCAATTTTATTTGCAATAGCTAATATTGTAGTTGAAGCTTTAAGGTTCTTAAAAGTTCCATCAGTATAATCTATTAAGCTACAGGGTGTCTAAAACGCACCGCTCCACTCGAAGATATTCAAACACAGAAAAATACTTTTTTTCAAATGGAATGACCGATATTTTAATGCACCATTGTATGTGGAATCAAATGCTGCGTCGAACTGTACTAGCATTCCCTATACCTAACTTTAACAGTTTTTGAGTTATGACACATTTTCGATTTAATTCATAGAAAATTACAATTTTAATAGGTCAAATATTTTTAATTTTATTAAGATAGCATGGAAATTATAACAACGATTACTGTTACTACAAATTTTGTAGTCAACCAAAGAAAATAGAATTTGGCAAGTGGAAATTCACAAATTTTAATAGTTCTTTAATCATTCTTCTCTTAGGACGCTTATGATCTTATAAAACGAAAAAGCATGAATTTCATTACTTTAAATTGAAGAATAAAATAGCTGCTAGTTTGCAATTCTCTGGATTAGCGTGAAAGTATTTTAAAACCATTGTCTAATTATCTTCGTTATTTGTTACTGATCTTCGTACATTTTATTTTTCCAAATTGTATAAAGTTAGGTTCAAACTTTCC
>OY284483.1:40228174-40566376 GCA_958336345.1 Dorcus parallelipipedus | reverse complement strand
AAAACCATTGTCTAATTATCTTCGTTATTTGTTACTGATCTTCGTACATTTTATTTTTTCCAAATTGTATAAAGTTAGGTTCAAACTTTCCAAACTGTGTTTTATTCATAGGAGACAAGAGGAGTACATTTGATTGAACACACATTCTCTGCTCTGAACAATTTTAGATCATTCTTCATGAATTTAAAAAATAGATTTAAAATATCAGCGTTTGAGTAATTTTGATTTTGATTCTCAAATTTTTTTTGCTTTTGCTTAAAATTTGTAGTAACAGGGAAAACGTTAAATGCAATTGTTTTGTTGTTTTCATAACTATATCAACAAAATTAGAAATATTTAACCTAATAAATGTCAATTTTTATGTATTAAACCAGAAATATCTGTTAAAGTTAGGTATAGGGAATGCTAGTACAGTTCGACGCATCATTTGATTCCACATACAATGGTGCATTAAAATATCGGTCCATTCCATTTGAAAAAAAGTATTTTTCTGTGTTTGAATATCTTCGAGTGGAAGCGGTGCGTTTTAGACACCCTGTAGCTTAATAGATTATGCTGATGGAATTTTTAAGAACCTTAAAGCTTCAACTACAATATTAGCTATTACAAATAAAATTGCTTCAATAACAGCTGTGTTATAATTTTTTGAAAATCAGATTGCAGAATCCAAATTTCTAAGAAAATTCAAAATATCTCAAAAATGATGCATTTTAGAGATAGGGAAATGTATTGCAATTTAACATATTTTTTACATGTAGAATTCAAAAACGTGATAAAAAAATATAGCATTCCCATTTAAAATAAGCGAGTTGATAGCGACTTCCGGTACAACCGGAAGTGATACAAAGGCAATTTTTATTTTATTTAAAGAGATCTCCACGGAAAAACCCTTGCTCTTTAAATTTCAAATATCTACGTGAACTGCAAACCTTGAAAACTTTTAACGAACGGTTTATGTGAATATCCCTGTATGTATTGTTTAGTGTCAGTTGACAGAAACATAAACGTACGGTAGAATTTTTTTTTAACATTTTCCCATGCTCAGAGGGTGTTCCTGAATAGTGCAGAATGGCGCTGTTTCGCCATTTTCTAAGCACCCTGTATTTACAACTTGTTTTTAGTATTTACGTCTTGGTTTAACTACATGTAATAAAAGTTTTTAATAAAAAATATTAAAAAGGATTAAGCTGAATCATACGTAATATGATGAAATGAATCGAACGATGAAACGAGCAATGAAAAATAGTTTTATTTTGATGAAATAAACACATAACATCAAAAATAATTTTTTGGAAGTAAATTAGACACTTGTACGACGTTTACTGGAATTAAGAAATGTCATAAAATGGTTTAAAAATTATACAGTCTTCCAACGTCTAAAACTAGGGTCCCTAGATTTGATTAACATTTAACTTAAGCAGTAGGATTGGATTGGCAACAAGCACCAGTGTTGCCAGATATGGTGATTTAACGCCATAATCATTAAATTAAATTTCGAAACAAGCAAAATAGAATATTAACAGTAAAATGAAAGAGTTTGAAATGCATACTAGATGTCAGAGTTGAAATTTTCCCTGGGCGACACGTACCGTACAACGAAAGTGTCAATTATAACGAGTGATCGATATCTTTTCTAATCAAGTGACCTATGGAAATAAAATCGTGTAACTTGGATTAGTTTATTATTTCAAATGCCATTTGAATTAATTATATTGCATTCCTTAATAAAATTTAACTGCTGCTCTTATATATTCGTTTTTCATTTGATCACTCGTTATGTTTGAAATAATTGGGAAATTATTTTCTTAAAAAAAATACTGTTGTCATAAAAAACGCGTAGAGTTTTAAAAACTTCAGTAAAGATCAAAAGTTTCGAACATTTATTTATTTTGATGAAAGCAGATGTTAAAATACATTTTTCATTGCTTTATCAATATTACTTTATTTTATTTATACGAATATTTATGAGCAGTTCGTGTTCGTATTCAATACAGTAATTTGCTTTAATTTATTATTAATTAAGATTTGTTTATTTTTTTTTATATTCAAAACAAAACGTACTTGTCTTGTCTGTTGCCTGCGTTAGTGGTTACTTTCACAACACGATTTAGTACTTCCGGTTATCTATTCGTTTTCCGTTCGGATTTTGATTAATTACAGTTACTGTCGTTTTCTTCCTTACTTGCGTCACTCTTGATTATTTTTTTCTTCCTTTACTTTCCACTAATTATATTTCATTAGAGTCATTCATACATTTGGTTTGAGACATTTTTGTTTTACAAAAAAAAAAATGAGAAATGAGGAATTTCCGAATTTTCAACGAAGATTTATTTATTGCCTCTGGTAAACAGAGTTGATGGTTCCTCTTGTTTGTGTTCAAACTTCGGAGCTTTCACACTCGACGATAATCAAATCGGATCGATTTATTTCGCCATAAAATTTAAACTTTTTTTTAGAAGTGTCATGACGTACGTAAACATGTAATTCAGAAATCCGCTGAGCGTGGTTTCCAAAAATATGCTTATGTGTTTCAGGTTTTCAAAAAGAAAATAAGTACAAAATTACGTAAAGGAATTCGTTTTAAATTTTCGTATTTGTCGTAAATATACAATACTCGATCAAATGAATTAAAGTATACGGTGTGTTCAGCTTAAAGAAAACTGTTGCATCAAAATTTGTGAAATCGAATTTTGATTTTAGTGACAGTTATGTGACATAACAATATGCAACGGCTGTGTTTCTCAGTCCTAGTTTAACTTTAAACTCCTGTTTATTCCCATGGTAGCAATTATAAAAACAATTGTTCCTATGGAAATAAACAGAGTTTAAAGTTAAACTAAGAAACTCAGCCGAAATTATATCTTTCTCTGCTTTAATATGTTAATCGTTATTTTTTATAGAACGTCAAAATTTGTTTGAGCTCGGCGTCAACTATAAAAAAAAGTGCACAAAAAAAGAACATTCAAATCTATCGATCTAAGGTACTCCCGAGTTTTGGCCGGAGGATTTTGATCGATCAATTATCTATTGAAAACGAGCGCGGCGTCTACTATAAATGCACATAACTTTTGTTGAAATCACATTGAAATGTTGTACACCCGAATTTTCTATAAGGAAGGTAGACTTTTCATTCTTGTATTCAAAAGAAAATAACGTTTATGTCTTAAAATGAGTTTTGTTCTTTAATTGAACAGAAAATTCAGAAAGGTCAGTCGTTTTGCATACGAGAATGTTACTTTTTTATTGCCTTCGTAAATAAGAAAACTTTTTAGCGCATTTTGTGTAATAAGCTTTCGTGTTGTATGAAGTTTTGTGTTCGAATTAACGTGTGACATCCTGCACTTAGCAGTTCTCATTTCGTTAAGCTCATAAATTTTATGCTGCGTACCATGATGTGATACTGTGATGAGATTACTTCCTAATTTTAGAGTCTCCTTTGATAGAGCTACGAAATTAAAGAATAATTTTGTGTGATATTGTTCGGTAAACTCTTCATCTGAAATATTTAACCGAGAAAATATATTAAATAGAAGTCACTTCTTTGTATTATATTTACTACACAATTAATAGATATACTCTTTGATTTTTCTTAAATAAGTTATCGAGACTACCCCACTTTTCAAATTAAATTTTAATTCATAATATGTATGCACTAGAATAAAATATTAAATATGTGAGGAGCTATGAATTTTATAACTGAATGAATCGAGTTTAATAAAACGAAAGCAAGTCTGGACTTTGTCGTAGCATATTTGTTAATCTCCCTTCAACACCCTGTATAAACGAAATTAAATGCGTATGACATTATAAGCAAACGACACGGTGACCTATGTAAACTTAATTTACATAAAAGATTATTTATTATACAACAATTGTCCATTGGTTTACATTTGACATTTTCTTCTTCTGCAGTTGTCTTTCTTACCGAACTCTTTGTGGCATTCGAAATAAATATGGTAATAATAGATTAAATTTTGCATTAAAAATAAAAAAGAGTAGATACTATTTTTAACAAAAAAAACATCTTAAGTGTCCTTTTTAGGTCAAGATTGCATCTGCAAGAAGCTATTTTGATCGCGTTGCTTTCTCTGGCGCCTTTCCCAAGTTGGTTTTGCTCTTGTTTTCACAATCAAACTCTTAAATAAACATAAATATGTGAATTTTCCAAGAAAATATGACGTCAGTTGGAAATTTCCGATTTCGTCCTAAAATATGAAAAATATGGTTTATGATGTAATTAGAACCTCTACAGTAAATGGTCCAGAAATACATTTCCTGTCGGAATGTTGTTTCAACATCCTGTATAACTCTCTTTTAAAGTCAACAAAGCTTAAAATTATTTTGAGATGTACAGCTCATCCAATATCAGCAGGCCGGTATCTCGTTTCATTGTTTTGGATGTAATTCTTTTAATTGCTTTTTGTGTTTGGCAAAGAACATTATACAGTTATAAAAAAAATTATATCAACAGTTTTTCTCTAGCGCAGCAGTTATTTAATTAAATATTTGACGATAAAGTTTATAAACGTTAAATATTGAAATAGTCCGAGCGCTTTTATGAGCGTTTAAAAATACATATCAATTTTTTATTTAGAACTTCTTTATCTACACATACTACATATTTAAATGCTTTCTACTTTTAAAATTAACTTACTTAGGTACTTTTCATTTTTTTAATATATGTATTTCAATGCTGACTACATTGTTCTTTATTTAATGTATTATTCTGGTACATAATTATTAGCAGAGGAACAAGAATCGCTATACAAAGTTTTTCTGTAGATAAAAATATTTGGTCTTATTTTGTTTAATAATTGCGAAACAATTGACAGGGATAAGTGAACAGACAACAACAAAAAAATTTATTGACATTATCAGTGGAATGTGTCATCAAGACATCTCTCGTTAATCTATTTTGTAAACGTTTAATTTCATCCAATCTATTGCGTTTGCTGTTCTTTAATTCATTCCGTTTTCTAAAATAGAAACTGTTTGAATAAGGTTTTGGGCCGTACAGGTGGATTAGAACAAAATTGATTGCTAAGTTAAAGTAATGAAGTTGTTATTGAAAATAAAACTGAAATTAAATAAATATTTTTATTTCGTTTTTGTTTATAAAGTGTTAATTACAAGATATGTACTATCATTTACATGCTGCATATACATGTTTTAAACTGTTATTTTTATTTTTTGTTTTGCATGCTGTTTGATTTTTCTTTTTTCTTTTTTTTTATTGCACTAGGTCTCGTAGAGCATCCCAAGATGTCGGGAAGGTTACCAATAGGAATAATGAACACATCCCTTTTAGGTGGGTACCGCTTTTTATTTTCGTTTTCTGTGTTTCCCCTTTATTTGAACTTTGTTTTAAAATAAAACAATCAATTTTTTTGAAGAATTGAATTGCATCATGTGTGCAATACGCTTCATAATGTGAGGTGAAAGTTTGTAGGGAAGCGTAAATTGAATTTCTTCCTTTAAAATATTTTTAAGAAACGTTAGAAAGTTATAGTTAGTGAAAAATTGTATGAACAAATTGGCGTGTCAATTTGCTGACGGCCTTTTATCCTCAGTCTCGTGTAATTCTACTAGAAATGAAATAGAGGACTAACTTTTCTTACAGACAAATTGAAAAGTATTTAGGTGGCATTTTAATGGCCAAAACAAATAATGAATATTTTGAACACTTGGCTACGGCGGTATTTTTAAACTGAAATGAAATTAAGAAACTAATGCCAATTTATAATCCCTAACTCCCACACGGCACATAAAAATATGAAGTGGAAAACGATTTATGAATTAAACTCTCAGGCCACGTTGAAAATCCCAAATAATTATAACTTGTATGTAAACAACATACCAACATTATTGCACTCTTTTTGATTCAATTTGTTAATTTTTACACGTTTTTTGCATAGCCAAAAAGCAGTTTTCTTTGACTCCCCAATTTGATTTAATTTTAACTTAATTGCATTTTAACTTAATTAATTTATCATAAATTCATGTTAATGTTTAGTTGAATTATGTAAGTTTAAATGAGTTAGTAGGTTTGATGAACGTCATAAAAGAAATAAAGCGAGAAAGGAAGTAGCAATAAATTATAATTAAAATAATAACCTAAATTGTAATGTAATTTTACCCATTTATTTAGGTCTGAAGAGGATTTTCCTGTTGGCACAAAATAGAGTACCTTTTCATTACACAACACAATAATTATTTAAAAAAATACAATTAATGTAGACGTAACTTGTTTTTATTAATTATTTATTAATTAAATTCTGCAATCAGGCGTGAATATGCCATACACAAGAAGTATGATTATCAATTATCATAGACGTGTGTACATGAGATAAAAAGAGTAAATCGTTGATTATTTACATACAACGTGCAAAGATATACAGAATTTAACAATAGTAATCAAATTGTTTATTTATTTTTTTTAATTTCAGGAGTAAAAGTAGAAGTGTGGACCACGGGATTTCAGCTCCCTTTGATTTGGAAGTCCTTCGTGCTAAAGTTGATGGCCAATTAGAAAAAAATATAGATAGAGGTTAGTATTTCACTTTACATGGATTTTCTTAAATTTATCACAAGAAGCTGTACAATAGAAGTCTAACTGAAGAAGTGGGATGCAAAACTCGCTCGTTCCACATGAACGTGTTCGTCAAAAAACGTAAAAAATCTCTACACCTGATGGTGTGACCAGGTCAAAACAAAGTTTGTTTTTTTTGCTTTCTGAACGTGCTGCTATCCTGGAAAAGTGTGTGTTGAATTCTGTATTCTGAAAGAGCGTGACATAATCTTGTAGAATCCATAGCCACCTTAATTTTTTCATAAAATGGAACAAGCGAGTTTTGCATCCCACCTCTTCAACTATATAAAGCATCTCATATACAGGGTGAGTTTTTAAGCGCCCCCTTCTTCCATAGCTCATTTACAGAACGAGATAGAATTGTTTTCTTTCACAAGGACATTCTACCTATTGAGCACTATAAGGCAACTGAAGTTGAAATTCAACTTGTCCTCAATCATTTGAAGGGTATGAGAAAAATACAAGGAGTGTCGCTTTGTTCTGTTTTGAGATATGTAATTGCATTTCTTTGATTGGCATCTTAGTGATACCGAAGTGTGGTGCATCACAACTGTAAAAAAATTAATTACAAAATTAATTCAAGTCAGGAAATAAACATTATTAATATTCATAATGTCAGTTCCCTACAATTTGTGACATTCCCTGTTTTTCCCCATACCCTTCATTTATGCTCATACTGTGTTTCAAGAGAAGTTGAAAATCGGACCGTTTTCAACAAAATATTAATTTACTCTCAGTTGATTAAATAAATACAGATATTTTATGTGCTACTGTTTAGAAAATCAAGTGTTATGTCTTTCTATAAGCAAATACACGGAGTGTTTCATTTAAAAAAATCCTGCTGCGTGCTGCCATTATTTTACGTTACACTCTGTATGTATCAAAATGTAGGTTATCGTGGGTAGTAGGTTATAGTGCTCAATAGGTAGAATGTCCTTGTGAAAGAAGAGAAATTCTATCTCGTTCTATAAATGAGCTATGGAAGAAAGGGCACTTAAAAACTCACCCTGTGTATTTATTCGAATAATTGTAAAGTAAAAAAAAAACTAAAAAGAAAGGTGATCTTTGGAGGTATTTAGGTCCTTGGTTCCACACAGCCCTTCATTTTGAATTAAAAAATTTACGTCTTTCATAGTCATATAACAGTTTCTTCGGTTAGTTTTTAAAATTGTAAAAGCAACCTGTTGCTAGAACTGATTCTTCGAAGAACTTATAAACTTTTAAAGGAAGTATCATTTAGTTTTACCACAGTGTAAGTAACTACCCAATACCCAATAGCGTCACTTAAACATCAGTAGGGAGTTCTCGCAATTTAAACGTTATGAATAGCGTTTACACTAAATACTGTAATAATAGGGAATTTGTGGCAATGGGTTCCCTTAAAATTTACGTACGCTTAACGTTAAAACTCTTATTTGTGATTGGCTAGATCCGTAAGGTTGCTAAGCAAAATAACCTTTAACGTACCGATATTTTTATCGTAATGTGTTGCAAAAAGTCCCTATTGACAATGCGCTTGCTCACACAGTTGTGAGCTTGCGCATTATAGTTTTGTGGCATTTAACGTAAACGCTATCCATAACGTATAAATTGCGAAAACTCCCTAATGTCAAAAAACGCCGCCATACTGTTTGATACCCTTATGGAAATGTAATGCAATTTGCAAATCGGTAGGTATCAAACAAAATGGTAAATGTAACAGTTATTGGCGTTTTTTGTCACCGCTAGATGCCGCTGCATATCACCACTTCTCCGCCATTTCTTGTGTTAAATAAAACACTCTCACTGATTTGACTCCCTTCTTAGCAGCTCGCACCAACAACTGTCAAACACACGTGTATTTTCGTCATCAGTCTTCAGTTTCCACATAATTCCGCCGCGCGGCGACACTTTCGTTCAAAGACGCGAATACGCGAGTTGACGCTACTTTGTAGATTCTTAATTCTTAAGCTGATTTCACATGTATACGATTTCCGACATGCATTTCCGATGCACGAGTCGTATTCGTGTTTTGGTGATGAAAACTGTCATCATGCACATACATCCGAATTTCGGAGAAAAATTGTCCATTTGTTAAGGACAAATTTAGAAACGTTTTGTTCAAATGTTTTTGTAAATAAACATTTCTATTCAATGAATATTGATTAATAATTTCATTCATCTTGTTCATCTATTAAAACATGTAAAAGTGAGGTTAAATTACACACGACGTCGGACAAAAGTTGAAATATTTTCAACTCTTCCGATGTCGGAAGAAAGTTAAAAACCATCGGATGAATTTACCGCCATAACTACTTTTAAAATTTTCAACCAACAGGCAGTCATTTCGTACAATCGGATGTCGTATGTCGGACCCATGTGAAATCGCCTTCATACTGCGGTTTTACAGTGTACAACAAGGCGACAACTGTTACCTGTTACTTTTAGTTTAATAAACTGAAAAATAGCGTTACCAACAGATGAAAATTAACAAATGAAAATTAAAACGTGAAAATTAATACTCCCTCTGTCCCAAATTATGGTATACATTGCGGGTTTTATATTTGTCCCAAATTAAGGTATACAAATCTCTAATATTGGATTTACTTTTTTTTATCTTTACTGAAATTCAAAATTAATGTAATCAGAGTGAGTTATGAAGAAAAACGTTTGTTTTATTGACCAATAATATTTTGTAATATTTTGCGATGTCAACTACATATTGACTACACAAAATAGATACCGGCAAATTCCCTTCGTTGCGAAATTGTTCTTTATTCATAGTATCTTGAATTTTAATATTAATTACTTTGATTTGACGTTTCTTCTTTGAAAAATGCTATTTTCCCAATTTATAATTTTTTTTACCTAAACACAACGGGTGTCATTTAACCTTTTGACAATATTGAGATAAACGATAAAATTAAAATAGAACAGTTTCATGCAAAGTCATCTATTAATCATCAAGAGTTCTTGATTTTGATAAATATCCATCATTAACAAATTATCATTTTATGTAACCATCCATATTCAAAACATCTTTATAGAAATGTATACCATAATTTGGGACAGAGGGAGTACGTAAATAGTAATTTGGCGTCAAGTTAAAATTTAAAAATTGCTTACTTTTCTTTATAGGAACCATGCACATGCGAGGCCAGCGCCACCAATGACCATATTGTATGAAAATACGAGTTGTTTCAAATTATTAGTGTACATTTGAACTTGAATATTGTAATCAGTGGCGCACCCAGAAATTTGTCTTGGAGGGGGCTTAAAAAGAATAATAATTGTAAGAATCACGTAAGAGTATACAAAGATATATCAAATAATAAATTTCTTAACTATATTTAGAAAACGGGTACCCGTTTTCTAAATATAGTTAAGAAGTTACTAAAGATACACGGCAATATCCTCTACTTTTATTAAATAATAAAGATACATAATATGAACTTATACCGAACCAACGTTACCAAACGAAATTAAGCCGGCGTGCTCTTTTTCTTGCAAAATTGAAATTATTTATTAAATTCTAGTACCACATAGCTGACTCTGGGGGAGCTTTAGCCCCCGGAGCCCCCCCCCCCCCCCGTGAGTGCGCCACTGATTGTAATGTATTTCGATACCAGGAGGCTCAAGTATTATGTATTACAATCGTAAATTGTCATAAGAGTGATATTATTCCCGTTCAATGAGTCTCAAGAAATATTTTCATATCACTAATTCACAAATCACCACGTCAGGCGGCGCTGAACGCGCAGAGATGTGCATGGCGCCTATACCAAAGCGTCACCTTCTTTTTATCTTGATGCGATTGTTTCCTGCGGCGCGTGTGCTCCACCAATGAGCGTTTTCACACTTGACGACACCGCAACGACACTTTACCTTTGCCGGTGCCTGTAACGACATGTCGTCAAGTGTGAAAGCGGTTCCACAAGATTACATGAAATTTCGCGCTCACCAGCATCGTTACTGGTGTCGTTGCAATGTCATCCTGTCATCAAGTGTGAAAACGCTCAATCGCCGAAACTGAAAGCAAAATGGTAAATTGATTTTATACGGAACCAGTTACGCAAAACTTACACTCCGCATAGAAATAATGCAATACACGAATGATTACCAATATCTTATTTATGTATAACATTCGTAATACGTACCATTAAAAAGGAAGCAAGTTAAATGTGAAGAAACACAGGAAAATTCAAACAATGAATAGAGATCTACTTTATCTGCTTACTTTTGTTTTTAAGTTTAATTTTCGGCGCGAATTTTAAACTAATAATATCTTGAAACGGGAATACTTTCAAAACAGAAAATTTATTATGCATTGTTTAATATCAGCGATAATAAGTGATTATTGTTTCTTAATATGTGTGTAATCATACTTTTACGCATGTAATGTTTAAATAAACAATTTCATGGTACAAATACATAATTATCGATAAAGTTCTTTTCAATTGCTAAACAAAGCGATTAAATCTGACTAAGCTGGGAATTTTCCATCCATTGGTAACACTGCGTGGTGTAATCTTGCTAATAGGCGAAATGAGGTTATGTTTGCCCACTTTGTTGTCGACATGTCGTGAAATTGCAGTGATTAATTACCCGTTTTAATTAGTATTTATGCGGCGTCCAACTCACTGCAAAACACCTTTTAAAGAAATGAATTTCGTCGATGATTATTTCGGCGATAGGGTCACGTCTATCGGTAGGAACGATCTGAATGATTTTGTAGTTGTTTACTTGCCCTCCAATTTAGGTTAGAATTATGTTTTTGATTGCGTTGGAGTTATCTGAGACGTGATTTATTGCAGATTTAACTGGATCGACCAACAGCTTGTCTGAAAGGAAAAGGACAGGCCCTCCAGAAAACACAACCACATATATAGTAAGTAATCAAGTAAACATACAAGGTTGCTCCAGTATTACCTTCAAGGTAAAAGTACAAATTTAATATGTAATCGTACAACAATAATATGACGATTAGGAATTCAGCTTATGTGAATGCAACTCTTACATTGTTCTATGTATTTATTCAATCTTAATTTTGTAGATGAAGGATTAGTTCATAGCAAAAGTTTACTTCTCATGTTTTTATACAGGTTGCAGATCGAGACACCTTAACTTCTGTAGCTGCTAGATTCGACACTACTCCATCAGAGTTAACCAAATTGAATCGCTTGGCAACACCGTTCATCTTTCCCGGACAACAGTTATATGTGCCATTAAGAGAAGTGTTTGAAAATGATTCCGATGAATCTACACCGGTAGAAGATACCCATGATGATTTACCACCGGAAGAGAAAGGTATGTAAAATGTGTCCTTTAATCTAAAACCGCCACATTATTAATTTTAAAGAAAAAAGTCAGATAACATAGTTCATTTGCATAAATTATACAATTTGTTTATTAGCTAATAATTAATGTATTTTTAAAGTTACCCTAGTGAAAGTAAAATCTTCCTAAGCTATGTTTATGTACTTGTTATCTTATTTGTTATATAAGAAAATTGAAATCGTTAGTCTTTCGTTTCAGAGCTATTGGACAACCTGAGGCCTGTAAGTCCGAAGCCCGGCCATGCAGAGCGCATTCGCACACCCTTGGGACCTCAGTGTTCCGCCACTCCCGAGGAGGAATCGGCTGTATATAAACGTTTTCTTAAAATCAATGTTAAACACATAACGGATGGACAAGGTGTCGTTAGTGGGGTGCTGCTGGTAACGCCGAATGCTGTTATGTTTGACCCGAATGTGTCGGACCCGCTTGTGATAGAACACGGGCCTGAAGCGTACGGGGTCATCGCACCTATGGAGTTTGTGGTTAACGCTGCCATCTACAATGATATTGCTCACATGAGAGTCGGACATTTAGATAATAGGAATGCCGAGAAGCCGGAGATATATTATCCGAAGTCTGAGAAATTGGATCAGAATGATTCGTTGTTGGTTAAAGATGAAACGTTTCCTGAACTTGGTAAGTACGTTATATTTATTTATTATGGGTTTATAACTTAATTTTATAATGAAAAAATCTCGTATTTTCTTTACAGTTACTGGAGATGATGCTGAATCAGTATGTTCCTGCACTGAACGAGAGGGTGATGCATTTCCGAAGGCTTTCGAACGTGATTTAGTTACACCTACAAATTTAGAAGCGGAACATCAACAGAGGTCACTGGAAGAAAGGCGGAAGTCTCTTTTGGACCACCACTGGGCTATCCCGTCAAAAGACAGGCAGTGAGTTACAAGCTATTTCAATCTTTTTCTGTTGTAAAAAAGAAGTACATTGTGATTTATTTTTAGATCAATGGATATGGAAGAGTTACCAGCACCATCGCCAGTGCCTTTGCAAGAGGAACACATCGAAGAAGAAGAAGACAGTCTTTCTAAGCCGAGTTGTCATGACTCCGGCATTGATATTAGAGAAGGAACTGCACCAGTTGTACCTGTTACTAACAAAAAAGTAAGTGACAAGACGAAAAACTAATTTTGTAATAACGTGCAATTCCCTTATTGCAGTTATATAGTGATGCAGACATAGTTTTATCGAAAGAGTGGGTACCACCGATCACCATAGCACCGACACACATTTCGAGCAGTGAAACGGAAAGCCCAGCGCGCAAGAAGACTTCGTCAGTATCGTTCAGTCTTGACTCAAACTCAGAAATGGAACCTGTTATCTCTTCGTACGTCGCAGGTGCAATGGATAATAAAGAAGAGGGTGATAAAAATGAAAGTCGGAAAAATAAAGTGAGTTTTTGACAGTTTGTGTTTAGCCGGTAAATTGTTTTTCTTGCCAGCAGATGTTGAAGCGATTGTCTTATCCTCTGTCTTGGATGGAAACCCTGGCGGGTGAAAAAGAGGAAGAAAAACCTAGTCAGCATCCACATTCTGCGGATGTCCACCACTCGTCGGTCTTTTCCAAAGTATTCTCGAGGTGCGTTTGTTGTAATTTGTGGATGTCATGCTACCACCTCTTAAACTAACTGAACTAACAAACTAAAATATTAACTAGTTCCCCAATCAACCTGGTGGATTTCGGAACGGGTTTGTTCCTGAGCAAAACGCCCTCTGAGGAGAGTGGTGGTTCGGGTGGGCCGCACTCTGGTGGCAGTGGTGGCGCCCCGATGACCCCGGCTACTGGAACGACTGACTCTGAGAGTTCCAGCTTCTTTCCTACTAACATTATTAGCTCTGTGGGTGCGATGGGTGCTTCTGTAGGTGCATCCGTTGGTGCGATGGGAGCCAGTGTGGGTGCATCTGTGGGAGCAACGGTGGGTGCCGTTGGGGAGGCAGTGGGAGCTTCGGTCAATGCTATGGGTGGTGCTGTAAATGCAGTTGGGGCTACTGTGGGGGCAGTGGGGTATGTTGTAGAACCCCGTATATTTGTTTGTATTCCTCTAAACTAAATGTACCAATACTAACTTCCATTAATATTTACTTTCACATTTTATTTTTTGATAATTACATTTCCAGTGGTTCTAATTAGTGAGAAACGATGGTACATTTTGTTTTAAATGTATAATGCACACAAAATCACCAACATACTATTTAACACAAAAAAAATTCTGCAATTAATTTTGATACCCTTTGGAAGATTTTTATGAAAATATTTAAATAAAGTAGCCCCTTTAAAAATGAAATCCTTATCAATCTTTAAGCAAGAGAAATTAAAAACCCGGGCACTAGAGTTATTTTTTCACCTGTACTTGTATACAGGTTTTTTTTTTTTGTTTAAATCTAACCCACGTCGAACTTTTTATGTATTACAACACATTGTAATTTTGTAGATGTCTGTCATTTCACATGTGAAAACTGCCTTTGTTAATCAGTTCTTTCTTTGTAGGCGATCATCTGTCGGAACTATTATGAAACAAACGTCAGACGGTCCGAGAGGGTCCAAAGTACCAGCCCCGAAACTTGACTACAGATCTATGGTTTCCGTGGATGATATGCCGGAACTCTTCGTTTCATTCGACAGTAAGTTATACTTTTATTCAATTAAAATTAAATCACTTACTCCGTGCAATTGTAGAACTAATACCACGGCCTGCACGCTCTTGCGAAGACCCACCTCTGTATTTAAGACTGCGCATGGGAAAGCCTATCAACAAACCCATTCCTCGATCAACTCCTCTAATGTCGTACGGCAAAAAGAAAATGCGCCCGGAATACTGGTTTAGCATACCTCGGAGTAAAGTAGATGAAGTTTACACCTTCATTAATTATTGGGTGCCACATTTGTATGGTGAATTGAGTGAGGAACAGGTACGACAAGACTTTTAAAATTTGGTCGTACAAATTTGCGAATTTCTTTTTTCTTTAAGGTTCAGGAAAGGGGCTTCAGCCTTGTTGAGCTGGATACAGAATTGTGGAGCGATGATCCGACACCTTCGGCAAGTCGCCATGGAAGTCAGGATGGTGAAATAGGCGAGCTTACTACAGGAAGTTGGGAGGTAAGCTTTGACTTATACGTATCATTATTTGCAATAGTGTCATTTAAAAGAGAATTTAATAATGTAAAAATTTATTAGTTAGTTATTAGTACCCAAAAAGTTTCTTGCTTTACCTAATTGGGTTTATTCGTCGTGAATCAATGTGAATCAAAAATTTTTTTTCTTGAATATTTTGTTTTTGCCTTATATTTTTCAACAATTTTCACTATTTTACAATATAATACTTTAAAACAACATTATTAAATTCTCTGTACCAAAAATGAGTATACTGTTAAAGAAGTGTGTTTTCTGATCGGCTCGATGAACTTGTAAATAATGGGCAATTTATTGCCTGCAGCTGGTCAAGGCCCCTTATGTTAAGATCTACAGCATCATCAAGACGCAAACCATGTCAGCTGATGGCAGCGAAGAGGTGAACACATTGCATGTTACACCTTACACCACCTCACAATACCTCTTGAAATTGTTATTTATTTCACACATCAGTCTGATTTGAACTTGCAGATTAAAATGAAAAAACAGGAAAACAATTTTGTATTCACAAATATTTTGTGAGCAGCAAACTGTTCACTAAGAGCAGGTAAATTATTAGAGTTTTTTTTTTTTGTTGTTGCAGTAGTAGCAAGAAGTAAATTCTTTCCTCTATTTTAACTTGAAATTGTTTTCACTACTGATGTGTGAAATGATTCATACTGGATTTCATAAAGTGCCTTGATTTCGCGGTCACTCATGGTTATGGTAAAAAATGAATCAGATTATGTATCAGGTTATTCAAAAGTGGGAAGTGTTAAAATTCTTACTCACATGAATATTCTCTAGCAGACGAAATTTGCCTTTTCTGTAGTGATGCCAACAGTTAAGGGCATTAGAGCTACATGATCTAATTTTATTTATCTTTTAGTCACATTCAATTAAAAATTGACATGATTTTTAACATTTCTTGTTTACTAACTACAGAATCAGTTTTATATAATTTAAAAAAAAGTATGCAGATATCAGCCTTAAATTTGGGGCAAATACATATTACTTCTTATTTAAAATCCTGAAAGATAAGACATGTGAAATGATACTAATACCGTCTAATATAGCTCTTAATTTTTTTTTTATAAACAGTGCGTACGAATTGACAGATAGATTATGAACTAAATTGTTGTACTAAGTGTTTCAACAGTTTCAAGAAAAAAATTTCCTTTTTACGTAAAGTTTAAGTCCTTTAAAAATTACCGACTTTTGAATAATCCTACATAAAATAAATACAAACAGAAATACATACACTCTCTGTAAGTAGTGGCTTCGTAGAATGTGTACGCAAATTGGTGTCTTTCTTTGAAGTTAGATTAGCGCTAAACCACCTTTCACATTTGGCGTAGCTGTATGTGTTTTATAAATAGCACATTGTTATGTTTATGTCAGTTATTTTATGTTGTAAGACTTGGATAAATAATGTAAAAGTACGCGTTATTTACAAAAGAAGAAGCAGTCGACGCAATTTGCATCAAAGCAAAGCTTAAAAGTGAAATTGTCTGCTTTTTGAAGTAGAGACGTGTATATTTAATTGGGAGACTACCTGAAACCATCTCGTGTTGCGGTTTTTACAGCGATTATTCCGAAACAATTTCCTTTTAGGAGCCATTTCCGGTTGTAAAAACATGGACATATAATAATAGCAACAACATATTCTGTGATATACACTGCCATTCATTATAAAGCGGTAGAAGTTAGAGCATCATTCCAGATGAGTGTGCATCTGCATTCCAGATGATCTGTTTCACAGAGGAAAGTTTCGCTTGTGTGATTCTATAGTTCACTGTATAGGTTGAATTAATTTAAAATTAAAAACGTATAACGTATACATCGTTAGCAGTTTTAAGTACGTGAATATTATGGTAGTGCCCATAACATGTGCTTGACGTCAATCAAAACGTGCAGCGTTTGAAAATATCAATTATAACTTAGAATCCCTCACGTAAAATGTGAATTGTTTTCATAAATGTAGAGCTTTTTCTTGAACATTCGTCATATCGCAGGTAATTTTTTTTTTGTATCTTTGAATTGAGTTTAAATCACAAATTGTTATTATATTGGATTTCTGTTTGCTTAATTAATCAAATTTTAACAATACTTTTTATTTTTCAGTAAAATTTCATTGAAAGTATTTAAATATTTGAAGTTTTGAAACATTTAATTTATTTGCTACTAAAAAAATGATTTATTTAAATCGACTTATAACTTTGGATGAATATTTATCGATTATACAATGCGGTCGAAAAAAAGTTAGTAAGTTGAGTTAAAGAAATGTGTTGGTAAGACATTGAATCTTTATTCAAATTGTATGAAAAAAATATACTAAACGTAATATTAAATCGTTAAATTTCAAATTTTACATAGTATGAAAGAATACAAAATGTCAGTAGATATTTTTACATCAGTTTTATATGGATTTTTCGAATGGGGGAAAAGTAAATATAACCTGAAATCGTTCAATATCAAATTTTGAATTTTCATGTGCATTAGTGTTTTTAAAAAAGTGATCAAACTGAGTGTACTTTTGGCGCCATTATACAAATAGATTTTCATATTTCATAACCATGATCATAATACTGGTAATACACTTCCAGCAATATTGTACTTTGCACAGTGGTTTGTCCTTTATTTTAAGCTAGTAATCAACAATTTGTCGCAAGTCGGTTTTGATTGGATGCCAATTTTCACACAATTTTAGGTCAAAAACTAGCGGCAAGATGTCGCGACCTAAAATGTTCAAAATTTTACGTACAGTAGCGGACAATAAAATCCGGGCAAGAATATGACATGTTGTGCGTATTTCGACGAAATTGGTAAATCAAGCTTTTATTGAGGTTATATTTCTGTCAAAATAAATAAATAAAATTTGAATTAAACGTCAGAATTACTAGTGACATACATTAAACGTCCAAAATATTAAAGTGAGGTTTACCACAGTACACTTATCAATCAGTAGGGACTAGGGACAGCTCGTGTCGGCAGCTTTGATGTTCATACTACCGTTTTCAGAGCCAATATGGCTGTTATTGGCGGGCTTTCATTTTATTGCTACTAGATGTCACTGGTCGAAAAAATGGCACGGATAGAAATGATTGCAAGCAAATCATAGAATGCTATGTTGTTTTACACAACTTCAGGCTTTCTACACAACATAAATTCATTATAATCCAACAAAGATGGTTTTCTGTTCAATCTTTCTCATCACTCTGCATCCATCACACAAAATGCTGAATTAAAAAACGACCACTTAAAAGTAATTGATGAATTCACCGGTGCGCCACACGCGGCCGTTTGTGGAAAGTCCGCCAATTTTCGCACATGCGCACTCAGAAACTGTAGCAACGGAAATACCAAGCTGTCCCTACTGATCGATGAATATACTGTGGGTTTACATTGTGCAAATGACGTGCCTGGATTTTATTGTCCGCTACTGCACATCTTTCTCATTTCTGATTGTAATAGTACAGGGAGATCGAAATTGATTGTCCTGATCCTACATTACTTTTCGTGGGCTTGATATCAATATTTAGGACAATCTATCACATGAAAGTTAGAACGAAAAGCAGTGCGTGCATAGAACATTTTTGAAACTTACATCCAAACCTAACCTAATTAATAAAGAACATAATTATTGTTCAATCAGATTGTTATTACAATGAAATAAGCCATTTTTCATAAATGAACGGCAGTGAACCGTCAACAAAATCTTAGGATATTTAGCAACTTCCCCAGATTTCCCTATGTTACCATCTTCATTTTAATAATAGAATGTAAATAACGATATCAAGTTCGTGGAAAGCAGTGTAGGATTAGGACAATCAATTTTGATCTCCCTGTATATTAAAAAACAAATTTCATAAAAGTGCGCTAAATTGTCTTATGAAACGTATATTTTATACTATTTTTTCTATTTTGATTGCTTAAATTTAAAAAAAAAGTCTATTATTTTGTAATTTAAATATAGAAAAATTCTGTTTGAAAATGTCGTGGTAGGTGACATTGGTTGACGTTTAATATAGACCGAGTTAAGTAAATGGTCAAACTGCACAAAATCGTCAAGTCAACGGTCAAACCAAACGACTTAACCAATCGACGATTGGGAAAATTGAACACTGGGCTTAGTCTGACCAATTTGACCGTTCACTTACCGCAGCCATAATTTCAAACAAATGTCAATTTGAAGGTTATTTTTGCAATTGATGTCAACAGATACAAGAATTATCAAAGAAAAGTCAATTTGGAGGTAATTTTTGTAATCTGTCATGTCAACAAATGTCGCTGTAGATGCTGTCGCCAACCTAATAAAATTAAATCAAAAATTTTTGATGGTTTAATGAGCTACTTTGATGACCAATTGCACCAATATTTTAAACAGGACTTAAATTTAAGTGGTGTTTAAACTATGACATTATTTGTAGGTTTAACAAAATGTTAGTCACATTCTAACTAATAATAAAGTTGAAGTTTAGATCTCAATCAGAATGTGTTTGACATTATACTAGCCTTGCGTGAATGTCATGTTCTAAACACAACTTAAATTTAAGGTCTGCTTAAAAAGTTGGTGCAACCGGGCATTAGATTAATTGATACAATTAACGTATTGACCATATGTCAAAACTGAAACGTAGTACATTTGACGTCTATAGAAAAAATCTTCTAATTGAATAGATACATATTGCTTGCTGACTAAATCTACAGTGTTTGAGATCACTTAAACAACTATCAGATTTGATAGGAGTCGCAAAGAAAAGTTTTGAATCAAGTTCATGGCCTCCCCTTATCTAAATAATTTTGGATCGCACAATATAAGGATGTCAATATCCGCCGTGCGGAAAATAAAAAATTATTGTAGAGCGGCATATTCAATCATTGTTGATCACAGTGTATTTAGAATTTGTTTGCCTTTTTTTTTAAATAATACATGATACTTAATTAACTAAATTTGATTAAAAAATTAAGAGTTAACAAGTTTTTGGTATTTGAAGAAATTAAAACTGTAGTAGATTCTAGAAGTTTCATAATAAAGTAATAGCACTGGAAACAACTCTGATCTTAACTATCATTACCAGAATTCGTAATCCGTCACATAACCTAGAAATTTTTCTAACACTGACATTCCGTCAAATTAATAATTCGACTTGTCAAACAATACCGACCACGATCGAATTCGTCCGGGGGCCCGTTCAGGAATAACGCTCCGACCAAAAAAGAGCGCGCACTGAGTAATATTCTTTCTCTCTCGTGTAAGTGATTTTGTGCATTTTGCTTTTCATTTTAAACGCCCAAAGTGCTCTCGCGATACAGTTCCTGAACAAGCCCCTGGTCATACCACCACAGTATAAGAATCTACACAGTAGTGTCACGAGTATAACTGTCACATTTGCCATTTTGTTTGATACCTACCGATTTGCAAATTGCATTACATTTTCATAAGGGTATTAAACAGTATGGCGGCTTTTTTGACACTGACGTTTAAATGACGCTAGTGGGTAATTTCTTATACTGTGATACCACAGGCGCTGCGGTCGCATTTTGAAACGTAACTACTGTTGTTGCTATCGTCCGTTCGATAGTTGCAAAATTTGGTACACTCATGGGTACCACGAGTCGGACGTAGCCTAAAATTACGTAAAAAAAAAACATTCCCACAGTTTTATTGTCAACTGAAACGGTTTCTCTTGATCGCTCTATATAATAATTAAAATATACAAAATATACTGAAAATGTGCAGAGTTTTATTGCCACCTGAAACAATTTCTCTTGATCACTCTATATAATATTAAAATATACAATAAGTATACTGAAAATTTGCACTGAGCAAAACAAAACGTGTAGGAATAAAAAAAAAGAAAATGTAATTTTCAAAATATACCTATACAAATCCAGAATTTAATTGACATTTTAAAATTAATCGAATTAGTGCATTCCCGATAGATTCTACACTCCGCATATTCATCAAATTATCTTTTATTTTTGCTTCCTGAAAAGATTTCACGTTTGCCTCGTGACTTACGTGATTTTAATAAAACGCCGAACTGTGTGCATAGAGTAAACTAAGGTATGCGTGTCCTTTGCCTGTTGCAACACAAAATACCTTTTAATTTCCGGTTTCTATTTTTCATTCACGTACCGATAGAATTGAAACTGGTGTTTATTTGTGTTAATTTCTGCGGCTACGCTTCGCAAAATAAAATACAGAAATATCAAAACATAGAGTGAGTATTGAATTTATTTTTTTTAAGTATCCTGTTTAAAGAAAATTATGTTTCGTTTACATAAATATTAATGCGATGTTAATTGTGCCTTCCACTGAAGGCGTTACGCTTTGTGTATACATAGGTAGATACATTTATTTTTGTCGCACCTATTTTAATATTTATTTTCTTTTTGTTCTTCCTAATTTAATTAGCTATATTTGACCGATTAATTTACTTAATGTGATTATTTATGGCGTCAATTCATTACCTAATTTATTAATTAAATTAAGTAATCCACAATCTTCACCATTCGTGACGAATAAATTTTTGCTAATGGTAGATATTTATACTTGCAATATTGAGGCGTTTAAAGAAATGTTAAATTATTTCACCTTGCCCCCTACACTCTCCATACTACTTTATACAAATATCACTCACGCTAATTTTTTCGCGTCCCGTTAATTGGCAGTGTTTATGAATTAAGACATTTTTGAAACGTTCGAATGAAAATAACGAAGCATAAATTAGCATTGCAATTGTGTTGTTTAATGCAGAACCACACAAAAGCGCACCGTTGAGTGTGTTTACTGGTAAACGGTCTTGTTTACTGTGTGTTCGTCTTTTAGTGCGCCCGAAAATAATTATTAATTGGATCCGGTCCAATACACTGCACGCTGACTTTATAGGTATTTAAATTCGTACGTGTTTTCTTTTTTTGTTTGACTTCTTTTTGATCGCATTAACCATTCCAGATAGTCGTCGGCATTAAATCAATTAATTCTTGCTAGCCTCAATACGGCGGTTTATTTATGTAGTAGTCATCATTACATCATTGCATTAATTTCAGACTCGTCTTTTAAAGTTTAATGTCGCATTAATATTTCTCAGTGAGTACACTATTAGTTTTGTAATCGGTATTTTATATTTAATTTGTGTAATAATGGCAGGTAAATTAGGCAGAAAGGTGAAGAAAATCTTTTGCTTTGTTTTTCCAAACTAATTGGAAGTTGATTTGCTAAGTAGGTCAAAGACGACCATTTTTTTTTGTTGCTTACATTTCAAAAATACTCATACTCTTTGTTTTGTAAAGGAAAGGTATCATTTATATTAATAATTATAGAAAATTAATATAATGAAACGTTGTTATATTTCATGTTGTTATGTATTTAGTTTTATTAATTGCTTTCAAAGTTCTAAGTTTTAACTTCCATCATATTTTTATTATAATTTTTCTACTATAAAAAATGCAATAAATCTCGCAGTTACTTGAAGTGAAACACTTTTTTTTAAAAAGAATTTAAAAGGTACAAATTATAAATGTATCGTTTGTATCGTTGTTATTAATGAAGATAATGTAAATAATAACAGTATGGTTAACAATGCGTCAAATTGCGCAATTTTGTGCATTCACCATTAAAAAATAAATAAATCTTAAGTAAATTAATCGTCAATAAGTATACCTAATGTCTTATTCATGCAAATATTTTTTTTTAATTGGATAAATACAGTAGTTAATATGGCATTTTTTTAGCTATCGTAAATATCTAAAAGTGTAATTAGTCGTACTGTAATCATTAGTAGTTTTAAATTACGTTATTTTTTAATTATCTATAATTTAGCAAAGTGCACACATTAGTCATCAGTAACATTAAAGATGCACGCAAATTGCAGAGATGCCTTTATTTAAATAAAGACTCATAAGTGACCTGAATAGGTAAAAATAAAAAAGGTAAAGATACATTTTCTTGCATTTAAATATTCGTACATTATTATGTATATTTTCAGTGCTCCAACACTTTTCTTAACTGGCATCTCACTTCCTTATTTTAAAATGTTTTTTTTATATTTTTGAATTCTTCATTAAAATGTACATTTATTTATACAGAGTGCTGACAAATTGGTGGACCTACACCTGAAAAACGTTAGAAAAACTTGACATTTCTTCCATTTTTGTTGTTTCTTAAAGCTTAAATAAAATTAAAAAATGATAATTTCAAATACCAAAAGATATACTTTACCGAAAAAAATTATTTTTGGCCGCATTAAACAAATACATAGTTAATTTTAGAGCCACATTATAAAAAGTATAAAATTAAAACTTTGAGTATCAGTGAAATGAAATAATATTTTTTTTAATTAGTTTTGTAAGATGCAAGGTTTAATTCTTTTTAACGTGCCGTAAAGCTTTTCCGGCAATTTTTTTCAGCACCTGTATATACTAAATGTACAGTTGCGGACAAAACATTTCAGATGTCACTGTCATTCATCTGACGTATACACAGGGATGTACACGCATGTGTAAAAGATTAGGGTTAAGTTTCGGTTTGAATTTTAAGCTGATTTCGGTTACGGTTTTGGTTAAGGGTTTCCCATGGATTTAGGTTAGGGTATTTTAGGTTTTCAAGGGGAAAGACAAGTATAAATACATTTTGAAAAAAATTAAAATTTACTTTTTTAAAAATAATAAACAAAATTATGTAAAAAGTAAATTTCATCGTTCGAACTCTTCAATACTTTGCTTCGGAAAATACCCGAAAAATGATCTAAATTAAATTTGTTATTGGAAAAATCTATGATTACAGTCAAACTACAAAATATGTAAACACAGATTCTCCAAGTGCCGAAAAAGTTTTTTTCAATTTGCGAAGCAAATAGTAAATTTTTTTTTATCAAGGCTCTAAAAAGCACTGCTGATACAAACACTTCATAGTACAACAGTACACAGTAAAACTCATGACAAATAGGAGGTCAGTATACCGAAATTAACCGAAAAATCAATAAAGGTTTGAATTTCGATGAGAGTTATTTCCGATTAGAGTAATTTCGATTTAAGGTTATGATTAAGGTTAGAGAAATTTATCGGTTCTGGGTTTTTTTATGGTTACGGTGTACACCTCTGCGTATACATAAAGAAATTGTTCAACTTTTACATCCGTGGAATGACAGTGTCATCCGAAATTTTCTGTCCGCAACTGTACACCTCAAGTCAACTATGTTTGAATCAATTTAATATACTATTTTCCTTTTGGTCCTTTAATTACTATATTATGAAATTCATTTGGGTTTCATAAAGTAGCTCATTTTAAAGCATCTGAAATTTTATTTTATTTCTCTACGACCACTACTGTAAATGACGAATTACGTACAACACATAAACTAAATAAGCCGGTGTTTACAAATGTCGTGCGTAAAGTAAGAAAAACGCACAACGCACATTAGATTGACAGTCGTCGAAGTGTCATTGCTGATTACTTTGAAGGTAATTTTTGTGGTCATAGATAAAGTGTAGTACAAAACTCGAGTTGTAAAGCAATTACGCACTTGTAGAATTACTTGCATTCGCCGCTGCGCGGCTCATGCGCAAATTTTCCACCGTGCGTAATTTGCTATTTACAACTCTCGATATGTAATATACTATAGTTTGGCGACAACGTACGTAGACACTTACAAATTACAAAAATAACCTCCAAATTGACATTTGTCGGCATCTTAACTGAAAATATAAACATAACCTAGGAAATGACATTTGTTTGAAATTATTTTAAGCTCAAAACAATGTCACCAACCGCCACATAACAAAACATAATTTTCCTATATTTGAAATTACAAAACGTCACAGATTCTTGAGCCTTTTTTACATCTAAGGCCCGTGTGACACTATGATGTTACTTGTGCAAGATTTGTTACGAAGTGAGCGAGAAGTGCCAATTCAACCAATCAGAATTCACTGTGGTAGCTCATCTCCCTCACTTTGTAACAAAAATGTTATCAAATCTTGCATGGAGTCACACGGGCCTAAGAACGAAAATAGGAAAAATAGTATAAAATACACGTTTCATAAGACATTTTTGCGCACTTGTCCATTAGAAAAAACTCACCAAAAAGCGGCTCGCTTTCTAAACAACCTGGACACGTGCACTAAAATCAAAGCTTACTAAAATCATGTCTTATGAAAGTTGTTTGTTAATATCGTCACCGTTAAGGCAAAAATCATTAAGTCCAAAACGTAAAATGTTGAGAAAAACAACTTAAGTTAACAGTTAGGACTTTTGCCTGACAGGTAAAACCTCAGAAGTGATTTAGTGATCCATAACTTGTCTTCTATATAACTTTGGACTTAGTGAGTTTTTAGGTATAAAGAAAAATAGATTATGAACTTAAATGCGTTAAAAACAAAAATACAAAAATTTTGGACTTAGTGACTTCTGCCTTAACGGTAACGATACATACTATTGAAGAAAAGTGTAGAGGGTGCTCCACAATACACTTGTTCGAAAATACATACCGGGTGCTGTATGAACATCTTTCTTATTATTGAAGCGCTTTCTTATCACAAAATAAGTGATCGGACAGTTGTAAAAATCAATTCAAAAATCGACGTTTAGCTATGCGTTGGCAGCTTGGAAATAAAGCCATAATTATAAAAGTCCTGAGTCATAAATTATATGCGTCCGAGATAAGTTGGCTCTGAAAAATCAAATTAACATCTGCATTTCCGCTTTTGGACATATAGTTCCTTACAAATGTCAAAATGACATTCCACTTAACTTATCGAATATGGCAAAAGAGGCAAGTTCAAAGATAATACTCGAATTTTCAAAGAAGAAACTAAATCGACGCAGTGATATATTTCTTGCACTGAGAAAACTTGATTTTCTTTTAAAATTGGCATAAATATAATCCATTCCTTATCTATTTGTTATCGTAGTAAGCCGTGAAAGTCTAATGAGAATGTGGTACTCTTGTATGTGACTAATGTCTGATTTCTTCATCGCCTTATCTTGAGGTTAAATTTATCTGTCAGTTAGAATGTGACAAAACGGCCAACTGTACGTCACATTCCAACTGTTAGATAAATTAACCTTGGTTAAACACGGTGAAGAAATCGGCCATTAATTTGACAAAGAATGTCATGTCGATTTATACAGGGAAATCACAAATAATGATTTCAACCCACGTGACCCCGCCGTATAGGCAACACATTGTACTCTGTTGGTAACAAAGGCATCGTAATTTACATCAGGATCTGGAAATGCTTGGTTAAAGTGGTTAAATACAAACGAACACCTGCAGTTACGAAACTCAATGACAAATGCTCGCTTCTTCTAGAAAACACTTCTAGAAAACAAAACCTAATTCAAATTGGTCACGTGGGTTGAAGTATGAATTTATGATTTGCCTGTATTTTAAGACTATTCCGAATTCGGCAATGTTGCAATATTTCCTTTTTGTCACGAGGTGTATTCGCGGCCAAATTTACATCATGTTGAGAATTGACAACACCGATTAATCATTCTGATTGGAGTTGTCAAAACTTGACGTCATATTAAATTTGTCTAATTTAACATGATAGCCAACTTACTAGCTTAAAATCACTGCCTACTGCGATAACACATAAATAAGAAATGGATAGTACATATACTTATTGTTACCACATCTTAATCTAAAACACCCTCTATTGAATGTCGTTCAAAAAATGAAGAGAGCATGACGGTTTCAAAACAAATTGAGGTCGAATGTAACTCTTCTCAAAAAAAAATTCAGTTGCATGTGATAATAAGAGAATTTTACGGTAGAAATCCACGTATCATCCTGTATATACAATTTTATTATGTATAATTGCGAAAGCTACGAAAAATAATTAAAAATGTAAAAAAAGAAGACATACTAATAAATTATCTAATTAAAATATATAATTAAATTTATTTAAAAAAAAAAAACTTAGGTACTGTTTCAGCCATATTTTTTTGCAAGAGAAAACAAATTAAAACTTTCCAATTTAAAAACAGATGCTTTGCAAATTATTTTCTAAACATCTTGATTAGATAGTTAATATTAAATTCTACTTTTCTAAGTTAACGATTATTGACTTTCTTGATTCCTGATTACATCTGATTTAAACACTAAATTATTGTTTTAATTTCTAAAAGAAGTAAATTTCTTTTAGTAGCTACTGCGTATGACATCCAGAACATACCGAAACCTAATACATTGTTATTAATCTTCATTGTCTAACTATTTTTCTATGTGTCATTACTAGTAATAACTATTTACACACAGTTCCATTGTTTGGCCAGTCTATATAATTATCACGTAAAATTTCAAACTTAAGACAGTCATGTCATTAACAGACATTTAACGTAGTATTCGAAATGGTAGGTTGTGCCGATGTCTGAAGAGTTTCGCAGAGCCCTTTACACTTCTGCACCTTCCCTGGATGTGGATTTGACTCCCCCAGATCTTATCGGAACCACCGAGATTTTGACCGACTTTCACCGTGAGGCTCTATGTCGACATCTTCCTGCTCGGGCTGAGGGATACGTGTGGACCCTGGTATTCAGCACGAGCCAGCACGGCTTCAGTTTGAACTCGATGTATCGTAAAATGTACAAACTTGAGTCGCCTGTTTTGCTTGTGATCGAAGATACCGACAATAATGTAAGTGAATATTTTCTCTGAGAAATTTTTGATGACTTTCACATTTATTTTTCAGGTATTTGGTGCTCTTACGTCTTGTGCTCTTCATGTATCTGATCATTTTTATGGCACAGGTGAGTCACTACTGTTTCGATTCAGCCCGGAATTGCAAGTATTCAACTGGACCGGAGAGAACTTGTATTTCATCAAGGGCAACAACGAAAGCTTAAGTATTGGCGCCGGAGATGGTAAATTCGGATTGTGGTTGGACGGCGATTTGTATCAGGGCCGTTCAGAATCGTGTAAAACCTACGGAAATGAACCGCTGACTCCGAGTATTGATTTCGTAGTGAAAACGTTAGAATGCTGGGCTTTCATATAATAAACCCGTGGATGGATGAGTGTTGTTATTTTTTTATGCATATTTTTTGAATGTAGAACTTTTTTATTTATAAGGATGAATCGTCGTGACTTTTTTAACGCCTTGATGGCTCATATTTAAAGCATTTTTATCACTGGAGAATACTCGTCTTAAGAATGCTTTGGCATATGAAACTCTTCCGCACAGCTGCTACAAGCTTATGATAGTTGGTATTTGCTGCCATTCACAATTCCATTCTGTTTTCGTTGTCGTTTTTTTTTTTAATGTGTGAGACTTGATTGTATGAATTTTTAAGTTCACTTAAAGAGATATGTGATTTACATTTAATAAATAAAGTGTAACTTGTATGCGTAAATTGTTGAATTACATATTAGCTAGATGATATACTGAAAAATATATTTATTGAACACTTTACTAACAAGTTGTTAATAAATTTGTATTTAAGTATGGCATGTTTGATATTGAAAAGGGCCATATTTTTCGTGCTTTGCAGGCGAAATTCTATAAATTGCTGGAACACACTTAATTGTAGAGGAAGCAGACTCCATGATTGTGCAATCATTATTAATCACTCTGTATATATACACTTCCAGTTAAATAATGTATTATCCCCCCCTCCTTCACTCCTTAGCATTCACTTCAATAACAAATGTAATAAACATTTTTTTTATCATCACTATCTTTTGAAGACGTATTTGCAAATTTTTTTTAACAAAATTGTTACTTATTGAAAGCGAGATAAACCTAAAATTTATTAAGAAATTTACGATGTTTATTTTTAATGAATATTAGTCTGTACCAAGTTCGTTGTCTCGTTCTGTTTCTTTTTTATATAATAAATAATATTTACAAACAAAATTTTTCATTATTACTTAAAGCAGATTCTTATATCATTCTCTCGATACACTCTAAACGAAGTAAAGCAAGCTGTATGTTCTTGCCACCAAAAATATTATTGATAAAAGCTGTTGGCCTAAAAATTAAAAAAAAGTAGATTACTATTAGTGCAAACAAATTAAGGCCTAGAATTTAATAAAAGTGTGCTAACCAGTAACAATGTGTATTCGTAAAACCAGAGTGAATGGCAGTAAACGTTGTTATGTAGTTAAGTGATTCTGTGTTGCTTAGCTTACAACGAAAACTTTTGTAGCCATCGTACTTTAATTGTGGCCGAATTCTGATTGTGTTGTAACAATTAAACGGGGATCATAAGAAGGCCGTAGTGTCTGTCAATTAGATGCGTAGTATAACGCATATCAGTTGTCAATTTAATACTTTATACATGTTAGAGGCTGTTATGTGAATTGCATTGCTCCTACTTGTTTCAAATTCGGCTTAGCCCGGGGAGAGTGCTGCGGTTTATTTTTTTCGTAATCATCGTTTTGAAGAAGTACGAAATGCAATTCATAACTATTTAATTAGGTCTAGTTTGATGTCATAAGTTGTGTATTATAAACATTTACCTGGATGATATTTATCTGTATTATATTGTATATAACATACTGTATGGCCTGTTATATCCCACACCCCACCAAAAAGCCCTTGAGCTCTTGGCTTTGCCTCACAGACAAAGAATTTCTTATAAAATTTTCTTAAATCTTTTTTTCTCAGTTTATTCATCACAAATTAATGGAGCGATTCTGCTCATATCTGTAGCAACCGTAAGATCTGTAAGCCCGTAAGTCAATTATTAAAAGGTGGAATTTTGAAGTTCTCAGTAAGTATGATACGATTTCTTGTAAGTCTATAAATACCACAGAGACTTACGAGTAATCTTAGGGACCTAGGAGAAATCATACCTTCCGCATAACTTCAAAATTCCATATTTTGATAATTGGGTTACAGGTTTACAGATTGCTACAGATACGATCAGAATTGACACATAACTTTGTTTATTCCCATAGTAGCAACTATTTTGTATAATTATTACTGTGACAATAAACCGAAAGTTAAAGTTAATTTGGGATGAATAAACTGGGCCTTAGGTCCGATTAAAATAAACGTTGCTATGGTTACACATGTTAGAACTATGAATATTTATTTTAATGGGACCGTTAGCTTTAAGAAACATTTCAGAAACCCGACTTGTGATTACACTCGTTGCTATGGGATTAAACCCTCAGATAAAGTTAATTGGCGATGAAAAGACCGGACCTTAATCATTTTATTTTAGTATTAACGCTGCAAAATATGTTTCAGAGGTAACACTAATTTATATTTTTAAAAAAGGTGCATTATTTTAGTACACTATGTGAAAACAAACACACTGTTTAAAATAACATATTCTAGTGTAAAATTGTAATTATATAGAAGATTAATAATTTTCTTGCTCATGATATATGAACCTTTTAAAAACCGCACAAAATTACCTAAATATAAAGTCACTTGACGTTTTGTTGTTAAAATGTGTTGATTTGTTCAAAGAAGACGATAGAGGGCAGCATGACAGGGCGCTTGGGTTAGCGGCAGGGAATTAAATTAAAAAGTGAAATCTCATTTTCAAATTTACATAAAATATGGCTTAAAAGAACATAAGCTGGAGGATTCTATTAAAGCAAAATTATTGAAACAATCTCCAATGCGATCAGAAGTGATTCAAATGAAAAGGAAACTTCGAAAATACTCAAACAAAATTTTTGTACTCGCATAATTTTAATGTGCGTACGCGCCAAAGTTAATGTATTTTATCCACTGTCACATTATAATTGGGCTTTTATCCAGACTTATGAAGCATTTAAAGTGAACTATTATCCACTAGTGGAATAAAGTTACTTTATTCCACTAGTTGATAATAATAAACAACGTACAGTAGCGGACAATAAAATCCGGGCAAGCCATTTGCACAATGTAAGCCTCACTTTAATATTTTTGACGTTTAATGCATGTCACTATAGTAATTCTCACGTTTAATTCAAATTTTACTTATTTATTTTGACAGAAATATAACCTCAATAAAAGCTCGGATTTTATTGTCCGCTACTGTACCATAGCAATCGGTAGGTATGACAAAGCCTGTCACGTTTCATTTTACGAATACGAATATTTTTTAATTAAATTTCGCTCATTCTGATTCCATAAATGTAATTGTGGATAAAACGTTGTATATTGCATGCGTGTTTTAGATGCATTTTATCCACTTAAATTTCTTGTGTGGATAAAATGTTATCTAAAACACTTATACAATAAATAATTATGACATTTCCTGCACACCTTTGTCAGTTTCGAAACTTCAATCAAAACGTCACAAGTGAAAGTAAGCGGCGAAGTAAATAAAGTAAAAAATGGAGGAAAATGATAAACTTGTATGTAAGGTAAGTTAAATACTTACATATCACAAACTCTTTTAAACGGACACTAAATGGCGCACAAACACTTAACGTTTCGCAGTCGTTCGACAGCTTCGTCAGAACGACTGCGAAACGTTAAGTGTTTGTGCGCTATTTAGTGTCCGTTTAAAAGAGTTTGTGATACAATTTTCATCGGACAAGAACCAGCTTTAATTATAATAAAATTGTAAAGAGCCAGTGCTAATTGACGAAAATCAACAACCAAGAAATGGCGCTTTTAATAAGGAAAACAAAGAGCTGTCATTAATGTTTTGCTTCCATTCATTTATTATTATTAAGTTGGATGAAGTTTTTACATACCTAGGCATAAAGCGCACTGGTCACACAATATGTACAGTTATGGACAGAAAATTTCGGATGTCACTGTGATTCCACTAATCCACTGACGTAAAAGTTAAGAAATTCCTATATGTATTATGTATACGTCAGATGAGTGACAGTGACATCCGAAATTCGTTCTAAAGTCAGTTACAAACACAAAATCTGCCAATTATTTTACGATAGCAGATGTCAACAAACCGCCATATTGCCAGTGTTGGGCAAAATTTAGTTCGATTGACGATTAAATGACTACAATAGGGTCGTTTTCGAATATCTTTTTTTCACTAATTTTTATTAACAATATATTCTTTATTGTCTAGTAATCATAAATTATACGTTTAAATTCAATAAAAAAATATGTGTGAGTAACTTTAATTTTTAAAGTCATTGCGTTTGAAACGCGACAGCTTACGCGCCATCTTCGTGTGATGTCATAGCATCCGTTTAGCAATTTTCGCATGGGCGGCCGGCGGCAGGCCACAGATACATACAGTTCAGGAAACTATTTAGTTTCTAAAAGGTGTTATCATTACTATCATTAGCAATTATCATAATTCCATATTTAGCTTATGCTTAAAAGTGCACAATTAATACAATGTGCTCCTTAGAAGAGAATTATGTAAAAGCGGATTCAAGTAATCTTCCGCAGGTCGACATTTATAATGGTAATGGATTATTTTAACACAAATAAAGATTACATTAGCGCAGAAATGAGAGGAGTTAAACTACAAAGGTACAAGTACCCTGTTCAATGTATATTTTATTCTAAACATTATGTATATATTTATTAAAGATCTGGCAGGCAAGAATATGGTGATTCCGCCATAGGGTACGTTCAGCTATTCACAAAACAAAATCTATGCTATTTGAAAGCTAAAATTACACCCGAACATAAAATAAAGTCAAGAAATTATAATGTAACAAGTATTATTAATGAAAATGATAGAAAAATTCTGGATGTTCAATGTCACGATTGTGCTGCGTCCCAGGGTGGATGTAAACACGCTGTTGCGTTTTTGATGTGGTTACATCGTCGAAGAACCTTCGCCGACTGAGACAGTTTGTTACTGGAAAAGGTCAATTTTAGAAAGCGCATCAATTTCAAAAAAGTTTATAACAACAAAAGATTTTGGAAAAAGAGTTATGTTGTCAACTACTAGTGATCAAGTACTGGATCAATATTTAGAGACAGCGAAAAAGTTTAAGATTAACAATACATTAATGCGACATTATTCAGCAGTTGACCTACACATTTTGTCTATACATTCACTAATGATTAGATTTAAACAAACAAATTTACCCAAGGACCCACAAGAATTTATTAAATTTTGTAAACAAAGTTTCGATGAAAAAATAATAAAAGAAGTTGAAAAATGCACTAGAATTCAAAGCAAGAGCAAATTATGGGAAGAACTAAGATATGGTCGTATTACTGCTTCTAAAACTTACGATGCTGTCAAGTGCAAAACATTTAATGGGATTCTTGTAGAAAATATCCTAAGTGCTAAAATGTTCCAAACAGTTGCAATGACCCGTGGTTTGAATTTAGAAAAGAATCGGGTATCCCACTTTAAGTAGGGTGTGAGAAGTTCGTTGGTTGTCATGGAAGTACTTGTAATGTAAACATAAGACTTTTTGACCAGATGAGCGAGATGCAAAATAAGTTAAAATAGTGAATGAGAAAGATGCGATTACAGGTCCAAAATGCACTGGAAGGTATAGTTTACGAACGCACCCCTGGGCGGATGCTATGACGTCACAACATGGACGGCTAGCGTTTACCGATAGGTTATTTTTATTAATTTTTTAATGGTCTAAAACACGAACAAAAAATTTTTTTTCTAGGAAATATTAGTTAAACACATGATAAAGTTTCCAAATTTGATATAAAAGAAAATGTCAAATGAGCCCATTAATTTTGTCAATCGTTAGTTGCAATTAACAAATTTAATTGTTAGTTGCAGACTGTAGTTGTAAGCCACGATTACAACTAATCAATCATAATCGTAATTACAATTAAAAAGTTAAAGTTCGGCGATTAATTGTCTGAATTACATACAACATATTTACGTTTTCGCGGGCAATTTTATGAAACCGAATGATAGAGTATAAAATAGTACCTACCTACTTGGCTTGCAGAACAGACAAATAAATTTATTATGTTTAAGATTATTTTGGCGACTGTGCGTTCGCAATGAAAGATTCATGGTATTTCTTGTTGTCAAATTTAAAATACCTTCCACGTAAAATTAATGTTAATGTTGTATAAGAGGAAAATAATACTTGCAAGTATGTCTTGTGTCCCCTAGGCACGGTCCTGCTATTCCTCGGAACATGACCATCGGTACACTGAGAAAAAACCTAATTTTTTGTTGGAATACAGTCAATACATTTTCTGTATTCAATTTAAGAAGAAAATGTTTGAATCAACAAAAAAATACTTGAATCAATGTAAAATATGTTTTCGTTCAAAAAAATTTGACTGTATTCAAACAAAAATTTAGGTTGTAACATTTTGTTTTCTCATAGCGTTTTCGATTCATCTGCACTGGTTGCACTCAGTGTATTTGCATCTTCTTTTAACCTCATGTAATAACACGAGATGAAGATATTCTGAGTGCGCACTAGTGCGGTCAATCGAAAACGCTATCAGTGTAGGTACTTGCGCAGTGCGGAGAAATTTTAATCGTATCTCTGCTATTAAACTAACAATTGAAGATTCGCAACTAGCCCTTTTTAATCGAATTGACAACTAACGAATAAATCGCGATTGAAATTAGTTGCGATTGATTTAATCGCAACTAATCAATCTAACTAACAAGTTAGTTGATTACGCCCAACACTGCATATTGCAGATACTGACCTAGCGCGAAGTTGTAACCTCCGTCAAATGCAATTGCATTCGCCCACCGCCGTAGGTTCCCTCCTGTTAATTCTTAACTCGTTGCATAGAACATATATTTTTTTTTAAACATCACCACCCGAATAAAGGGCTGTTTTTCCTTTATTAATCTAGCCTAGTCGGTCGTCTAAAAAGATTATTATTTGCCTTTAATTTAATTATTTTATTTCGCCCAAAATATTTTTTCTGAATGTTTATGCAACCAATCATACAGGTGTGATTATTGTGCCTAAGTGCCTATTATGGCTATGATCCATGATTGGGAATTAGTAGAAGCTTTAAAGAATTAAATGCTCTTACGACTCAACAGATTAGAGCAAAATGATATCAAAAAATAATCGCGACTTCGGTATCCAATTTTATTTTCGTCAGTCGAGACGTCGTATGTCAGCCCGCACACGTTACCCTACTATTCGAGAGGCCTGTCAAATAACTACAATCTCTTGAAATATTTTAACGAGTTCAGGGACGCTTGAGCGGATCACACGATGGCATTATCTCAGCTCACCGGACACCACTTGAGCAGACGTGTCAACGGTCTGTGGATCGTTTACAAACGGTCTTTGAGTACGACTTCTTCGCTAATGGTGAGTGGTTATGTCATCGTTTTTCTGCAGCAGAAATTTTGAAATGCCTGTGGTGCTATTTTCGGCGGGTTTGTTTGCAGGAGGAATTCAGAATCGAGAAAGATACTTTTGGGGAATTGAAAGTACCAAGTAATAAGTATTATGGAGCTCAGACACTTAGATCCGTTATGAATTTTCCTATTGGGGATCAATTTGAACGAATGCCTGTAAGTACATATTTAAACACATCAAAATAGTAAACATAGTAAAGGCCTTGAGGTATATTAGTAAAATTTATCTGTAAGTTTCTACTTGTGCTTGCATTAAAGCGTGAATTAAATCACCTTGAAGCAATTGCAAATCATTGTTTATCCATCAGCTTCAAATATATTAGTCAGTGTTGTTTCAGAAGCAAGAAATTCCAATTCACAAGTTTTTTTTTTGTTGCTATTTCTTTCTCCTGTTTATTTAATCTGGGAATTTCCATCAATATATTCAATAATGTAAACACATTTTTATATTTTATTTGGACTCAGGATTGACTTTTGGATCCTCTCAAATGTGTATTTTTTTTCTACTTCTTCCTGTAATTACTTTTATCTATTAAATAACTTATTATTTTATATTGCAAAAATGTATTAAAGAAAAAAGTGTTTCCGTTTCAGTATGGAGTAATTGTCGCAATGGGCATTTTAAAAAAGGCAGCTGCCCTTGTAAACAAGGAATTCGGATTAGATGCGAAAATTGCAGACACGATCGCCGAAGTCTGTGATGAAATTATATCTGGTAAATTATACGAAGAACATTTCCCCCTAGTGATATGGCAGACGGGATCCGGCACTCAAACCAACATGAACACCAACGAGGTGATAAGCAACAGGGCCATAGAAAAGCTGGGTGGACAATTGGGCTCGAAAAACCCTGTCCATCCTAACGATCACGTGAATAAGAGCCAGAGTAGTAATGACACGTTTCCCACAGCCATGCACATAGCAGTGGCCCAAGAAATACACTGTGTGCTTTTACCTGGCTTGACTACTCTGCGCGATTCCCTAGACAAAAAGTCCAAAGAGTTTGCCAACATAATCAAGATTGGACGAACGCACACGCAAGATGCTGTACCTTTAAGTCTAGGGCAAGAATTTAGTGGATACGTGCAACAGTTAACTTTCGGGATTGATCGTGTTAAGGCAACACTTCCGAGATTGTACATGCTTGCCCTAGGTGGGACTGCTGTTGGTACTGGGCTGAATACAAGGAAAGGATTCGCTGAGAAGAGTGCCGCTAAGATTGCAGAATTAACCGGTTTGCCTTTCGTAACTGCACCGAACAAATTCGAAGCGCTTGCGTCCCACGATACTATGGTCGAGGTGTCAGGAGCTATTAACACGATTGCGTGTTCTTTAATGAAGATAGCTAACGATATAAGGTAATCGTTTTTTCTTTTAACTATTAATAGTCAAAACATATTAATGTTATTATTTTAGATTTTTAGCATCTGGTCCAAGATGTGGCTTAGGTGAACTGAGCCTTCCTGAAAACGAACCCGGCAGCTCGATTATGCCCGGAAAAGTCAATCCAACACAATGTGAATCTCTTACGATGGTGGCCGCCCAAGTTATGGGAAATCATGTCGCATGCACTGTAGGAGCATCAAACGGACACTTTGAACTCAACGTATTCAAACCAATGATAGTGGCGAACGTATTAAGATCAGTCAGATTAGTGGGAGATGGCTGCTCAGTATTCGCTAAGAACTGTGTGGATGGAATTGTTGCAAACAAGGAGCACATAGAACATCTCATGAATAACAGCCTTATGCTGGTGACGGCCCTTAATCCGCACATTGGCTACGATAAGGCAGCTGCAATTGCAAAGAAGGCACACAAAGAAAAGAGCTCACTTAAAGAGGCTGCTATTAAGCTGGGACATTTGACAGAGCAACAGTTTAATGAGTGGGTTAAACCACAAGATATGTTAGGTCCTAAGTAAGTCCGTATTATAAAGCAAGATTTCCAGAAACCATAGAACATGTGTGAAATACATATTTTAAGTTTATATGCTGTACTTTTAAACACTAACTGTAACTTTCGACATTTCATCAATTTGTAAAAAAAAATCAAGTCAAAATTAAATTGAATTTTCAGAACTATATTTTTTATTTTTCCTAAATTATGAACTGGATTTTCAATAATAACAGAAATTTAAGCCAATATTTAACATTAACTTTCTTGGAAGGCTTCAGAATAATTTTTAATGTTATCAACAATGTAGTACCTAAAGTATCTTCCTAGAGTTGAATTTGTAGACCTTGCAACTAAAACAGAAAAGTAAATATATACAAGTGAGCAATAAGCAATTTTATAGCTCATTTATTCTTCTATAATAAAATTCTACAGTATAATGTTAGGTATAAACTAAAGGAGAAATAAATTAATCCCATAAATACAAATTTCCAGGTGTCGGAGGCTTCTTAGAAGCTCCAGGAGTTTCCGTCGCAGCTATTTGCAATTGTTTGCTTGCCACCACACTCGGGGGCTTAACTTCCCTTCTGCCGTCTCGTTTAAAATAATAATTTGCAGCTAACTGATGAGAAGGTCCGTCCGGTAAGATAGGAAGGGGCGGTGAACGAGTGGCGACTTCCATCGAAAAGCGAAGAGAAGCGTTGTGCTTGCGTCCCAACATAAAGTCTCTTAGCGCAACGAGCAGCGGTGAAATGGACCTTTTCGGCACGTTTGGCTTCGCCATTTCAAATAAATTACTAAATGATTTTGCAAGACAATTTTTTTAAAGGTTAGAATTTGACATTTCGTTGCATAACAAAAACTGAATTAGGGGATTATTATATTACCAACTGCTGAATACATAGCATGGTGTAAGCGGTATAAAATATTCTGAACATTATTAATCTTGATGTCTAGAAAAAAATATGTTTCACAACTTCTTAATAAAATTCGGCAATGGTAAACATCGCAACGTAACCTAGTAAGTTTTACAGCGTTGCCAAATGCAACTTTGGCCAGTATGAATATGAATATTACATTGCATTTAAGATAGAGTATTTAATATTATTAATAAATACACAGGATCATTAAAATAAAGTAAGTTAGGAACAATATTCGATATTCATCTAAGTGTGATGGTAATAATTTTAACATAACATGATACCTTAAAATTTGTAGCTGAAGCTATTCATGTCGAGACTTCATTGAGCTCTTTATGTTCAAACATATTTCTAACTGGAACTCTTTTGCTACTAAACATACGAAATACTAGTATCTAAATTGAAGTAAACAACAAAAAGTGGTGTTTTATTTATTGAATAATAGGTAGTTACAACCAGTGTTGCCAATCGTACAATAATTATCGAATTGTATGATAATTTTAAGGACGTGTACGATAGCTTTTTTTGTACAATAATTTTGACGATTTTTTTCAGCAAATTATATAATAGTTTTAGGCCTGATTTTACAATCACAGGTTAACTTTAACTTTCAGTTTATTCCCATAGAAATAATTGTTTTCATAATTGTAACTATGGAAGTAAACTGGTAGTTAAAGTTAACTTGTGATTGTAAAACCGGGCCTTAATGATAAACAGAATAGTATTTTTATTCTATATTTTCAATAATTCGTAATTTCATCAGTACTATCAGCTTTTTTTTAACTACGTTTGTGTTCTGATGTTATATTTGTATATTACCTATACGTCATTTTTTACAATAAGCCGATCTGATTAATCTGAGTTAAGAACACAACATGACCCCCAACTGCAAGTGGCAAATCTATTTCACGACAGTTTAATTCTCAATAATAATAATACCCTTAATTAATAATCATAATATAAAATTAATAATAATAATGTATTTATACATATTAACATTAATAAAATGAGTCACATGAGCTGGGCTCGTGAGTGACTGCGAATATGAATTAACATAATGTAAAAAGTGGTTAAAGCAGTTAAAAGGAGATAGCTATACATATAAAAGTTCTTAAAATTACGATCGATCGATTGGCATTTATTAAAATAGTGATGAACAAACTTCATTTCTTTATTATATGCCAATCGTATAGATCTAAGTCAAGAAATTGAAATGACATGACATGACAAAAGCCGTAAGGCTGTTTCACGAAAGTTAGAAGGAGATAGCCACATAAAAGCTCTTTGACTTATCGACCGATCGATCGGCACAATGTCATATAATAAAAAAATGAACTGCACATATAGTGATTATTTTTCAGTAAAGAAAAATGTATTAAATATTGGTATTCTTCATCCAAAAATAACAAAAAATGAAACTCTGTAAATGTACAATAATTTGGAAAGTGAAAGTTGATAATGTACAATAATTTTGGTATACCTGTACGATAGTTTGGTTAGGCAAGATTGGCAACACTGGTTACAACATCAAATTAACTTATTTTATATTGTACTATAAATTAACTACTACCGCTTTTTAATTTTCACATTTCAAGTAAAAAAAACTACATATGCAACACCGCGCAAAGTGCGCAATAAATGTATGCGCGTTGGCTGGCGCCCCTAATCTTTACCATTGCCTAAAATTCTGAATAAATTTAATTTTTGAATATATTTGTCCTTGTAACCTCAACTGCCTCATCTGAATGGATTCAGCAGAACATATCAGCAGTGTTGCCATTCGTAACGTCTTCTTGCGTTATGTTAGACCGCCGAATGTCAGACGAATGAATAATTTCACGAATTTGTAGCGACTTTTACAGTCGAGAAGTAAATTAATTTATTTTAGATGAATGGAAAATAAATATGTATTATGTTGATAAAATATTTTTTTCCAAACAGCAGTTCCAATTCGGTGAATTCCTCAACAGACAAAAATGCACGGTACATCCCCCAAAAGTTACCAAAAATCCCTTTTCAGTTACCTCCATGCTAGATTCAGGAATAAATTTAAAAAAAAGAACGTAAAAAATATTAAAATAAATAAAATTAAAGAAAACAGAAACAAAAGACAATCGATCTTACGCGCAATTTATTATAATTAATAATAATTATTTTTGAAGAATTGAAAAAAATAAATAAAAATTCAAAAATAACAAAATTAAAAATAGTAATAATAAAAATAAAGGACAACACAATTTAATAGATTAAATTCTACTTAAATAAATAAAAAAAAGCGAAGGAAATGAAATGACTTTAAAAAAAATACGTAATAAGATTTTAAAAAACAACAAAGAACAAAAGAATCGATTTTACAGTACAATTCAAATAGGTAATAAATTTTTAAAAAACGATAACATAACAATAGGAGTTTGCAGCTAAGCGTTCGCCACCTGGTGTCAATTAAACAAACCCTTCTATGCTACACAACAAATCGTGTTTTGGCATCGATCCAGGGGTGCGTTTAGAAAAGTGGTAGAGTATTGTTAGAGTGTACGCAAACCGTTTATAAAAGGAGATGAATAATTACCGATTAGATTTGTTTCACATTTCTAAACACCGGAGCGTGCACATTGTGTAAACCCAAGTTCCCGTGCTCTGAGACTGCGGGAAAAGTTACCTTGTGAGGTTAGGTTTATGTTTTCGAATCTGAAAGTAGTGTTACACATCTAGAATTATACAAATTAAAATGAGTAGTGACAAAAATGTAATCGTAACTTCGTGTAGTCACAATTTATTGATCGATGAGAACGGAGAAATCATAAATCACAACAAAATACTGTTGTGTAATAGAAAAAGTAAGATCAAAACTCATCAGTTTTAAGATCTATTTAACAAAAGTAATGTATGTTTTAGCACTAGCTTGCGTGTAGGTGCTAGCAACTCAGAACATTATAAAAATATTCGGAATTTTCCCCTAATCTCCCCTCACGCTCCCTCTGTCGAATTTTTCTAAACGTACTCCTGAGTGTATGATGTATCAGGATTGTGTTATATGTGACATTCACATTAAATCAACTTTCGTATTTGCATTAGTACGCACTTAAACACGTGCATTACAAAAATTCCGTGTAGCTTACAGAGGTTCAGATTTGTCCACGGTAGCGCTGCGATCTTAAAATCAAACGCCTATAATATTTTTTAAAAATCAAACAAGACACAACAAAGAGAATTCAGTACATTTATAATTCAAAACAGTCGAAAAGCAATCGTTCAGCATGTCATTTCTTGTGTTTTTCAACATAATCTGTCAATAACCAATCATTCACCCTCGCAGAAACAAATGTCGGCAAGATTCAACAGATAGCGTTGTTGAATGTGTTGCTATAACGTAAAAATAGTTTTCAAAATATACTTTAATAGACTTTAAGAAACTTTGAGGATCGTATTCGTATTAATAAATCTTATATCGCATCCCTGAATGTTTTAAAATAGGCAACCCATCACCCATCGATCAAATCGGAAATATCTTAGGGTGGGTTTACCGAAAGCAAATCAAATATTTAATTTCGAATTAAACTAAGCACGATTAAGTTGCCATAAGAATTACATTGCGAACTGTCAAATAAACAACGTTATTAAAATTTGATTGCAATTAAATTTTCTGTAAACTGGCCATTAGCGTTTTCATAATGTACTAAAATCACAGAAGTAGATTGGGTTGCCTACTTTCAATTTTAAGACGTCACAATTTAAAATGGGCACCATGCAACCATGTACATATAATTGAAGAGTGTAACTTCTAAATGGTCTAAGTGCCAATTTTATTAAAAAGAAATAGAACCTGAAATCTATAATGCTAAGGCGCTTATGGTTGGAACCTAGACTTTCAACGGCAATGTATTTCTTTAAAACGTTTTGGTGCCATCTAGATTTTGTAAGATTACTAATGCACAAATCGCGGCAATTTTAAAATGCTTTCAAGTTGACTTTAAAAATGACAAGTAATGATTTTTTACGTGTAAAGCCAACTTGTTGAACTTTTTAATTGAAAATTTAGGCATCGTAATTTGAAACCAAATTGAAGCGAAAATGATTTTATTAGAAATTATAATACTAACCCTGTCTAATACAATAAAATAAGTCTTGTGTACAATGTGCACATTTGTATGTTAATGATTTCAGCGTTTTCACAGTGAAACCAGCCATGTATGTGTTTCTAAAAGACGTTTTAGTAAAATCTTCATGTGGAGAACTTTCTTGTACAACACTGGCAATGATTCTTTCTGGAAACAAATTTGTACTGAACAGTGGAGTTGCTAAATCATCTTCATGAAAAAAAGAAATTATTTAAATCGGAAAAATATACTCCCCTTTATCATCAATCAAATGTGCGATTATAATTTGCAACTATTAATTATCGATTAATGGCCGATTTCTTCACCATGTTTATCCTAAGGTTAATTTATCAGTCAGTTGAAATGTGCCGTACATTTGGCTGTACACATCACTCACATCCTAACTGACAGATAAATTTAACTTTAAGATAAGGCGATGAAGAAATCGGGCATAAGATGGTTTTGAAAGCTCCTATGAAACCACTGCTTGTAAGATGGTTGTATCTCACTCCATTACTCTTAATTTGTCCAAATAAAGTTTCTAGCGGGTCCTGATTGAATCTTGAATTTCCAAATTTTCTCTTTTATATCTCATGTATATCTAATTTGGTATTGACTAAAATAATCTCGGGACACTAAAAGAAATAATACTTCCTGAGGGTTTCGTAATTATAAATATGCAAGGAAGGACAAAAGGATGGAACCGGCTAAACCGGCTTAATATTTCAGAAACTGTTTGTAATACTATTTATTAATCTTCACCGGTGGTACGTATTAAATTAAACGCATCAAGCAGATATCACACAACATAAACTAATCATAACCATAACCTATTTAATCTCTTCGCGCTCGTTACTAATGCGCATGCCGAGTGTTTTATCGCCGGCCTCTTGAGACCGGCGATTTTGGTGCACTCCGAGTGTTCCGGGAGTGTAATTTAAGAACGTTAGAACAAATAACGCTCTGGCCAGAATGTGTATTTATGAACGACTTTTGTGTGAATATTCGCTCAGAGTGTAGCTCTAGCGTCATTTATGAACGCACTCCTGCTGAGTTGCTTACTCAGCAATCGTTTGTGATTGGCTATTACCTTAATGTGAACCAATCAATGATGTTTGTCCCGTTCTTATACAGAATGAAAGAGAATATTTTTCTTCATATATTTCAGTATAAAACACAAAATCGGAAAAAAGTGGAGCTGTCCCCTTCTTGCACCGAAGTCTTCAATTGTTAGATTATTACATACCCTGCGTTTAGTTCATCGGCGACGTCGATTTCGTTTAGTCCGTAGTTATTTTACGTTGTCGACTAATCAGCTGAGTGGTCACGGTGGTCGTGATTTGAGATGCGACCATCACGCGACCATTAGGCAACCACGGTGGGTATCAGTGTTGCCACCCGCAGCGGAATTCCGCTACTGTAGCGGTTTTTTACCCCTTGTAGCGGCGTAGTGGCGGAAACACCATTTTTTCTTTAAAGTAGCGGAATCTGATTGGGAGACCACCATCGGTCTACTTTATTTATATTAACGTTCTAAGAATTCAATTAAAAACAAAACATTTTGTAGTATGTTTATAAAAATCGGATGAAGACGCCATATATGTATGTTTATAGAATGCCAACAACGAACGATTGTTCTAATAAATTATAAAATAAAATTATTTCGCTTATGTCATTTCATTTCACGTTCAGGGTTGACCAAAAATCTATATTCTAAGGCTGCGTTGTATAAAAGGTTTGAGCCAGGGTTAAAGTTAATCCTAAGTTAGAATGTGATATTTGTTATGACGTATAGCATTTTGTGTGTCACATTCTAACTTAGGATTAACTTTAACCCTGGCTTAAACCTAAACGCAGCCTAAATCGACGGAATAACGTAAATAGAACTATGGAAAAATCGTATCAGCGTCTTCAATGTATCATACTTTAAATCATAAATAGGAAACTAGAATTATAGAACTTAACATATAGCAACTTGCATTGTGTTTACCATTACAGAAAACTCTTAGCGTAGCGGTATTTTTTTTAATGTAGCGGAATTATCGGACCACGGTAGCGGCAGGATACGCTAGGCAGGTGGCAACACTGGTGGGTATGAGTTCCGTTTAGAAGACAAAAGACAGTCCACCCGAGTTTGTTAAACTTTGACGGTTCGTCAAATAAGTGGGTTTCGCAATACATAAAAGACTACTTTGAGCTATGTATACGGGCTTTCAGTTTCCTTTTACGAAATAAAACTTGAAAATCCTTTTTTTAGAAAAACACCAGTGAGATTTATCCCTTCAGTAGGCAACGCTGTATTGCAGAAATGTCAACCTAAATAGGTTATGTAGGCATTTACAGAGTATACTGGGATTATAAAAATGCTATCGAATTTCCTAAAGTTATGAAATTAGAAAAAATTAGACACGTTGAGTGACACGAAACATACTTTTAATTTTCACCATGGCTTTCTCCAGCATGCTAAAATTAACGGAAATTAGGTAACCCTTTTCGTGCCGATAACTTGCAGGTATTTCACGCGTAGTTTATTTTAGTATTGGCCGTAGTTCGGTGGCTTTTCAGCACCCCATCGTAGTGAACAGACTCCCAAAAAATGTTCGACCTTTTAAAAGGTTACGATCGGATGGCTCGAAGCCCGCTTTCGAAAGTATAGAGACTCCGTTTACAAATGTCAACCTGAATCCGAGGGATATAACTTTCGGTGTGCTAATGAAGCCCCTCGGGTTTACATTGTGTGTAAGAAGATGAATTTATGTGAAATGTCACTAGCATATCGGTAATTTTTTTTTAGTTTAGCACGTTTTGCTTTGGCGGTGCGGTTATTTGGCAATATGAAAACATGAGGGCGCATGCAATAAATATGTTACATAGACCGATGGGGTTTATGCAAAAACAGGTAGATATAAATTTGGTATGTGGCAAATATATTGTTTTAAAAGTATAAAGTAAAAAAAATATATTAACTTGAAGGCCTCTGTGACACTTGTCCATTTTTTTTTCTGGCTTCTAGTTGTACCATATCATGGTACTTTTGTCTTGCTGAGATTTCATCCTTTCTTACAACAACAAACAAGAATTGTGACACAGTACAACTGGAGACCAGAAGAAAATTAATAATTAATAAAAGAAATATTTAGAAATTTGTTGCACACAATTTTAGGTTAAAGATCGGTCGCGATGTCACGTCCTTAACTGTTGCATTGAATATTTTTTTTTAGGGATATTTGCGTAAAGAAGTGAACAACTGGTGGAATAAATTAACGCCTGGCGAGAAGGTTTTCGTGCCAATATGTTTTCTGAACGTGTTGGTTTTCCTGGCATGGCGAGTGCCAAGGTTTCAGCCGACAATGTTGAAGTACTTTTGCTCAAATCCTGGAAGTTCCAGCATCTGTTGGCCTATGCTTTTGTCCGCATTTAGCCACTATTCTTTCTTCCATTTGTTAGCAAATATGTATGTACTACACAGCTTCAGCACAGGTAAGACCTGTATATGTGTGAGTGGAACAAAAATGATATACTATAGGTCTGTTTGTTTGTATTGCTTGGAGTTACTCTAAAAGCTATCAAATATAGTTTTCAGTCAAATTTGCTTATCTCGTGTTGAAAAAACTTCGAATTTGACTGAAAATTACACATGATAGCTTTTAGAGTAACTCGGAGCAATACAAACAGACCTTATATGTGATCTCTTAATGATTTATTTCGTTTAATAACAAGCAAGACAAAGGAGAAAACATTTTGAATTAATTTGTTCAATATATTTCTTCCTTTGTATTGACCATCGTGTACTACATTAATTGCTGCTAAGAATAACAATTTATTCAGTTATTTTATTGTCGCTTGATAAAATATGGAAAAGAATTCTAAATATATTGTTTTGGTTTTAGGTGCAGTTGCAAGTCTAGGAAAAGAACAGTTTCTAGGTTTATATTTAAGTGCAGGTGTAGTATCTAGCTTTACTAGTTATATTTATAAAGCGTTGACGAAAAAGCCAGGCCTATCATTAGGAGCTGTGAGTATATCATTTACGATTCAAAATATATCGTGTTAAATCACAATTTACTTCAATTTTGTAATAAGAATTACTTCCAGAATTCGTAATGAGTGGCACCAAAATAATGTTAACGATATTTTTATTCTAGTCAGGAGCAATAATGGCAATTTTGGGCTATGTATGTTGTCAGTACCCCGACACAAAATTAGGAATAATATTATTACCCTTTTTTACATTTTCAGCCGGTTCAGTAAGTCAGCCTTTACTTATAATTGCAAATTTTAAAAAATTAATAAATTTCTAGGCTATTAAGGCGGTTGTTGCGCTTGATACGGCTGGTGTGATTATGGGCTGGAAAATATTTGATCACGCAGCTCATCTCGGAGGGGCTGCCTGTGGGATTGTGTGGGCATACTGGGGCAACGAACAGTTGTGGCAAAAGAGAGACCCAATATTGCAGTACTGGCATGATATTAGAGGAGCTATTAAATAATGTATCACACGTATTTATATATTCTGTAAATTGTATATACAAAATTAACTTCTTAACATATTTAAGGCTATTTTTTTACTTACAGAAGAGCGATAAAATATACAATATAAAACCATTTGGTGTTAGAGGCGCATTCTCAAATAGAACTTGAAAACTATCCTTGTATTTAAAAATTCAACAAAAAAATCTGATATAATTGAAGCAGCCAAGTACATAATACATATTACTAAATAAAAATGGAAAAGTTCAATTTTCTTTTATCTCTAAACTTGGTCAAACCAAATAGCCCCTAACACTCTGTATAAATGCAAAGTATGATGCAAGTTATTAAAAATTCAATTGTGTGACATGATACTCGATGTGTTCACCAATAAACGATGCTATATAAAAGTAGCTATGATCGTAACCCTCTCGGAGTTTTAGAATGGCTGGAACGTTAGCTTCTTTGCAGGCCTCGATTAAATTCTCTGGTAAGAGTTGTTCTTCGTCGTAGAATTTGTCACTTAAACCCTAACACATTTTATTATAAATGCTCGAATGAAAATAATTTATCATTAAGTACCTACCTGATCGACGAGTATTATTAGCGGTGGTCCATTATATTTTTTTACCAATTCTGTTGCATCCCAGTCGGCCCAATTTCCTGATTCTTGTGGTCCCAGGTAACCTGTGAATGCTTTAATACCCCACGGACACTGACTTGGATTGGAAATCGGTGCAAATGCAGAAACAGTTCTATATAATCCTGGGTTCTTCAAGGCACATATTAAAGCTCCATGTCCACCCATACTAAAAAAAGAAAATTGAGTAAGGCCCAGTTGTACCTACAGTGCCAGCTTATATTTAAGCTGAAGCCCATAACAAAGATTATTATTTCAACAATAAATTATTGTTAAGGGTTTAAGTTTTGGTCATATATGAAAGGAAATTGCAGTTAAATAAAAAATTATTAGTAAATTTCTATTTAATTGTTTGAGAATCATCTAAGAACTGAAACCAATTTTCATAACTTTATTTATTTTATTGTGAAAAATGTGTAGAGTAAAAGAAAATGAATTTTGCACTTTATATCTCCACTGTTAATATCAACTCATGAATATTTATGTTTCAAAATTAAAACAGGTGGGCTCTCTTTAAATAACTCGAGTCTCATCTGCATAAGCAAGGCCATTGTGCTATTCTTGGATCTATTGTTTCAATTTGGAACTTTTAAATTTATTGTGTGACTAAAATTGCAAAATAACTTATAATTCATTTATAAACAGGATCTTAGTTTCTTTAGTGAATTTAATTTAGTTAAGAGTTTCACATTCTGCTTGCAAAATCTATTAATCTATTTAAACGTGTTACATGTACCATTTCAGCATATTTTGTGTTATTTTATTCAACAGCTGCATCTACTAAATTTATCCAATTTACATAGTGCTGACAATATGTCAGCCCATACAAACACTCTTTCATTGCCAAATTGTTCCATCTTAACAGTAATATTAAAACACTGAAAAATGATTTAACTAATTACATGCGGATTAAATGTTGATAGATAAGCAATGACTTAACAGTGGATTATTTTTGTTATCAGTGTACCAAAATAAATCCAAATTTAATGACTTCCTTTATACAGTGGTCAACAAATGACCCAACTCTGATACAGTGCTTGCAATTTTATTTAAAACTGTTTATAAAATGCTTTAATTGGATTAGTTTGATCAAGCTTTATATTGAAAGCCACAATAAGTTAATGAAATGCACATAAAATGTACAAATTATTTTTTGTTGTCATGTGACTACAAATCTTATTATGCAACTATTTTTTAAAATTGAAATTGGCCCCAATTATTTATCTTCTACGTTTAATAAGACAAAATAAGTTCTAATGTGGGAAAGATGAAACAAATTTAAAATATTCTAAACATTTTTTTTATATTTACGTTTTCTCTTAATATGTGTCAATTAAAAGCAGCAAAATTCATTTATAACCAAAAAAATAATATTTTCTATTTTATTCTTACATAACACTGACTTGATAGCATTTTTAATTCACTGCTCTAGAGTACTCTCAGAGTACCTCCATCTCCTATTAATAAATGAGATTGCAGTAAATTTAAGAATTATTAAATAAGCACTGCTGTAGTAATTAATTTTTTTCGGATGTTATTTTCAGAAAGACATTTTAAAGATTAATTATTACATACCTATGCCCCATTATAGATTGTTTTCCTTCTGAAACCGGAAAGTTCTCATTTACAAGATTCAACAACTCACTGGTAATATAACTGTACATTTTATAATTGTCTCTCCAAGGCTTCTGCGTGGCGTCAACATAAAAACCTGCCCCTACACCAAAATCCCAAGAATCCGAATCCCCGGGGATGTTTAAACCCCTCGGTGAAGTATCGGGCGCAACCAATATTACCCCCTTATCAGCTGCGTATCTGCAAATTGAAACCGTCTGCATAGGCAACACATCAAAGACTATTTTCACCACGTACTGTTGCGCTCCGGCTTTCTGTACGAAATTTGCTTCCGTGCACGTTAAGCCGGAAAGCCAGTAAATTACGGGCACGCTTTGTTCTTCGCTCTGCGGGGGCAGGTAGACCCCGAAGTTCATGCGACAGCCCAAAACTTTGGAGTCGTGCGAGTAAACCTTCTGGTAACCTCCGAACATTTTGTTGCTGGAGACCTCGGTCAGGACACTCGAAGACGCCATCTAAATTTTAACACAAAACTGAAATAAATAAAGCGCACAGAAACTAACTCACTTTTGTTAACTCCTTTGCGGTTCAAATTCAAACACACCTATGCAAAGCCTCGTGAGTATCGGCGGTTAAAAAATGAAAGGCAGACCTCGCCAAAGGCCAAGATCGATTTATAATTTGATCTAACAGGTGTCTCTGTAAAAATAAATGTGTGTCAGTGTGTTTATCGCAGTAGGCTGGAGATAAACGAACAGCTGCACGTAACGTGATATATTTACGTTTGTGTGATGTTTACAATAGTACCTATTTGTGACGTATTTAGAAAATTTATTAGAAAATTGAAAATCTTTACGTCAGTATGATTTCGATTGAAATAAATAAGTAAATTTGGAATTTAAAGAAAACACAATTCAAAAATTTAGTTTAACTAAAGGAAACAATTTTAAAATGAAATGAAAAAAGAAGGAAGGTGAGAAAGGCCTAGGCAGTGTTGCCAATGCCCAAAATGGTTATTTTATGAATGGTCGCATTCGTAAAAACCAACAGTTAGTTGTGGAACAGTTACCGATAAGCGTTTTCGATAAAATGGAGCGGCACATGGATTGAGGTAGAAAAGTGAGATAGGGCAAATGCGTTTAATGCACGTAAGAGTGAGAAAATAGACTTACCGGTATATACCGCTCCAATTATCGAAATGCCTAATATACCTTACAAATTAAGCGCTACTTTTCCGCTACTTCCGGAGCGGTCAGCCATGTTTTGGAGCGAAGTTTTATACGCTACATTTCTGGAACATGAGGAGTTTAATGGTGGATGTCGCAAATTCTCCTTTAGAAGTCATATCGTATGTGTAATTCAGTAATTGTAATAATTAATTAGGATGCTGAATTTGGCTTTAAATTTAATTTACTGCTTATATTTATTATTACTGTTTACGGCAATAATTGTTAAATTTAATGTTACGATTTTGCAAGCTATTGCTCTGGAGAAACTGTAATATATCTTTACTTGGCTTGTAACAAAGTTACATGTTACATAGCTTTTAACAAAGCCGTAATTTCTACTGTCTAATTTGAAATCTGCCAGCGCAGCGTTTATCAGACACCAACAGTTGCAAAACTAGCGTAGCTGTAACAGTTGGTTCTTACGAATGCGACCAATATCATTCTGGAAATGGCGATTTTCAGGGAATACATTATTGTTACATTATTCGCGTCTTTGAACGAAAGAGTCCGCGTCTTTGAACGAAAGAGTCGCCGCGCGGAGGAATTATGCGGAAACTGAAAACTGGTGATGAAAATACACGTGTTTGACATTTGTTGGTGTGAGTTGTTAAGAAGGGAGTCAAGTCAGTGAAAAAGTGTTTTATTTACGCTTATATGTATATGGCTTCGTATAAATTGTAATGTGTTCCGTACCGCAGTGTAAAAATCGCAAAAAGCTGTGTATCCCTACCTTTTTAACACAAGAATGCCGGAGAAGTGGTGATATACAGCGGCATCTAACGGAGATCAAAAACGCCATGTTTAGATAGCCTAAAATAGTGTAAAATAACATGGCATTCTATGATTTACTTGCAATTATTTTTATCCGTGCCACTTTTTCAACCAGTGACATCTAGTAGCAATATAATGAAGGCCCGCCAATAACGGTCATGTTGCATGTGAAAGCCAGGGAGTGAAAACGGTAGCATGAATATCAAAGGCACCGACGTTATACAACTACTAGAACTACAGAATGCTAAGCGGCTAAACCTCCAGGTGGTGTCAAAAGCTTTTTGAGATCGAAAAATATCGCAGTAAAGTGTCGCCTTTTAAAAAGGGCATCTTGTACTTATGGCGTTCTCAAGATAAGCAAGATGGTCCATGGTGGAATGGAATTTCCTAGAACCTGCCTGTGTAGTGATGGGGGTTCCGCACGTTGTCATTCTTTAAAAATCACGTGAATTCGGAACGTCTTCGAGTACTGTGATTCGATCTAGAGATGTGAAATGGTCAGTCCGGTCGGACCCGTTCCGACGAAACGAATCCGAAGGTGGAACGAGTCGGACCGACTGAAACAAACGGTTCCGGATCACAGGCCGTGGGAAGCCGCCTTTAGATTAATCTCTGAGGAGAAATTAACCAGCATCTTACTATCGGCTAGTTCAATGGGATTTGTAGGTTCAAAGGCTTATTTTACAAACGAGCTAATTGGATAATCTGTCTTCTATTTTTTAAATAAATTATTTCCTTTGTGATTTGTGGGACACTTGTAAAATCATAACTGTTAGTAAGTACATTTTCTTCGTACCTATTGTGGAATGCAGCCTCCAAAAAGTCAGTTTTATTTTGTGCTGAAGCAAATAGAAATTGGACAAGTACCTCTCCAGCTACGAGCCCTAACAACTAAATGTTTAGACGAGAACAGGTTTTATAAAAATTGTTCTCTAACTCATAAGAAAATGTTTGAAACTTTTAATGTAAAAATAATAAACAAAAGGACAGTAACTAAAAATTTATTCAAAACAAGTTTTACTTTAATAATAAAAATAGAAAGCAGATTTTTAAAGAAAAACTATAAATTATGCCGACAATTTAATGTTTGAACGAATCTAACATTTAATAAATTAATAATACAGGTTACATCACTTTTGGTTTTTATTTCGCACTGGAATCTTTCTGGCATAATCACTAAGGATTCATAATACTGCGAGGTGAAAGAATATCATATTTTCTGTATTTTAGCCTTTAGCCTTTAGTCCGTCATAATTGTTCGTTGGGGACTTTTTGGCAAGATCTTTTTTATGTCATATTTCAGGGTTTCGATAACATTTAAATCGGGGCTATTTGAGGGTCAAGCCAATATTAATATTATTGTTCCTTAACAATTCTTTTGTAGATTTGGCCGCGTAACACAAAGCTTTGTCCTCTTGAAAAATGAAATTTTCTATTCCGAACTGCAACCTTGCAATCTGCAGGAGGAGATTTCTTTCTAAAATACCTTAATTTTTTCTGCGTTTATGATACCATCAATAAACTCTAGTTGCCTGAACCTTTGCTGTACCTGCATCCCCAAATCATAACCCCTTGTGGGATTTTATGGTCTGTTAAAACAGTTTTGATAGAAAACCCCGGATTTTGTTCTGATCACTCTCTTCCAACAATCACCAATACAGACATTAAACCCTAATTCATCATTAAAAATTATTTGGCTTCAAATTTCTCTGGTCAATGTAACTCTAGATTTTGCCCAGTCTTTTCTTTTGTGCTTCGATAAGCAGTCGTTTTTGTTTCAGCTTTTTACAAATAAAATGTATTAAAATTTAGGTTCTCAAATGTAAAAGAGCATTGTTGGCAACATTCCCTAGATACAATTAGACCAATTTCTTCATTCCATTGGGAGTAAATTTCTTTTAAAGTACGCACTTCGTTCATTGAATATGAACTGAATATGAAACTGAGAAATACAATTTAGTGAAAAAAATTGCACTCTCTCAAAAAAAATAAATATTTTCAAGCTGTTCAATCTGACGGTTAATTAAATTCCCAAACCTAAATATAAACCAATTTATTTTAAAGAAGTGCCCCGAAGTTAAAAATATTTTTCTCATCCTGACAGCTATTTACCAAGGTCTATTTTCATCTCTTTGATTAACTAGTGCGTTTGAAGCTTGGGGGGCGTATTTTTAGCGAAGTCTTGGCGTATCCTAACAAAACAAAATTTAAAAAAACATTGTCTCATCCCTAGAATTTTCAAACAAACATATTTTTTCATCGTTTCGTAATCACGAACTCGCACGCTTTTTAATTTTTATTACAGGCCAAAACAAAAATATATGTGTAATATATCAAAAAGTGGATTAAGCAAAATCAGATTTTACCCACACGGTTCCTAAATTAAAATGTTTTGATGCCTGCCACTAATATATGAGGATTTATTAATCATTTTTATAAAATCAAATTTATCCAACTTTACATATACATATACCTACTTACACAAGTCATTTTATACATAATAAGAAAAATAGTATCAATAAAAGAAATGAATAAATACGTAAATAAATGCCAGAAGAATATAACGGGTGATCAATATATTTTCTAATCAAGTGACCTATGGAAAAAATTTGTCTTTGTTTGGTTCATTATTTCAAATGCCACTTGAATTACATATTTATATTGCATTCCTATACAAAACGATAGGAATGCAATAAAAATAATTCAAACAAAGACACATTTTATTTCCATAGGTCACTTCATTAGACAAGATATTGATCACCTGTTATATGTTTCAATTAATTTTTTTCTTCACATATTAAGGGCTGTCCGTGCTGTTTTGACCAGGGATGCCAGATTTTTTATAGGAAATATTTTTTTTACGATAAATGTGAAATAATAATAGTCTTTTCCAAAAAAAAAAAAATGAAAATTTCCTATGTATTTTAAGAAACACACAAAAATTAGGAAAAAAAAAACAAAAACCAATAATGAAAAGCAAAAGGCAAATAAAAAATGTCAATGAAGTAACTAAAAATGAAAGCAAACTGAAAGGAAAAACAGAAGAAGAAAAGAAATCAAGAACCATAACAGAAAGCAAATAAAGAATGAAAGGAGACAAGTGAAAAACATCAGTGAAAAAAAATCAAATGAAAGACCAAAGGGAAATTGTAAAACAAAGAGTAAACGAAAAGTAGAAAAAAATGACAAACAATGAAAAAATGAAAAATTGAAATAAAAATTAAAATGAAAAATTGAAATAAAAATTAAAATGAAAAACAAAAGCAAATATGAAATGAAAAGAGAAATTAAAATGAAAGCCCAAAGACAAACGAATATGGAAAAATTTGAAAAAAAGGCACGAAAGAAAAACAAAAAATGAAATGAAAAGCAAAAGGCAAACAAAATTTAAAATAGAAAATAAAACAAATGAAAAATGAAAGTTGTTATGACGATAGTCATTTCTTTTTCTGTCTTTCTTCATTCGAAAATTTACGATCGTTATTTGTCTTTCTTACTTTCTCAATTGTCAAAAAAGTTCTTAGTTTTTCTTCATTTTTGTTTTCTATTTTTCTGAAATTAACAAAAAGTTATTTTAAATTTTTTGCGTTTTTTTTACGTTGATTTAAAAATAATTCAGCACTGCCAACTCAAACAGTGATTCTTGATTTGTTTTTCTTATTTTATTTTTCATAGAAATAAAAACAAATGGAAAAATTAAAGCAAATATCAACAGAAAAGGAAAACGAAAAACAATCGAAAAAGAAATGGAGGAAGCAAATAAAAAATTAAAAGAGAGACAAGTGAAAAACAAGTGACTCTTTCAATTTTTAACACTGATGTATATTATTGTTTTTATTGAAAATAAATATTGTTATTGTTATAACCAGGAGAAAATTAGAATGAAAAAAAAGAATCAAATGAAAGATTAACGGCAAATGAAAAATTAAAGAATTAAAGAATTAAATTATGAAAAAATAATTAATAGCAAAAGTAGTTTCGATATTTAGCAAAAAATAAATATTAGTGCTTATACACATTAATGTATTTATATTTATATAACATTTAAATTTAATTACACTCGCCTATCTTACATGTGCACAGAAAGCAATATCGCAGTATTAATTTTTAACAATATGTATATGAAAGCTTCGCGATTCAAAGAATCCTATAATATGGCAAGTAACTTTACTGATTGCATTTAATAGAAATATTACGCAAAGAAAATTATATGAATACATTGAAGATAATTACCTAATGGCATTTTATCACTTAATTGTTTATTCTGTTGCTATTCAAGGTTAATCTCAAACAGCAGTTTGTCCTTAACAAACAAAAATAGAACATATCAAATTGTTTATACAATATAAATAGACTCTGGACATTTAATTCTATCAAAAACAAATGATAATGGTAAATATTAGATAAAGAAATTTATGTCAACTGTGTGCGATGAGACAAAAACCTGAAAAATGAACTCGGAACTATTTTTAGAATTAATCTCTGCGTATCTTAAGCATTTCTTTATCAAAGCTTGCAGTGACAATGATTATCTTCAATAGATTTTATTTCTACACGTGCATACATACTATATTAAAAATAAATAATAATTTAAGTCTACAAGGCTTAATGAGGACCATCTTTCTTGTACTATGGTTCACACAAAATAAATCTCCTTGATTGATTAGCACAGTGAGATAACATTAAAATAATTTTCTTTACTTGATTAATAAAATCTGCACAGCATTAAAAAAAATATTTGAATTTCCTAAACAATCACAATTTGTTGCACTAAATTTCATAATAAATAAACTACTATAATATAAAATTCTCTTATCAAATTAATTAACTATATAATATTCTTTTTATATTTTCATAAGCCGCGTTCATAACGCCCCAACTTAGAAACGACCTCGTACAATTCACATGCACCCCCCGATACACGTATCTTAATTTACTCCCACGTTCTCGATACACCCTCGGCAAGACTTTAAGGATGTTCTCGAACTTCCCACCTACGTGACTTTGGACTGCGACTTTGGTAACATTCAGCGGATAAAACAAGCACGACACAGATGCACCGATGGTAGCACCGCAGATAAACTGCATAAAAGTTCTCGTCACATCCGAATCGGTTTTCGGTATGAACACCTGCAGCTCGTCCTTCAGAATAAAAAAGCACGCATTCGCAGGGCCATTCCTCAATAGTATCGTGTGGACGCCTCTGTAATACTCTCTGAAACCGTACTCCAAGCCGATTACCCTAAATGCATGGAACGTGTTTCTAAAATTTTGGTGGTAGGTGGAATCGATGAGGAGCGTTTGGATTCTTTCGAACGGGGTTAAAACTGCTTCTACCGTGCCTGCCACTATGCCGCTTATTACTCTTGTCGTGTAACTGTTTATCTGGGCGTTGGTGAGTGGACGTTTCACTTCATCGTATATTCCGAACATGATGGATAAGGAGAGAGATTTTTGTAGCAGCGGAGGTACAATTCCACGATACAGAAAATATAAACCTTCATCGCGTAGCTGTCTAAATGCATTGTCTGCTTTTACACCCGTTAACATCTGTAAAAGATAATTAAATTTATAACGTTATAAAATGTTCTATTTTTGCGTGTATCTTTCAATAAATTCTAGAAAATTTATTATACAGAAATTCTAACAATATGGAAAGAAGTTTATTCCCCATTGAATTTAGATTAATTTCTATCTTTTTTTTACCTTTTATATCTATTTTGTATTTGTCGATTGCCTATTGTTTTTCAAAATTTTGCTTTCTACGTTTTAATTAGCCAGAATTATTAAGAAAAGATTCGTTTTGTTTTCATGTCTATGTCTCTCTGTTCCGTTTCTGATTTTCTTTGCCTTTTCGATTTTATCTTTAATTTTTTATTTTACAATTCATTTTTTTGGATTTAATTTTTTATTGGAAAAGTCGATTTCGTTTTTGAACTGTCCGGCAAAATCGATTGTCTTTTGTTTTCTTTTTTTTTATGAGACAGTAGAACAGTGTTGCCAACTTGAGGGGAATTTCTCTTTTCATGGGGAAAATTAAGACTAAATTTAATAAATGGGAAAAAGGGGAGAATTTTGAAATTAGAACTGTTTTGTAGGGAAAATGTTATGAATAGTAATGAATGTGAGAAATCTACTAGTTTTTTTTTATTACAAAAAAACGTCTATAATTAAAAAAACTGAACGTAAAGTAGGTAAATTAAGAACAGTTTCTATACAATTTGAATTAGGTAGTAAAAAATGAAATTGAGTTGCGCCAGCGCCAGCTATGTAAATTTTCTCGCACTACAAATTTTTGGGTGCAAATTTTGGAATTACTTTCCGTGATCTGATTAAAATCGTCGATCTTTCTTTTTGTTTTATTTATTTATTTAATTTTTTGTTTTACTACTTTTATTTGAAGTTAATAAACAAAGTCGACTTTAAAAAAAAATTCTCCAATCTAAACTAAATTCGGATGTTTATGTTAGTCTATGTACCTATTTAAAAAAATATAATTCTGTCGCGCTAGCGCCACCTATGTAGATTTTGTCGCACTACAACTTTTTCGGGGCGAAATTTGAAATTTTTCCTCGTATGCATTTACAATCGTCGATCTTGGCTTGTCTCTTGTTCATTACACTCCGTGTTTCACTCTGTCGTCTGTTTCATTTTCTTTATTATGCGCTACTGCTGGGGCGTGTTCGAAAATACAGGGAGTAAGTATAAGAGTTATGCCAACAGAATAAAGTGAAAAGCAAAATATACAAAATGATTTATATGAGAGAGAAAGAATATTATTCAAGAGTAACCAGGAGAGTTTTCGAACACGTCCCTGCGTGCTATATTTTTTTAGTCGCGAAATTTGAATTATTAAGGTACGAAACGTCGATTTTTTAAAAAAATTTCTTAAATCTGAATTAAATATAGACAAGTTTTAGGCAGTTTTAATTAGATATTAAAAAATGAAATTGTGTTGCGCCAGCGCCATCTACGTAAATTTTGTTACACCACGATTTTTACGGTGCGAAATTCGAAATTATTTCTCGTGATTAAAATCGTCAATCTTCTTTTATTTTCTTTCATTCTATCTTCTTCTACGGGGTTAGTTTTATTAATGTTAACCCCCCTTTTATTTTAATTCTCAAGCAATTCGAAAAATTTAAAAACTGGTCTTGTATGCATTTTTATGTAGATTTCACTTATACTACCAAGATTATACTATACTACAAGATTTTTTTACTAAAATGAATTTTCAAAAGAGTTAAAGCTAGAAGCTAATATAGTATATTATTTTACGAGTTTCACAAGAAGGCTTATTGTAACACGAGTGGGGTTGGGGTACGACGAGCGAAGCGTAGCAAGCTCGGAGTGCTTTGCTTCATTGCTACATTGCTACTTTGCTTCATTGTGAAACTGTTTTTGGTGTCGCAATGGGTTCATTGTGAAAGCAAAGTAGAAAAAATTTATGGTAAATATGTTTACGACAGGAGTCTAATAATCATGGCAAATAAAGGTTTAAAAAACAGTGCGTGACAAACAAAGAATTAGCAATTAATTTGATAAAATAATCTTATCATACGTGCCTCAAATCTTTGCCTTTCTGAGAAAATAAAATACATTCTTTGCTGATTTGATAATTAAAGAATTTTTCTCTTTTTTCTCAAAAATATACATTTACACATTATATTTTCAATTTTTTTCACTGGACACTAGATCTAACAAAATTGGTTAATTTATCTCTACTAAATTTGTATAGACTACATACATCTAATTTATGTAATCACATATGTAGGTAGCTAGGTAGCATTAAATTAGAAAAAAATATATTTTATATTTATGAAATTTTTGCCATTGTTGAAGTTAACTGATAGATGGCAGCATGTCCTACGCACCAAAAAACAAATCACCATCAAAATGCTGGAAGTTTTATGAAAACTGCAAAATTTCCATCAAAATAAATATATTTTTTAAAGGAATTACATCAATTACTTCAGTAGTCACTACTCAGTTTAAAAATAAAAACCGAGTTAATTTTAGAATGTAATTTGAAAATGGCCAAATAATTCTTGCACAATTAAAACAATAAGAAGTTTAAAAGATAAATAATAAAGAATGATTTATGCTACAGTACTTTACCTGTCTAAATATAATTTTATTTATTGGAAATGTTATGCATATATTAACTACGGCTGCACCACATCCGCACACGTACTCCTTCCAGTCCGGGTTTAGAATATTTATCCTCCTTCGAGTTTCCTGAGTATTCATAATAGTTCCTGAAACAAGTTGCACGTACACTTCATGTTTGGAGGTTATGCAATTGTCACCCACCTTGTTTGCTGAATTTCTGCTCCTCATGGTCCAGCACGACTTTATTTTTATACACATTTACCATCTTTCGCACGAATAAAACTAAAACCCGTGAAAGTACACGTTTTTCCTTGGTTTTCCATTTAAACTACTGTTATCTGTCAACTTCTCAGCGATTGCCAGAAATATTTCGTACTATGGACCGCACGTAAGCCTTCCTGTACGCTTTATTTGAACCAGCTATTTTTAATTACATAAAATAACTTAAAACTTAAGTATAACAATACTTTTGCGTACCGTCATAATATGCTACTGCTTCCTAAAGATTATTTTATTTGACATTTCTGGTTAGATCAGGCAACGTCGCAGTTGTTCTTCTTTAATCAGTGGCGTATCAACGACACGGAGAATACAATTAAGATGCGGGTGGGATGATTGGACCTTGAACGTATTTTAGATAGCTTTTGTTTTCCTTTTAGCTTAATTAAAAGATTGCATAATTCATTTGAATTTCTTTCTACGCATTTAATTTAATAACTGTAAGGCTCGATTTTACAATCGTCGAATAAGCATTATTCTTAGAATAACGTGACGTAGGTGTGAGGTGTGACGTAGATATGGAGGAATATTAAAAAATATTAGGCGAATAGTCATTCCGTCCTTATTCCACGCTTGTAATTAATTAATTACCTCTGATTAATTGTTTACCGCTTTCTTTGAACAAAATCTTAGAAATTTAATGCTAATTAGATTATTTCAAGGTAAATATTTGCGCAAAGTTCACGGTTACACGAAAAGAAAAACTATTTCTGTATTTACTCAGAGATGGTGCTGTAATTCAAATCCCGATTCGATATTGGATCATGAATATTGATTATTTATCAGTTTTTAGATAGAATCTTAAGAATTCATTGTTAATTAGATTATTAGATTATTTCTACGTAAATATTCGCATACTTAAATATGTCTTATTTGCCAATAAGTGGTAACTTTTGTATCTACTTATAGGTGGCGCTGTAATATTAAAATATTATTTGTGCTCGTATGGAACAAATTCAAACAAAATTCTTTAACCTTGATTGCTATTTGTTGTTGATACAAGTAACGACATACATTTTCATTTCCATGACCTCCCTTTACCAAAAAAATTATTTAGACGCAGTGTTGCCAATGAATGAAACCGCTATTCCCCACAATCGACGACAAAAATACCCGCTTTTCCCTATCCTTGGTATAAAATGGGAAAAAAGTCAGACGACTTATTTTTATTTAACTCAGTGCAAATACCGTAAACGACAATACAGGAAACTCATCTGAGAATAAGTATGTATGTTTTGACGGCGACGCAGACACTAGCGCCCACTATCGGTAGGAGTTGCATACTACATTGATTAATATGAAAATGAGATCAATTTTAAACGTGAAATTATCATATTTTTATGGAATAATAAATATTTAGGTCTTAATAAATAACAGAAACCGAATTTCTATTACACTTTATATTAATCAATACTTCCTAGATATAAAAAACTTCGGTAACTAACATATCTGTTTTTTATTTAATTATAAGGTTGTCATTTTACACATTTTATACTACAATATTTAAAGTAAGTTATAATATTAATATTTATTAGTAATAAGTTATTTATATTTTGTTTAATTATAGTTTAACACTTCAAAAAGTCCAATATTATATAGATAAAAAAATTGTAGGAAGACTCTGCCTTTAAATCTTCTTCTATGAAATAAATCGTTATTGTACAAGTCCAGACGGCAGAGGCGCTGCTAAAAGTGTTGCCGGTTTTGGAGCGAAGTTTCCGGTATCGTCGTTTATGGTATTTGCTCAGTGTCAATAGCGAGTTATCGCAACCATCACGTTAACTTACGGTAAACGTTATTTATTACGTGGCCCCATTCACTTTCCATTGGATCACATGATCTTAACGTTTACCGTAAGTTAACGTGATGGTTGCGATAACTCGCTATTCAAAAATTTGACGGAATCATCTTAAGAACATTTGTCACTGTGTCAAAGAATGACACTGACGACCAATTTTTTTTGCTCGCTACTGTACATACTACATACTTAAAAAATACAGTGATTTCTGTATCTACTTAGAGATGGCGCTGCAGTAAGAAATCTCGATTCTTGTCATATAAATTTGCCTCATTAGAGATTAGAAATTATATTTATAAGTATTTTAATTTCTTATAGCATTTTCCACTGACTGTTCTGGAGCACTCTCATAGTCCATCTTGTTTTAACCTCAGTTAATAAGAGGGGATGGAGATACTCTCAGAGTACTCTGGAGCACTTAGTCGAAAACGATATTATAGGGACGATAGGGACCATGCACACGCGAAGTCAGCGCCACCAATGACCATATTCTGCATTAGTGGTATGAAAATACGAGTTGTTTCAAATTATTAGTGAACATTTGAACTTGAATATTGTAATGTATTTCAATACCAGGAAGCTCAAGTATTATGTACTACAATCGTAAATTGTCATAAGAGTGATATTATTCCCATGCAATGAGTCTCAAGAAATATTTTCATATCACTAATTCACAAATCACCACGCCAGGCGGCGCTGGACGCAGAGATGTGCATGGCGCCTATAGGTATACAATATAAGAACTCAAAATGAAAAAATTGATTAATCCGTCACAGACTTTATTTTCTCTTAACTTCGTTTTGGGCAAATTTAGATGTACAGCTTGACTTACATAGTCATGATATTTTAATAAATGTTACGACAGTGAAAATCAAAATATAAAAAAAATGAAACTCATAGAACTCACATATGAATAACTTTAATCTTTTGGAACTTAAAAAACTAACACGACTCTATCGAAATTCATCCTAAACCATGTGCTTTATTTATGCCTTCCCTCAATTCTCTATTTTGCTTCTCTATTTCCTTATAAGCCTGCAAAGCTAACTCCAGTGAAGCCTTTTTCACTGCATACTCTTTCACGTACTTCTCCACGTTCTCTATCTCCTTCATCTCAAATTTCACCCCATGCATCTTACCATAGAGTTGCAACAAAACATTTGCTTCATCGATGACCGAAGTTTCAATTAGTTCCAATAATAAATTGTCAATCATGTTAAACCATGACAGAAAAAATGCGAGACATCCGAAATGCCTTGTAGAACGTAGACAATCAAACTGATTATTTTCGTTAATGTGTTGATATGTGGTGCTTGTTATTTGCTGGTATACCGGGTCATCCGGCTCGAATTGCACGCAGGCCCTGTCTAAAATAAATTCGTATCCACTTCTTGATAACAGATTTGAGAAATATTGATCTTTAAACATTAAGGGAATTCTAAATTTTCTGCCGGGGCTAGGAAAATACGCTTGATTCACACGGTCTCGTAATTCCCAGTCGGCTTCGCGTAATGTACCATCCGGGTCGCGAACCACAATAACGCGATCACTGTTTTTAACATTGAAAGTTATATCCGTGAAGACGTATTTAGAAGTGTCTAAGCCTTCCAACGACGGGTCTTTACTTAATACCTTGTCTATTTGTGTACGCACTTTTACAACCGGAGGTATTTGCAACAGCTCGTCAGATTTTTCCTTAGCTTCTTTCATTAAATGTTGTAGCTCGTCGTCAGTTATGAATTTCACTTGAGGCAGTTCTAATTTCCCTTTGCCTAGCTTCTGTCTCTTGTATACTTTCTGTACATTTACTCTCGTCAGTGATTTTAACAGGGATTGGACCTCGTTATTGAAAAATAACGGAGCCGGATCTTTTTCGTCTAAAACGCAATAGAATTTCAATAATATTAACAATTTTTATTCTCTGTTTATGCTCGTTTTACACAGTCAAAGAAATTGATGGATTTTTTGTCCTCGAATTTATTCATGCGTGTAATACATAAAATCGTCGTGAATAAATTGACGACAATAAATTCATGAATAAATTGCCAAATTAGAACCAGCTTTACAGTTGGGATTAACTGAAAGACGACAATAAAAAGTTGGACTGTGTAATACGAGGAGCGTTCAAATATAAGTGATAATGAGTTTAAAACGTCTTTATTATCAATGAAACAAAAACGTGTTACATACTATTTTTCAACGTAGTCCCCCTCGACTACAATACACTTGCGACAACGTTCTGGAAGCTTACATATACTATTTTCGAAGAAGGTTTTTGTTTGCATGCGTATCCAGTTTTGCACAGTTGTAATGAGTTCTTTATTATCCCTAAATTTATGGCCACTTAAAAACTGTTTCAATGGTGAAAGCAAATTACTTCCCACAGTTATAACTTCTTCTGACAATTTTCTCACAGTTATCCAATGATCAACTCGAATAAATTGATCAATCGCCTCAACATTGTCAGGAGTTAAGGACGTTTTCAGTCGTCTCACAGGGGATATGTTTTCTGCACGGTTCTCGATCTTCTCGAAATTTTCTCCCGCAATCAAACTCCCATTCCTGGGCATACATTCATCCTCTAACTGGTCTTGAAGTCTTGTAAAGATTTCAGATGATAAAACACTTTCATTCACTAAAAATTTAAAGATTATGTGCTGTGCAACAAAACACGGTACTTTTTCTCTGAGATGCTATTATTATTGGCAGGCGTAAATGAGAAGAATTTGATGATTGCTAATGATAAGTTGGAATATGCCAGAACATGACCCAGAGCGCTTGATTCCATCCATTGTTTTCTAGGCTCAAGGCAACTAAATTCTCACTCATATTTGAACGCTCCTCGTACAAAGTGACATTTGCAATAAATTCAACGATTTCTTCATGAATAAATTTGCAAATAAATCCATCATTTCTTTGACTGTGTAAAACCGGCATTAACTTACTGTATTCTTTGGCGACATAACTAAGGCGCCGGGTAAAAAATAAATAATTGCAAGGTGAATTTACTTCGGCAGTTAATTTTAGTATTTGTCTTGAAAAACTCCGAAACATGGCTGGGTTTTTCTAGAATTTTTTTATAATATCGAGGTTAACATAACCTCAACTGCCAAAATATAAGTTGGTCACATGTAGCCATGTAGGGTAGGCAGGGGTGCGTTCGACAATAACACTTTTCTGTAACATTTACGAAAATAGTCGTTCGAGATTATTGTTTGGCGTACTAAGGTCCGGTTTATCAATCACAAGTTAACTCTAACTTTCAGTTTGTTCCCATAGTAACTACTACGAAAACAATTGTTGTTATGGCAATTAACTGAAGGTTAACTTTAACTCAAAGTTAACTTGTGATTGATAAATCAGGCCTTGTAGAACAGTAAAGCGTTCGAAAACTTCAAAAGTGCCGATTACAAAAAAAAAATCGCCGCACTTAAACGTATGTACCTACCATCGTAATAAAAAAAACCGACTGCACTCTAAATTTTGGTTGATTGAAGCGTGCTTCAAAATGAACTTTTGTCATTTTGACATTATTATCTTGACAAAACAAATAAAAATACTCCAATTAAAAGCAATTCAGTTGCAACTGAATTAGCTGCTAGCACCATAGTACCGTTTTGCCAAAAGTAATGTTACACAACTAAATTTTTTTGAAAATGGAAGACGAACCTATCGAAGAAGATACACGTTGTATGATGTAATGCCTGTGTAATGTGTTACCTGTTAACAAACTAATTAAAGCAACATACAAGACCTTGATTTATCACAGCACCTAACGTAAATGTTTTAATTTAGACTAACGGTATCCCGATTACGTCACGTAATATTGAATTTTTAAAAATATACTTAATTTACTAATTTTAAATAAAGCTTCTACTGCATTCGAGTTATAAATATCTACAGGGAATTTAACCCCTGCCATAATAAATGTGTTTATGGATTCCTACTTTTCTAATAGAGTTGGGGAGTTAAATAATGGATGTTTTGCTAACAAAATAATATTTATTAAATTTGTAATCTCTAATTGAAATTGTTCAATAATTATGAATAGTATTGCAATATTAATATAATCTTTCAAATGTTTCTCTTATTATAATTTAACTTGACTTGAAGGCTTCCGCGGCCGTCGTCCATGTTTGAATTGGCTTCCGGTTGGAACCGCGTCACGTTGACTTTTTCTAATAAGCTAATAAATTCCAAATCTCTAATATAATTTACCTAATGCTTCCTAAACAATTCCCGACGACCATTCCATGGACGACCATTCCATTCCATAGATTCCATAGATTGTACAAGTCTCGATATCTTTTTTAAAGATATAAAGGGTAGGTAAACAAAAATTGGTTATCTTCTTTTGTTTTCGAGTTTTAAGCAAAAATTGACATTTTTATTTACTCTATTGATTTTGTCTCTAAAAAGAAATCGAGACTTGGCCACTAGTTCTTTTCTATCTCTTATAGTTACAGAGATGTCCATAAGAGATATCGAAATTAATCCATTCTATACAGTAGCAGACAATAAAATCTGGGCAAGAATTTGACATGTCATGCCTATTTCAACAAATCTACTATTTTATATATGTAAGATTTTATTTTGCCTTGTTTAATTGCCTCTTCTGGGTCGATGTTATACGCTGTCACTGTACATTTAATTTCTACTATTCGATCATCAAGTGTTGCTGCTAAAAAATTGAACTCAGAATCTACTACTAGCCTACCAGCTGCCTGAACAGCATCTAAATTGTTGTCAATCTTAGAAGAAGCCGGAGAAAAATTTGAATTACACACGAAAATGGAAAATAAAGGTAGAGTTTAGTCTTTTCCTTTGTTCCTCGATAAAACGAAGATGGAACAACCAAAATGTAGTCCATGGTTGTTTAATGCTTGTAATTGTTCAACAGGAAGCTTGATAACCGGTCTTTTCTAATGAGATTCACTTTATAAATTAAAATAATAGTACTATAAAGACTGTTAAAAATAGTACAATATTTTAAAGTCGAAAAGTAAGAGCACAAACAATTCAAAAAGTTTAATAAACATAAGTTCGCAAACTAACCATTTTTAAATTACATCTATTTTTAAATATTAATGAAACTTGTACCTTAAACCCTTTTGAGACGGTCACATTTCTTGTAACAAATTTGTTACGAAGTGAGAGAGATAAACTACCAGACTGAATGTTGATTGGTTAAATTGGCACTTCTCACTCACTTCGTAACAAATTTGTTACAAGAAATGTGACCGTCTCAAAAGGGCTTTATACATTGAAAATTACATCACAAACTCTTTTAAACGGACACTAAATGGGGCACAAACACTTAACTGTCGAACGACTGTGAAACGTTAAGTGTTTGTGCGCCATTTAGTGTCCGTTTAAAAGAGTTTGTGATACAATTTTCATTGGACAAGAACCAGCTTTAATTATTGAAAATTACGGTGAAACTGCAGTTTCTTATTGTTTTCCTGTCCTCTATTTACGTTATTTCAATTTAAATGTAAAGATCATGTCATTATTTCCCATAAAGTATGTTGATAAAATAACTCATTAATATTTTTGTTTTCGTTACCATTCCATTGATTTTTGAAAATTGCATAAATATCTAAATTTATTACATACAGGTGGAAAGTCAACAACTTCGCTGTTAGACATTGCCGCAAAGTTAGAAGTTGATGGTATCGATACATTTATGATAGGCTTTTCATCAAGTGTTGGTAATGAAATATCACTGTCGGAGTCTGATTCTGCTTTTATGTGATCGATACGATCTAAAATAATATGCACGTAATAATGAAAAAGGAAAACTTTCGTTAAATTTTAAAGAACATACCTATACACTCCGAAATTAAAGACATTATAAATTTTCGAGTATTGTTTTTTTTAATATCGCCTATTTTTCTTTTCCTATACGTCACCTTCTTCCTAATGGAGTTTAATTTACCCATGTTTACAACTTACAAACAACTTATAAAATAATATGAATTTCACATGTGTAGTGTTGAAACGTGGTTGAAACACACTATAAATAATTAACCAGTAGCGTCACTTAAACATTAGTGTCAGAAAAAGCGGCCATACTGTTTGATACCCTTATGGGTGCTTATGGTAATATCCATTCACTCGGTTTCCTCGTCAGAGTAGGCGAGTTAGGGTGACATTTTTGTTGGTATCACAATGAAATATATAGGATATTTTCGCGACGGATGAAAGACGGCGTATTTTAAACAACAACGTTTTCGTGAGTAATTGTGACGTCATGGTTACAATTTTTGAACGCGGTTACTGTAACACATGGATGAACCTTTCGACCTGTGTATATTTTCTGCATCCATGATTCGATTATTTTCGACTGGTAATCGTTGTAATCCGGCTTACATGTTGTAAATGCACGCGTGTGCAGTAAATTTGTCATCTGTCGACCTCTATGTTTCCTCTTTTTCCAAGAACCATAGATATATTTCAACCAACACGCTTTCGCGACTACTGTAATCCATGACGTAGTCTTTAAACCAGGCATTGAACCGCGTTACTCACGAAAATATACCTTTAGACGTAAGATGAAACGGTTATGTTTATTTTTAATTTCATGGTTATGATTTTAGTACACTGACGGAGACATTATTGCCAGCTCGACTGTAATGCATAGAGATAAAACAAACAGATCAAAACAGACTCCTTCGTATTTGGCAACATAGTCAGACAGTAGTGTAGAATTGTCATAATATTTTTTCGTGTCAGATTATGGCATCTATCAAAATTCATGACAGCAACTTAACGAAACGAGAACACGGCCTGCTCTGATGAGGAAACTGAGTGAATGGATAATAAGTTGCAAATCGGGAGGTATCAAACAAAATGGCAAATATGACAGTTACACTCGAGTGACGCTATTGTGTGATTCTTATACTTTGGCCAAGCTCTTATCTACATTGGCAACACTGTCCAAGAATGAATTTTTTTCTTATTTCAATTTGATTTGTTAAAATTTGTGTATTTTATTAGTTTTTTAAAATTTATATAAATTCCATAGTTAATTTTAATTATGACTGAATGAACGTTACAATTTTATTAGTATTATTTTTTGATAATTTTGTTACAGGTTTATTTAAATATGAAAGTGATAACATCTAATGCCTTTGTACATCTAAATCTGTGACAAAAAAAATTATAAAAATAACAAAACACTCAGTCTTTAAACACAAAATATTAAATTAATCAACTAACTGCAAATTATCGAACTTTTCCGTATCATAAAAACTAGCTTTAACTTGTCTCCCTCCGAAAAAGCGTCCGTTCAAGTCAACAACCGCTTTGATGGCGCTCTCAATTCTCCTGAATTCCACAAATATACGCACTGCTTCATCTGGGGCTCTCTCCGGCAATTCATGGATAATTACACTTCCAACTTCTCCATACTTTGTGTTGCACTCATCTTTTACTTCAGGTTCTAAATCATCGTCCACTTCTCCTAATCCCACCATATTACGCAGTAATACCACCTAAATATTAAAGGTCATGAAAGTACTGGATTCATTAAAAATATTAACAAAGGCATACCTTGCTAGGTGCTTTCATCATTTCGGTTATGCTAGGTTCCGACTTGGGAGAACTATCCAGAGCAGGCGGAGGCATAATTTCTTTTTCGTGTATAATTCGCCCGCCTCTTTTGGATGTTTTCTCCACTTGCAGCGCCATTGACATACCTTGTTCTTGTTTACCTAAACCTTGCCCTTCTTTAAATCCATATTTAGCCATAATTTTCGCAGCAACTGAACTGCCTCCGTAAGTATTTGACGTCGATTTACTAGGAATAACAACTGCAGACTCTTGCGGTTCTTGAAGACTCGGAGGAGGCGCTATAGCAACGCCCCCTACCGAGCGTGATGCTTTTGGAGGAGGCTCTCTTTCTTCTTCTTCTTCTTCCCATCGTCCTAGAAGGATTTCAGGAGTAGAAAAAAAAAGTACTAAATGATTTATTATGTGTTTTACCTGCAAATCCACTTCCAACTGGTGGCAAAGTAGCCTGAGGTGTAGCAACTTCTTCTTCGGGGTCGTTAAACCTGGTCTTTTTCCTGCGTTCCCTGCGCTTCTCCTCCTTTTCATTATCACGATCTCGATTCTCGCGCAACTCTTTAACTATTTTTTCATATTCATTCGGCCACAAAGGATCGTACTCATCGACTACATTCCAGTCGAATTCAGTTTTGAAATTATTTGCCGGGGGCACCAGTAAAACGGGCTCGGGTTTGGTTTTACTGAAACTGTTCAAGTTTGGGTATATATCGTCTTCATCCCTCTTGCTTTTCAGGTCTATAACGGGGGCAAGGCTGACTTTCCTGTGCTGCTCTCGCTTAGGTTGGGTTACTGCAGCCTTTTTTAATTGGAGCTGCGACTGTAAAAGTTTTATGCCGGACGACCAACCTTGGACGTTTTCGGTTGCCCTTCCCGTTTTCACATCAAAATCATCATACAGAGACATTTTTTTAAATTACATTCTATGATATTTAAAATAAATAATAATTTACAGGTGTTTGACGCGGCGTTCACGGCCAACTTCGTTTGAAATTTGCGGGTGCGTTCAGAAATTTCAACCTGAATTTGGATTTGTTTTTATTTGGGAAGGAAATGTTTATTCAAATATGCAGAGAAAGACCTCATGAATATTTATATAAATTTCAATTTGGAAAAGAAAATTGATTCCTTGGCACTTTTCTTTCTACCTCTTCTTCTTCTACCAAAATGCAAGCAACTTCATGTGAGTGATGTTGGTTACCCTGAATTTAGGGATTTTATTTAGTTAGACGTTTCTCTGTGGGTGTTGTTATTGTAGTGATAAATGTAAAGTTCTCGTTGTTATTCGAAGTAAAATGGGGCGAAAATGTGGAATTTCCGTGTGCCAATCCGATTCCGGAAGAGAAGAGGATAGAGGAGTCACGTTTCACAAAATACCAATGCACCCCGACATACGTCCCAAATGGATGTCGCTATGTCGCATACCCGACGACAAGAAGACCATGAAAGTCATCTACGTTTGTTCAAGGCACTTCTTAAAGGCGGATTTTTGTCATTTCAAAGGGAAAAAGTACATGTTAAAACAGGGCGTGCTTCCGAGCGTGTTTCCGTGGAACAAGCAGAAAACGGAAATGAAAGCGTCAAGGTCTGTTTATGATTACGAAGAGAATCAGAACGTAGAAATAAAACAAGAGCCCGAGGAAGAGGAGGAGGAAGATGTTAAACCGGAGATCAAAATCGAAGTGCAAGAAAGCGATTTTGATACGAGCACATCTTCAATGGTGATTAAAACCGAGCAGGGTTTAGATAACATCAAAGAGGAAGTGCTAATTCCTATACAGTCGACGACAATCGAGCAAAAAGTTAAGACGATCGACACTCCGACGGGCCCTCTAACATTTGCCCCAAACATAAGAATCGAAGCTTTGGATTTTAATCAGGCCTGGTGTCCCGCCAAAATAGTGGAGGTCGATTATCAGGAGAACGAAGTGCTGGTTCATTTCGAGAAGTATTCAAGTAAATACGATGAGTGGATTAGTATGAACAGTTCCACTTTACGGGCATACCGGGCGAATGTTAAAAAGGTCGGTAGCAACGATGTGTATTCAGTTGGGGAACGATGTTTAGCCTCGTGGAGTGATGCCAGGAAGTTCCCTGCTACAGTCGCAAAAGTAATCAACAAAGGTGAGTTGCACATCAAGAGTTTTAAAATGACAAGCGAGTGTCACAGTTCTCTTTGACTTGACCCAGAAAGACACTACAATAATATTCTGTCACAACATAATAAGCCAAACAGAATTTTCCAGGAAGACAAACATTTAATATCTGTAAATAGGCCGATAAAAAAATAATCATCGTCAATAAGATTGCTTGATTTTGTGTGCAAATAAAACAAAAAGCTACTTTTATCTATAAATACTCTTTTTAATCTTGTTTAAACAAACAGCACATTTTTAAAATAATTTTTTTTGTGACAGAAATGAGTAGTGAGTATTTTTAACGCTCTCTGACACCCTAGACACTCGTGTAGGTCATACTTGATATGTTACTTCTCAATGAAGCAAAGTTCGTTTTTATTTTGGCAAAACTTTGTTCATTCGAACACTCGCACAAGAATATTTCATAGTGTACTTCGATTGACTGCCCTAGGGCACTCTCAGAGTATTTTCTCTTATTTTAACCTTCTGTAATAATAAGGATGGAGATACTCTGAGAGTGCTCTAGCTAGAGCAGTCAATCGAAAACTCTATAAGTGCATTTGCTTCGCTACATGTAAGTTAATTTGCTTTTACTTGTAAGCCCACCTCTGTCTTGTGTATAAGATTTATTATTTTTATTTCTGTTGTTAGTTAGGCACTTTATTATTTAATGCTTTATGTTTATTTTGTGCACAGATACATATGAAGTTCATTTTGATGATGGATTTGTTAAAATATTAAAAAGTCATCGCATGGCTAAAGCTACACTAGGTAGACCTCATTACACACCTCTTTTTGAACCACCCACAGGTACAAAGCAAGAGAGGCGGGATCGGAAGAGGAAAATTAATGTCGCCGCTTTGTTTGGAAAGAAATTGAAGACCGGCGGGGTGGAGGATAAAACAGTAAGTCAGTTTGCGGAAAATGCCGCAAACAGTCTTCCAGAAGAACCCGAAAGTTGGACCCCCAGGTACATTTTTTAAATACTTCTTTTATTTGCTTTCAGATTGTAATTAAATGTTTTTTTAAACCATACATTATTATCACATATCTATGATTATTCGTTATGCAAGCACTTATCATAGAAGGAATCAGCCAGTCATTTCACATTTAAATAATGAACCTCGTGCTTCAGTTATGTAACACATACTTAACATTAAAGTGATCAATATTTGAATGATATTAAAAAATATTCATACATGTCAGTACCAATTAAAATCTACTTATTATAAAATATGTGTGGATATAATTTGTAGATGGGAAAATGGACGTCCAATTGGAGAAGAATCTGTTATTGAAACCTCTGATGGACCTCGTAAGTCTGTTATCGTAGACGATCCACGTTTGCCACCGCATTGGGTGAAACACTTAATGCAAAGAAACCATGGGGTTTCAGCTGGTAAATGGGATTCAGTTATAGTTAAGTAAGTGTCAGTTATAACATGTTGTTTCTTTTAATGATTATAGTGACGTTTTAGTCCGGACGGTCGAAGATTCAGAATGAGAAACGAAATAAAGAACTACGTAGAAGAACATCCCGAACTAAACTTAAACGAAAACATGTTTGATTTCTCAATTTACAGAAAGTCTAGAAGAAGTGCACCGGATGTTAACAGAAAACAAGCGACGGAAACGTTTCCTCAAGAAACACCAACGAATGAAAGTGTTGCAGAAGAGGAAGGTAACTAATGATACATTTGACTCTTGGTTATTCATTATTAGTGAACTTAATTTATCTAGTGCAACCAGAAAACCCCAACAGCTTAAAAATTCCTATCGTGGACAATTCTTATAAATGTCCCATTGAGGGTTGCGGCAAGAATTTTCGGCGTGAAAACCTAGCTCAAATGCACGTGAAACACTACCATCCGGAATATACGAAGTTTTTGGATTCGACTCCTAATGTGGCAGATTTGGCTTACGCACGTACCGTCGGTGAATCATTAGATCGATCGCCTGGTATCGACAAGTCGACGAAAGTGGGGTTACTTAGGCAAGTGCAACGAAGTTTGACTCCGAAATTGCAGACCATAAAATCACCTACACTCAGCTTAGCTGAAGCGGAACATAAGCAAGCCCAGTCTATAACGAAAGCGAAAGATTCTGAAATAATAAAACTGCTAAGCACCAAACCTCTTGACGGAAGCAAAGAGAAAGTCAGGGGATCGTCACCCGTTTTACCTTCTGGATTACCATCGAATATGTACCCAGACATTAAGCTTAAAGACTTATTGATTAAGTCCGAAGCAATACCAAAGAGAGACGATCTTAATTTGAAAACTTTAAGCGCGAGTACTCAAAGGCCCACGGGAATTAAAACTTTGTTACCAGTTTTCAGGCAGGAACCGAAAGTCGAAGATTACGAACAGGAAAGTCAACTGAAAACGGCTCTAGTCCACAAGTTAGCGTCGAATAAACAACAAATGAAGCGCAAGCGCTGCATTTCAGACAACGGAGATCAAACAGACAAGCCAGTTAATTTCTCTGCGAGCACCGAAAGTGCATTGCCTGCAGAAAATCCCGGCAATGTAATCATCGAGGGTGGGGAAGTCATAAAGATAGTGCAGATGAAACGCGAAGAGATAATCAATTGCACTTGCGGAATAACGGAGGAAGACGGCTTGATGATACAGTGTGAATTGTGTTTGTGCTGGCAGCACGCGTACTGTAATAACATCGAACGTGAAAGTCAGGTGCCCGAGAAATACATTTGCTACATATGCCAGAATCCGACCAGGCAAAGATCTTCGAAGAAATACTTTCACGATCAGGATTGGCTGAAGCAAGGCACTTTGCCAGTCGGAAATTACCACTGCAAGGACGAACAAGCCCTCAAGGAAAAATTTGACAAATTACAGAAATCGCACGACCTAAACGGGGGGTTATTAGAATTGAAGGATTACATTCATACGCTCAAAGTTAAAATCAACATTGCTGAGTAAGTGCGGTTTATTTAACTCAAATATCGCATATTTGATGTTTTTAAATTTTACAGAGCCAAAAATCATCCTAAGTTATACCTGTGGTCGAAGCCTTGGGCAAAGCTGCCTCTGCCAGAAAAGTACGACGAAGAAAACGATACCGAAACCGAAAGTGTAAAGTACGACAGTGATCATCCTTACGGCAAATGCGATGAGCCATCGGAATCAATGCTATTATCTCTATTAAAGACGGGAAAGGAAGAACAGAAATCAAAGGATGACCTAGCCGAATTCCCCAAGCTCGATTTGAACACGCTTATAGGAAATAATCTCGAGAACTTGTCTGCAGGAGCAACTACTCCAATAATACCACAACCGGAGGCAGCGATAGACTCGGCTGATTGCAGATTGAATTTGTTGAAACACATACACCACAGCCAGTCTTTGGTGGAGGAAAGATTGAATCAGTTTGAAGAACAAATCAACAAGATCGATAATTTGTTGGAGACGGAGGAGAACGTCGAAAACTTCCCGAAGCTGAGACAAACTGCCCAAATGCTGATGCGGGATTTGAACGTTTTGAAGGATTTTTCACAGAGGAATAGTTTTTAGAGGTTTTATCTTTGTTGTTATGATTTTTATATATTTAATTCTAGCTATGATGAAACATTTTCAATTTATTTGAGATGCAATAACAGATAATAGTTTATTAATTACTATTAGTTCTTTTTAAAGAATGTATAAAAAGTTGTGTAGTTTACACAGTGGGCATTTAACACTAAAGCTTTATTTAATTTTTTTAGTTTCACATGTTGATGTACTTTAAAGTTAACAACATGCGTTTGCACCGATTATAACTTTTTGTTGCTTGACGTTTGTTAATCTCTGTATTCGTTCAGACAGATTGAAATCTTTTTATGTTCATCATAACTGGGAGTCACTGCACAAAGTTATTTTTATTAATATATAATTTCTTTTGTTGTGTATGTTTGTCGTCATAATCTCAGTAGCATGCTAGTATTTTTTTAATCTTGATAAAAATGTGATTGTCTGTGATAAAATAGATCATTTTTTGGCCTTTATGTGATAATCTTACTTGAAGATAAATTATCAATAGTGAGATTTTTATAATTTGATATTTCAGAAAGGTTACAGAATCTTTAAAAGATCAGTCGCCGTATTTGTATTTAAAAGTTATGCAGAATGTGTGCGTTGCAAATAATGTTGGGTCCGAATCAACTTCCCAAAGTGTAGTTAAATTTTAAAATCACATTAACAGAGGATTATAAAAATAAATAGTACAAGTAACAATTATATAATTCTATTTTTTGTGTCAAAAATAAGCATTATTTTGTTCATAAACATAAACTTTTCTACACACTTAAGAATTTAAAAAATAAAAAAGAGGACATAAATAACTAATAGCACAAGATGGAAGAACAAGATTTTTTTTTAGACGTGAACGAACAGATCATTCTTTATACAGGTCGTCCGTATAAAAGATTTTTGAATGACTCTTCATTGATAGTTTCCAAGGTGTTGTTTGCTCCTTCATTCGAGGAGGGGTTTGACAAAGAAAGCAACTCTACCTCGGGCAAAACAGGAGACAATACAAGGGAAAAGAAGTCGGTGTTTTCCGCCAGACTCAAAGACTTTTCTCGACCGGCTTCTAAGTTGTTATTTTTCTGATCGCTAGCATAAAAGTACTTTTGCATTTGATTGTTTAAATGTAACGGCGAGACAAAATTCTCGTGGGCCTTAGCCGCAATGGAACAAGAAACATCGAAACCAAAACAATTTTCATTCTCATTCTGAGGTCTTTGCTCATTTAATCCATTCTGTTTTTGTTGCTCCTGTTTTATTTGAACGATGGGGCACCCATTTTGAAACAGAGCTTCCGGATCGTTGTTGAAGTCCGCTTGGTGTTTTAAAGCGACTTCTTGGACGTTACTGTTTTCTGGAGTTTGTGATGATGAGAGTTTGTTAACGGTCTTCTGTATCAATTTTTCTAGCAAATTGGACTCTCGGACGACTAGGCCCGGAGGATTCGCCGAGCACTTGTGTGATTTTTGACTAACTTTATATCTGAAGCTTTTGTTGCAGGCTGTGCATTTATACGGCATGACTCCTGTGTGAATCCTTCGGTGTACAAGAAGAGAGACACGCTGCCGAAAACATTTACCTGTAATGACGGGTATAGAATTTTGTCGAAATTGTTAAATAATGACTTACCACAAGTTTCGCACGCAAACGGACGTTCTCCTGAGTGAATACGTTCGTGGTTGTGCAGAGTCGACAGTTCTTTAAATGACCTACCGCATTCGTTACACAAGTGGGGCTTCTCCGATGAATGATATAACATGTGTTTGTGGTATGATTGTTGGAACGTGAAGAATTTATTGCACTGGGAGCAATAGTAAGGCATTTCTCCTGAAATTACAGAAGTAGGAGACTTTCTCTTGACGTTTGGACTAACGTTCAATTTTCTTTCATGTATTATTTTAAATTAAACTAATTACTTTTTTTGTTCAAGGAAACTAGCAGATTTAACAGTGCAATATTTTAAAAGTATTATACAGCAGCAACAACAATGGGTGAAACACATGGAACAAGAAGAATAATAATAAACAATTGGAAAAATAAAATGCTTAATGAACTGGAAGGGTGAAGAAGCAAGATTTTCTCTGGAGATTGTAATCATGGCCAAATTGGCATGTATTTTGGAAACTGCTTTAGAAAGGGTAGAAAGGATCTATGTATGAAATTCCAAACACTCACCTGTATGCAGTCGTTTGTGTTTTTTAAGAAAATACTTGGTCGTAAACAACTTCATACAAACATCACATTCCCATTGTTTATTCTCGCGAGTTTTCGCAATCGCAAATTGCTCACTTGCATTCTGTAGAACCACCCCCCCAGAATCTTGATGATTATTATCCACCGTACCGAAGCTAAAATTGCCATCGTTTTGAAGACGACGGCCAAATCCAAAATGTGCGACACGAAGATGGACCATCAAACTACCCTTCAGCTTAAACTTCTTGCTGCACAAGTGACAGTGGTAATTATATACGCCCGTCTTTTTGTCCGCTTTCGTCTGGTGCAGCAAATTCTGATGGATATCCAGGATGTGCTCGTCTGAGAAACTAAAGTTGCAGATATCACATCGAATATCCTTCACCACTTCCAGGTGTTTACTTCTGCACGTCATTTCTGGGTTTATTTCTGTTTTGTCGTCTTCGTTCGTGCTGTGGCACAATTTAGTATTTTGGGGCGGGCTTTCCCCCACTACGTCTTGCGGCGACAAATTGTTTAATTTCAACATGTTTTTCTGCATTATGTCTTTGGTGATGTGGCTGAAGAGGTGTATGGTTAGCTTGTCTAGGCCCAGTAGGATTTCGTTGCACACCGGACAGGAAATTTGGGATGTTGCGACGTTGATGAGGCTCGATCGAAGGGCGTCCACCCCTTCAAAGTGGGGTTTCATACACAGGGGGCACGATAAAAGCTTTATCTCCATGATGTATGGCGTCTGATCCTGAAATGTAAACGCACGACTTTTATCACGACGTAGTCAAAAAAAATTAATAATTTAAAACAAACGTTTCTTCCTTGATTAATTAAATCTTCAGGTCAAATAACCGAAACAAATATTTCCAACCAATTGTTTAGAAAGAGAAGTTCAACTTTACTATAATCATTGTGATCACAATTGTTACTATGGGAATAAACCGTTAGATAAAGGAGTTTAAAGTTAAACTATTGTAAGGCTGGGTTTCTCTGTCCTAGTTTCACTTTAAACTCTTGTTTATTTCCATAAGGAACAATTATTTTTATAATTGCTAAAGAAATATTAATTAAAATTCTTTATTTATACTTAATACAAACAATCATTCTCGTGGTCAGGGTGTTTAATCAAATTTCGTAACAGTAGGGTTGCGAGATCAAACCCAGCCCATCACAACTTTTTTTTTACTTTTGACACTTTTTTCAGACTTAATTCTTTCTTTAAAACGTTGGAATATTATTTTGTTTGTTTTACTTTTTTTTAACTTTTTATTTAAGTTGCATTTTAATATTCAAATAACTTTAGATTAGCTTACGAAATCAAATTTATCGTTTATTAATTAAAAATATCTGGGTGTTCCATTTAAAAAAATATATCTTTGATATGGCTCTCAGTTACTGAACACTCTGTATAGCCAGAAATAATTTTATAAACTAGAGCTGACTGAGTCACATCTTAGCTCGTTTGAATTTCTTTTCTATTAAATATCTTACATACTGTAGACGGTAGAGAAGACCGCGGCACTCGGTGGACACCTGTATATACATTGTTCACAAATTAAAAAACCACCACCTGCTGCATTATGTTGGTATAAAATATAAGTCCCCTATAAAACATTATCAAAATAGCAAAGTTGGCAAGGTATTTGAAGTTTCATGTCAAATTAATTTTATTATTATATTGTTCACATTTATATTCATTTTAACAAGCCATTTCAATGCCTCGAAAGCAGAAAAATATTTTAAATGCCAAAATGTTACCAAATTTCTAACTAGGACACTGTTGCCGGTTGTACTTTCCACAAGGCAACATCGCCAGTGGTCTTTTAATTTGTGAACAGAGTGTACATATCCTATAATCGGTTTATTAGTTTTTGTATTATTCGTCGATTATTGAAAACTTGATTGTGGCTTTTTTTAAATAATTTTCACCCTACCTAAAGGTTTTATTTTAAGAGATAGAGAAAAACTTTAAATACAAAAACTGTAGGATATTATTTGTATTACCTATCCTTTATGAGCCTCTCACAAAAAACGAAAGTGCATCGCAAAGTGGAGAAAGAAATACAATTTTTGTTTTTTAAATGGAAGACCTTGGCCTTGACTTAAGTGAAAAGTATGTCATTACACTCCTTGATAAAAAGTTGGACTGTGTAATACAAAGTGACATTTGCAAACAATTCAACGATTTCTTCATGAATAAATTTGCAAATAAATCCATCAATTTCTTTGACTGTGTAAAACGGGCATAAGACATGCCGTGCAAATTCCATGGTAAGAGTTGATAATTTTTTTTTTAATCACGTTATAGGAGTTTGCAGCTAAGTGTTCGCCACCTGGTGTCAACTAAACAAACCCTTGTATGCTACATAACATCTTGTGTTTTGGCGTCGATCCTGAGTGTATGATTGCTGGGTTCGTTAAGTCCTCCGCGCTTACTCTATTCACTCCTCGAGCACTTTTATCTCACTTTTACGTATATCAAAACAGCTGCGCTCTCACTCTACTTTTCGCTCGGAGCTTGCACCGTGTGAATTTCCGAACTCAACAGATGTATCAGGATTGTGTTATATGTGACATTTACATTAAATCAACTTGTGTACTTGTATTGGTACTCACCTAAACACGTGCATTACAAAAATTCCGCCTAGCTTACAGAAATTCAGATTTATCCGCGGTAGCGCTGCGGTCTTAAAATCAAACTCCTATAGCAATTTCTTTTCTTTCAACAATTGAAATACATTGCAATTATAGGACACCTATATATGTATCAAAAAGAAATGAATTTACAACACACGTTTATTTTAATGTGGTATTTTGCTTTCACGACGTTTCGAAAGATTGTGTCACAGCAAAATTTATACCTAATATTTATGTAAATATTTTAGTGTAAATCTGACAAGTAAACACCAGCCAAAGCAAAAGCAGAGTTTTAGTTTCAGATCAGCAGCCTGTTTACTCGAGTGCACATGGAGAGCAGGTAAGTATTTCTTCAGGTGGATCAGCCAAATCTTTTGAGGATTTTAGCAAAAACACGTTCTTACTTACCAACATACCTAGCCACGAAAAGTGAAATCTATTTTTAAATTTAAGCTTCCGACGTTATAGACCATGCCAGCAGCGCTATAAATATACTCTGTTTCAAGTAGGTATGCACCCAAGTATAGTTGAGAAACATGCTAAATAGCTCACGTATTTTTTATTGCTTTTTTCTAATAATCAGTAAAGGGAATTATTGTTAAAAAAGAGTATTCGTATTTATAACATTATTTAAAGACAAGACACGAAACTATTTGATTTAAAAAAAATTGTGTACAATTTTAATTTTTTTTTTGAAAGCTTGGATGCTTGTGATTATAACGGGTGTTCAATAATTATTGTAGCCCTGGGTGGCTGTAGAATCAAACATTTTTAAGTTATTGTTTCAAATTGCAATAAAGCATTAAACACACAGAATACAAGAATTTATTTGTTGTTTGACAGTTAATACGTATTTGAGACGTCAATTCAATGATGTGAAATAAGTATCGACATTCAAGTTTTATTCTACAGCCACCCAGGACTACATGTTATTATACTTTAAACAAAAGAGAGAGAAACGCATAAGCTACAGCTTTCTGTGAGAGATTTCCTATGTTGTGATTGGCTAGGAGGGGCCGTTGTTTATCACATGGTAATTAGAAAGGACTAAAAATTGTCTTCTTTTTTCTTTTCCCCTACGAAAGATACATTTACGTTAATTTCGATTAAGTATTATAAAATAAAAAATTAATTTCTGATTACTTCCATCTAAAGAATTGGTGTTTTCAAACTGAAAACCATAAATTCTAGTCTGAAAATTTATTTACTTTAATTTAGGGTGTTTCCAGAGGAATTTATAACCAGCACGATGTTAAGAATTCTTAATGTACGAAGCAACTTCTCAAGATAAAAACAAAACTGTTAATTTTTAAGATACAATATAAAGATTTTTTTATTAGTTATTACATATATACATGTCTTACAACTAAATCAGACTACAAGTGTTTAAAATTCAAGCCTCGAATAATTATTAGATGTGCCAGTCCCAAATGCAATCATGGTCGCCCACATTACGTTTGTTTAACTGAAGAAAGAACACTTTTGTATAAAATTGTCTCAATCACTTTCCTCATTAAATTATTATCGTTATGTGTAAAAATCTATTCTGTAACAATCGGTTGACGTATCAACAGGTTAATGTTTTTATTTCTTACTAATTTATAATCCTCATCGAAAACTATATTTACCTATGTACAGGAGTATAATTTATTTCAAACGATATTTACAATGCTATAGTGGTAGTGTTGTATATAATGTTGGGCCTGAGTTCAACTCAGAACTGTAATTAGAATGATTAAAATTTGCTTAACCTTATACATTAAAAAAATTATTTTAAATATAACATAATACAATCATTTTAAACATTATTGTTTGCATACAATTCAAATCTTGTTCGAATTCTATATGTATGTATAAAAAATGTGGAACATAAAATATCACAGGATAAAATGAATGAATGAATGCATTAGGTTTTAAATAAATGCAAAAAGAGATTAGCTAATATTATTGACCATAAAATAGGGGGTGCATTAATAAAAATTAGCTGGGATTAATGATGGGGAGAAAAGTTAATTGAGTAAACTGTAGTCAACCTAATTACAGTTTTGGTTTGCGTTCAATCCAACATTACAATATTCATTACTTATAACCTCAATATTATAAAAAAATAATTAACAACTCTATTACAATTAGTGACTTACAATTGAAATTCATTCGTTTCGATTCACCGAAGCTGAATTATGGAGCGTATGAAGGTATGCAAGTGACAGTCATCAGTCCAGTTATGGAATGTAGGTACCATTTAAAAATTATTATTAAAATATATAAATAAGTGTATGTAATATGCTAAAAAATATACAGTAAAATTACACAATAGAGTATGTACATATATGAAATCTGTATAATGGGTAATCTCATATCGTATGACTATAGGCCAAGGGATACGTAGCGTATATCACAAAAAAGCAAATATTAAAATTGCACTATACAATACTGGTGTCGATCTTATCAATACAAATAAGTACAAGACAAAGAATAGGCCTGATGCTAGCGAAAACTAATTTAGGTCAGGTACGGTCCTTATTATTCTTGCCCAAAACCATCGGTCTCCTCAATTGCATAATTTAATTTCTCCACTAATTGATCATAGCTTTTATACGGAGGCAAATCAAGTCTGTTGAAGCACGTGTGGGAACGTGGCAGCCAAGTTTCTTTTCCCACTTTTTCTATGCAGAAGCGCTGAGGGCCGTTCGAGCCCATTAATTCCCCGAATCCCCCGACAGGCACTCTACATGTCCCAGTTACGAACTGAAGAAGTCTTGTACGCTTTTCATTGTCGGCTTGCCTAACAAACTGAAATTCATACGCATAAGCACAACAAAAAAAAAATTGTCAGTCGTTCTTACCTGCCAAAACCACATGACCTGTTTGCTACTTCTTGTATAATGTCGATAAATAGTATGCCTTTGCCAATCATCGACATCGATTTCTTGCATACCGCACAACAACAACTCCAATTCACGCTCGTCAAAATACTTTAACCATTCCAAAGGAACGACCTCATTAAAACCATCCAAGAATGCTTTCGTTTGCTGTTCTATACCGCGAGTCATCCGCCACTCGGTCATTAAAGTTATATACTCCTCCTTGTTTTCCTCGGTGACCCTTTCTTTGTCACCGTTCTTCTTCAGCTCGTGATGAACAACCTGCCCGAGTACTTCAAAGTCAACGCTGTAAAACAACTCCAGTCCGCACTCGTCTATGTTATTGTCTTTAATCCAAACCAGAGAATTGTAAAATTCTGGATCGATGCTTTCGATGTCCTTCATCAAGAGCTTCTTATTCAGCATACGCTTGTAGAAAGGCATCGTGAAACCCGAGTAAATAAATCTGCCGTGGTATAGAGCCATGGCGATGAAACGGCCGATGAACTTGAAGTAGAGTAAGTGGTCGGGGTTGACGTAAGACGCCGGGTTTATTTGCAGGCTGTAGTTGTTTTTGTTGGCGTACTCGAACAGGCAGTACATCGGATTTAAGACCTCGTGTGAAAGCAAAAAGAACCACTCGCGACTCACCCCGCCATAATCCAGGCCCTCTTCACCCTTGAATATTATGTAAAGGCGTCTTCGTAACTCGTACGCTGGTAATCGCATTATGGTGTGATATGAATCTTCAAATAGTGTTTGCCGGGTCACCGATATTTTTATGTGGCTTGGTAAAGCGTTACTTTGGCACAAATACCTATAAAAATAAAATGTCTTACATTCGAATACTAGTAAGAAAACTGTCTTACCTAAATTGACCAATCTTCCATCTGAAAGATCTTTCGTAAGTCCTTGGAACACCGTAAACACCTTTAGGACCTTTGGGGGCACCCGGTCTGGGGTCATCGAACGTGGTCGTTTTGGTATTATGATCTACGAAGTAGGGTTTATTATCTTCGGTGTATCGAATTTCCCAGCCAGGAGGAAGCGGCACGTTGTCTATGTCCCCGTTCACTTCCTGCCCTTGAGTTCGGGGGTCTTCCCATTGTGTGGTGCGATTCTTATGGTTCACATAATACACGCGCCCTACAAAATTGAATTTAAAAATGACGTGGGCGAATTTATGCGGTTCAGTTCACCTTCAGGCTGCACCCTTCGTTCCCAACCTGAAGGTAGAGGTCCCAAATGGTCATCTTCTTCTACCACGGTACTTGGCCCGGCCACCGGAACAGGCGGTTGTTGCGAATATAAGAATCTTTGATTTCCTGTAAATAAAATATTGTTTAATTTTAAATTGTAAGTTTAATTTAAAAAGTGGCCTTCATGTATTACATAATTACTTCACGTCAAGTATAGTATTTACTTGTTATAATTGTGATAGACGTCATTTCTCTAAAACGTATTAATTAATAACAATTAGGAGTTTGATAATAATTAAGTAATTAGTCACAATAATTACTTGTGAAGTGGATACAAACATTTTATCTTCAAAGTTCTAAGTGAAAATGTGTATTACTGGTTCATTATTTAGTGATTACCGTTTACTTAATCCATTAATACATTCCTCATTAAGGCATGATTCATTAATCGATAATGTAATACGTTTGCCGAATAAATTTTCGCAAATCATATTAAGTATTACACGAGTTTTGATAATGTTATATTTTGTCAAATTTAATTCATTCGCAGTAATGCAACTGACACTCTGTAAAAACTCAAATAAACTAAATTACCTTGTTGCACAATATGTTGACGTTGTCCTTGCCATTGCTGATAGTGTTGCAGTCTCTCAGAATTCGGTCGTTGCCAAGTAGTTGTTCTTGTATTATGATCGACATAATAAATGCGCCCTCTAGAATCCCTCCTCATTTCCCATCCGGTCGGTAGAGGCTGAGGCCGTTCCCAGGATGTAGATCTATAAAAAAAATTACAAACTAACACCCGCTCAAACCAAACGAGGCCCAAGAAACACACCTGGTATTATGATCAACGTAATAACGTCGCCCATAAGAATCTAAACGCATTTCCCAACCTGGGGGAAGTGTTTCATCTGCTCCGTTAGTTTGAGATACGTCGGCATTGATCTGCACGGTATTTCCATTCGGTACAGTCACAGGTGGCCCAATTGTACCTATCACATTGAATATATTTAAAAATAATAGCAACAATTTATGAATTAAAATCCTACCGTAAGGAATATTTATACTGCTTTGAGACAATGGCATAGAAACTGATCTATCGAGCACAGGAACAGCATTAGGTCGTCTTTGCGGAGGAACCGGTGGAACAACATTCTCAGAACCTTGCACTCGCACCCTCGCTCTAACACCGTTAAGAACACTCCTAACCGGTGTCGACTCATTATCCGATTCCGTCAGTGGTAATGAATTTGTACTGCGACTTCCGTGATTCGACATTTCTATTCTTAAGCCACTCAACAAGCATATCAATTCGCCGGCCTTCACAGGAGAATCGTTGTGTTTACTTTCCGTAGTCAAATCCATGGTGAGTTCCAAATTCTCCAATCGTCCGTTGTAGTGCGACAGCATCTGGTGCAGCTCGAGTTTTTTTTCACCGATTGACGTGTCTCTCCGAAAATTGTGGTGGTCCAAAACGCTGAAGTGCAGGATCGACTGGGGGGTCACCAGCACGGTGAAAACCTCGTTCCATTTCGGCTGGGAAGTGTTCTTTACTATTTCTGTTCTGCGAGGACTGTGCCCGTCTATTGTTAGTTCGACGTACGCACTCGGTTTTATAAACCCGGTGGTTCTCAAATGTGCACATTCAACTGGAAGAATTAGGGATGAAAATCTGGTTTCTTTTTATGGTAGGTTTAAACTCACTTGCGATTTTAAGTTGGTGGAATCCAGGGGGATCAACTGGTATTGCTTCGGCCATGATAACTTAATTCAGCTGGCACTCATTGAAACTCTGAATAAACGAAGAATTTGAATTGAAATTAAACGGATTTAGTGTACACTTAACTAAAACATGTTGATGCTTCAACAAGAAAGGAAAATAGAGGATATATGATACTGTAAGGGTAAAAGAATTTTGTTGGGAAAAAGAGTGAGAAGGAAGTTTCGGAGGTGTATAAGAAATTAAACCTTTTCCAAATGCAAGACTGCAAAGATCAGAGCATATTAGTTAGTAAATATTTTAACAGAGCACTGACTTTGAAAGAAGGAAGGAGAAATGATAAAGCATATCAAGAGGTGAATGGCAATTGTAACTGGCAGATAAAAAAATTAGAGAAACAGATGGATGAAAATCATGAAGCAATTTGAACGCATGAGTCTACAAGCCTGCAGTGTATTATTATTGTTTTATTATTACAATAATTGGTTAAAAAAATATTAAATATATTGCTCATTAAATATTCTTTTGAGATGTTAACAAAAAAATAAAATGCAAGTATCACAAACACAAACATTTGTAAACCTTTGAACTTAGGCATGTCTAAGTTGGTTTTACCGGAATAACTTACATAAATGTAATAGAGAATGTGACAATAAAACCACAAAACTCATTAACAACATATTCTGTAACGATTTTTATCTTTTAAGATAGAAAAAAAAAATGGTTTCAAAAATTACATTAAAAAGTTGAATCCTGTGAAGTTTGGAATAAATTTGCAAACTACTTACTACTTGCTTTAATTATGAAATATTTCTTACCAAAAACGATTGAATAATCTCAAAATAAAGTCATGAATCATTTACATTTTCTTTGTGCTGCAGTAAACACAACAAATATACCAAAAATCATTTCATAAACAATTTTCTAAAAATCCTTTCTGTTCAAAATACAACTAATTTTATTTTTGAGGTACAAACGCATCAGTGATGATGATGATTGACGTGATAAGAATCAAATTCTATAATACCGTACGTTAACGCAACATTCCTCTAAAATTAATCGCTTTCCTGAACACAAATTATGCAATGTTTTCCCAAAGGGGGGGTTCTTAACAGCACTTCGTTTTTCGTCACCTCTCGACGAGACATCGAGAAAATAAAACTGATTATTAAACAATTGGAGAGCAGATTATGCTTTTCGTGACACATTTAGATTTTATCTGGTTTTATCACAAATTATACAAATTTTTCACTGACGTCAATAAGTGGTCACCAACACAACACCTGCTATTTTTCACGTTCTGCGCTCGTTCCTTACTCACCTCATCCGCATTTGATGTTATTTATTGACGCTAGGAATAACTGATGGACCCCATAAAACACAACTCATATTTTGGATATTTCTTAAAAATGTAGCTTGACAGAAGACTTTGAAGGAGTCATTTAGTGACAATTACAGTGCCAACCTCGTAACTTCCAATTCCCATGATCCTTCACTACAATCGCTACTTCCCGATGTTGCCAAACTAAAGCTGTATTCGATTCGCAATCGAAATCAATTCGTTTTTATCAGTAGATCAGTGGTAAGGATCAGTTTCGTTACGTTTCACTTATGGTATGGTGAACCCTGCACGAATCGAACACGTAAATTCTTTTTGAATCGATTTAAATTGATCCAAATCGGTGAATCGAAGCCGTTTTCTTTCGCTCATTAAATTTGATCGGATCGGTAGTGTTAGTGATGTTCTTTTATTCATCGAAGAGCTAAGCGCACTCATTGGAAAAACATCAAAGCGTATTTTTATTCATCGTACATTTTGCGATTAAAGTAATCATTCTGGTCTTTTATTCTTCGATGAGGTAATCTAAAACTCATCGGAGTCATCTAGCTTTACTGCTGATGAACCGATGAATTAGGGAGGGGAGAGAACATTGTAGGTTATGTTGGTTATATTTGTTATGTTCGTAAACTTCAAAACGTTATTTGATAAAGATGAATGAAAATAATGAAGAACGCTTAATTACCAGTTATGTTAACGTATGAAAATAAAACGTTCAGTGTAGAAATTATTTATTTGTATTCCAATTTCAATTATCAACAACACCACTTATCAGCTGATTGTTCTTTTATTCAGCGCAATCTGTAGTCATCGGTGGCTTATTTGACATTCATCGATGACGTCACACCGATGAAGCGATTAAATCAATTGGCTGAATAAGAAAAGAACATGCCTGTTCTCTCGCTCATTGGGTGCGTTTTTAAAGTGTACGAACAAGTGTTCGTGTACTCGAACATGTAAAAAGGCGTTTTTAAATACAAATCGAACAACCTAGATAGCGTTTTAAAATTTCCCGAGTTGTTCGAACATAGTGTTCGAGTTGTATTCTCTTGCACCTACTCGGCAGGAAGTGCACGAAGTACAGTGGCGGGAATTGAATAAACATAACCTAAAAATTCTGAAGTACGTCGAGCACACAACACGATGGATACTTCGCCTTCATCGTCAGAACATTATAAGAAAGTTTACATGTCATAGAAATGAACATTAAATTCGTTACCTATTTATGTAGACACATAACTACATAAGCAACAAAGAACAAAAATTTAAGGTTATGTACATACACGTAAATGACCTATTAGCGTTTTTATATTCTAGCGATCGAGCAAGTGTTTGAACAATTTGGAAATTGTTCGAACATATTTGGTTTGAACAGTAGGTGTGATTTAAAAACGCACCCATGTGCGAACAAAGAAAGTAAGGCGGTAAAATAAATCTTTTGATTTAAATAAAGCAAAAAATGTCGAAGATGGTATAATATTTTATTATGTAATATGTGATTTTATAAGTGAAAATGCTTTAAATTGTTTTTGCGTCGTGTCAGGTAAATTGTGATACCTTTGTAAGCAATATTTTTAATTTCTTTTTTCCATCTTCATCGTTACTATCTAACATATGCCATATTTCTAGCGCAATAAATCCAGCAACAACTTTTGCGCTCATTTCATCGTACGTTTGCAATATTAAAAAATAGAAAAACCGTTAAAACTAGACAAATGCTCCACTTGTGCTCCAATGCATTCCAATAACCCTAAACGCTCTCACTGATTTGTCACATGACTAGAGTTATGCTAGATTTACATGGAGCGTTGAGCGCGTCAAAACGCCGGGCGTACTGTACTCCCATTGGTTAGTGCTCGTTACGTAAAGAGCAGTAACCAATGAGAGTACAAAACGCCTGGCGTTTTGACGCGCTCAACGCTCCATGTAAATCCAGCTTTACTCTGCTCCAATCTGAGATTCTTATGCCGAATACACCCCGTATATGAACGCTTGGTGTGCATGTGGTGTGTCATGTGAGGATAAGTTACAGTTAAATGTACATAGTATCAGTCATCACTGTCAGTGATTTTAGTATTTAACGGTTAATAAAATATTTTGATTACTTAAGAGAATTTACAGCGGATTTAATAATAAAAAATTAAGTAATCGAACAAATGGAACAGACCTTTTATTTTATCTTTCCTATGATACATCAAACTTAGAGCGTTGGTACTTTTTTCACTAGGACTTTTCATTTTACTAGATTGGTACACGACGCGAAACGTCAATTTAGACTAAAACGTGTTCGCTTAATTTTCTACTAATAATTTTGTATAATTATGGAAAAATCAATAGAATACCTCGTCGTTGACACCACAGCATTTATAGAAAACGCGCCTTTACAGGTACAAATCAATTCACGTCTAATACATTTGAAGGTTATAATCACTACTTTGCAGAACGTCGCTGAAAAAATTGTAACCGTTCCGGAAGTAATCAATGAAATCACTAGCAAAAGGCAGTTGAGGAGGCTTGTAGTCCTGCCTTACAATTTAATAGTCAAGGAAGCGTTCCCCGAAAGTATTCAAGCCATTTCAGACTTTGCCAAAAAAACAGGCGATTTCCCATGCCTCTCCGTAACAGACATAAGAGTTATGGCATTAACTTACCAGTTAGAGAAAGAACACTTAGGGACAAATCACATTCGCAGTGAACCAGCTGTTCAGAGAAGTGTAAACATTATTTCAAAGCCCTCGCATGTTGACGACTTAAAACAAGATGGGTTTTACATCTCCAAGAAAAAAAATAAAAAACCTGCAGAGAATTCATTTGATGAAGTAGAGGCGGATAATAGTGAACTGGAACAGTCGGAAAGCGAAGAAGATGAAAATTTGCTTGATGAAGTTTTAGTAAAAGTTGAAGGCCAGAAAGAAGAAACCGATTTAAATGAAGAAACTGAAAACGTTAGCGACGATGAAGGATGGATAACTCCTTCCAACATCAAAGAAATGAAAACTCAACTTAATTCGGCGTTCAGCGAAGAAAAAAAAGTGAAAGTTGCATGCGTCACAACCGATTTTGCCATGCAGAACGTCCTGAAACAAATGAACCTCAACGTGTCGGCTTTGAACGGACGAATCATAAAACAGCTGCGCACTTTTGTCTTACGTTGTTACTCGTGTTTTGGAATTACAAGTTTCGTAACTAAAAATTTCTGCCCTAAATGTGGTAATAACACGTTGAAACGAGTTGCCGTCTCGGTGGACGAAAGTGGTCAGCAAGTGGTACACATTAACGCGAGGCGTCCTCTGACAGCTAGGGGAAAGAAATTCAGTTTGCCTTCTCCTCAGGGCGGAAAACACCCTAATAATCCGATTTTAGCTGCCGATCAACCTGTGCCCCACGAACAATCGTCACGGTTAGCAAAAACCAAAAATAATCCATTAAGCAGCGATTACATTGCGGGTTATTCCCCTTTTATTATGCGGGATGTTTATTCAAAGTCGGCACAGCTTTCTATAAAGCCGGGGAACGCGGTGAAACATTGGATGAGAAGGAATCCCAATGAAGCTCACCGCAAAAGGAAGTAACTTATTTTTTCTTAAATAATTTTTAATAAAGTAAGTTTATTTTCATTTTATAGAAGAGTAAAAACATTATTCTTTATTTTTTTTTTCATGTTGTTTTAAGGGAACAGTTTTGAGTTAACAAAATATAATTCTTTGAATTCATTAGAATTGTAAAAGATGCATCAGCATTGACTAAATAACGGTACTGTTGTTCTGGTAAATACAAGGGGCACTCGGAAAAGCCTTGGACATACATTGATACCCATGGTTTCTCTTCTGTGCTTACAAATTTTCTGAAATTCAACAAATACATTTCCATCAAAGTCGTTAAGTTTAAAATATATGCTTAAACAGTTAATATAGAAAGTGTTTTAGTCAATGGACGTTATTAATTTTAATTTATACAATGAAAAGTAATTTTATTAATTTTGTATTTCCAAACACTTAGAATTCAGGACAACTAATAACACTTACCTTAATTCTTGGAACAACAGCTGCATTTGGGGTGGTGTAAAAAATCCTTTCCACTCCAAATACTTCACTTGGCCAAACTTCTGACTTGGTGCAGGTGTTTCATAAGTTGTCACAAAATTTTCTGGTGATCCACCTTCTAAGTCTGCATTCAAAGAAAACATACCTAACCACTCTACCAAATCAAAACTGCAATCAAAATCTGCTTTTTGAAAATCAACTATGGGAGCTTGCACCGAATAATCAGTTCGAGAATTGTACTTTGGTTTGCATAGCATCACGTGATAGTTTAAATCGTTAAGGTACTTTGCTGCAGAAGATGGACAGATGGCTTCATCAGGAGGATCCCAATTCATGATAACATCGAACCTTTTTAAATTCTTAAGGCGAGTTTTTATTCTTTCGTAATTTTTTCCACCCGGGTTAAATATATCCGGGATATTTAATTTTACAACTGAAAAAAATTTGATTTTTTTTAACAGGTAACTTGGTGAAACATTACTATTTCTAATCACTGATAACATGCAACGTCGTGCGTTAATCCTTGTAACAGCAAAAATAAGTTCAAGGTAAATAATAAGCAGAAAATGTAATTGCTGTGCCTACTTTTATTATCAGTTATGGTATATAATTACAACACATACTAATCTATTTTGCTACATCTAGGATATAAAATATATATCCGTTTGATATTTTAAAAATATAAATCCTTACGTGTGTATAAGGTAAAAAATATTTCTAATAATAAGATAAAGTAGGTCTCACATCCAGATCAAAATTACTTGAGAATATGTGACTTCTGAAAGTCGCAAGTTCTTCAGAAGTGATGCCCTGCCAACTCTCGAGTTCGGACAATACCCGTAAATTTGGACAACTAGCAAGTAGCATTTCAACAGTGCGAATGCACATATCACTACTGTAGAGGATTCTGAGCTCCTCCAATCGTTTCATCGGATTCACAGCCAATATTCTCACAAAAGACGAATGAGTTATACCAGTTGAAGAGCCTAAGTGGATATTTCGAATGTTGACGGCATAAGATAAAAGGAACTCCAAGTGAGTGATTGCACAATCGACCACCCAAAACACCCGTTCCAAATATTCAAGGTGTTTCATCTTATAATTGCTCGGCTGAAGTATAAGCTGATCCATAAAATCACAGTTATACAAGACTAGATTTTTTAACCGTGGACAAAACTCGCTTATGTTTACAAGAGCGTTCAAGTCAATTTCTTCAACATGTTCCAAATGCAGGCTGGTTAGATTGTACCCTCGAATTTCCAAAAACTGCTTCAAGAAATCAGTGTAGAAGTTACAAGACAGCAGTTTTATGTCCTTCAAATTATCAAGCGTTGTTAAAACAGACAAATCTAGAAACAGCTCGTCATGAAACAAGCTGATGCATTCAATCTTTGGACACATGTCGACTAGAAAACGCAGGTTATCCGTGGTTAAGTCGCGAGTTTGAAACTTTTTTAAAACAAAAGGTCCGCTGTTGGGGTAATTTTGGTGAATGTATTTAACAACCCTTCCAAAGTCGTCACATCGACCTAAATCCTGTAATTTTTCCAAGCCAATCAATAGTTGAGCATATACTACAATGGTGACAGAAGTTCGATGTAACTGTAGCTGTCGCAGTTGCTGACACTTAAGTAGAGACGTGATGCTGCGGTCTGTTACAGAGCCGGACGAAGTGACATCTAAGTTTTGTAAAAGTGGACAATTGTCACTAACAATTTGTATGATGGCATCGGTGCAATCAAAGCACAAACATAACGTACGCAAATTTTTCATTCCTAAAATACCATCGGATATGTACTTGTCATATTCACTTGTCCTCCATCCTCCTGTACAAGATCCCAAATTAAGAACTTCTAAACCTCTTAGCTTAACTAGATTTTTATACAAAACATATCGCATGATTTTCGGCCATACCGAGAAGTCTATGTGCTTTAAATACTGGCTAAGAACCACCTCCGTCAGACTCACAACGACATTCATCTCGGTTAGGAAAGCGGTTATGGACGTCGACGGGAAGTAATTCTTTTTCGTCCTTTCGATAAGGTTCTTTACCGCATTGAGAACTTGGACGGCCATTGAATCGTACAGATACAGAGGAACATGAGAGGCAAGAAGTTGTTTCAGCTGTTCCAGATTTTTTTGAAGGGTAACTTGTGGCTCACGATAAATGTTAATAGACGCTAAGATTGACGGGGCTAGAACAACCACCAGAGAACCCACAGCTTCGATACTTAATTTCTCTAAAGCCGGTACTTTTCGGTGAGTTGGCATTGCCTGGAACAAATCACGGTGATAACTAATTCGATTTATCACCACACAATATATCTATTGTTGTATGAAAATATAAAAGCAAAATGAATTACATATTGTTAATAATGAATAATGAGTAATTTTATGTCTTTTTAAAATATAATAATCAATCCATTATCACATCATAAAAATGTATCATAGTCTTCCCCATTCATGAATTAATCTTTTTTCTGCTTATTATCCTGCTTGGAATTATTTTGCATTTATGTTTGAAATGTATTCTCACTATGAGAAGCTTATTTTTTTTAAAAAGAAATACCACAAGTCTTTCTTTAGCCTTTTGAAACTTGAAATTATAACACAAAACATTTTTTGTTAATAGGACATAAATAATAGATGAAAAAAAAAGGTAAGTACATCCAAGATTATAACACTCAGGTAAGACACAGCATGCATCTACATTTTGATACAAATCAAGAGCATTTGAGTCTGTAGTCGAAGATTCATAGCGAAAGCAGTCTTCTCTGAATATTATAATTTGCAACTACTATTTGAAAATATGAAAATAATAACTTACTGTATCGATGATCACTGCTGCGACTAAACTGAGAGAGTTTCCCTTCAAGACCCAACTTTTGATAAGTTTCCTTCGTCAGGAAAAGTATTAAAACTTTGCTTGGTGTAAATGCTATAAAATCGTCACAGTCAACCCTTGTAGGTACGCTGAGCATTCGCAAGCTTCCTAAAAAAAATTGAACAGAAAAGTTACCTGGTCTTGCATACTCTCAACAATCATTTACTTACCCTTTCGAATAAAACTGTTGAAGAACTTCACCTCAAGTATTTCGCTAACGTTTAAATCTGAAACTTTGTAATACTCACAATCATTTAGGAGAGAATCGCTTAAAGAGTTTGGTATGCTTAAAGTATCTGGTAATACGACAGTGACCTGAAATGTTTGCTTTAGAAGTGATTTATTATTTAGGATGACAGTTTTACCAGGTGACTGTAAAAGAAACTGTTGATTTTCTTCAAACAATCGTTTTGTTCAAAGTTGCCCTTTTCACATTGAAAACTCGTTTCCGGTGCCTTGAAATTTGAAACTTCAGGACACAACATATTTTTAAGATAAACGCGTCACTATTACCCCTTTCGATTACATAAACGTAAACACCTACGTAGTAACACTTTGCCTTACCATTTTGCGTTTAACATTTAGCCATTTTCTTAACTTGTCAACCTTGTCAATGAAGAGAAGTTATGCACCAAAACAAGTATACAGTAGCGTCACATGAGTGTAACTGTCACATTCGCCATTTTGTTTGATACCTCTCAGTTTGCAAATTACATAACGATTACTTATTCACTCTTTTTCCTCGTCCTAGTAGGCGAGTTAGGGTGACATTTTTGTTGGTATCACAATGAAACATAGGCGTCAGATGAGACGATTATGTTTATTTTCAATTTCATGGTTATAATTTGAGTCCACTGACGGAGACGTAGTTGCTAGCTCGATTGTAGTGCATATTTCACGGTGTCATAGTCGGTGCTCCCTCGTATTTGACAACATATGGCGTTTTCGATTGACCGCACTAGCGTGCACTCAGAATATCTTCATCTCGTATTATTACATGAGGTTAAAACATAGGGTTAAAAGAAGATGCAAATACACTGAGTGCAATCGGTGCAAGTGAATCGAAAACGCTAATAGTCAGATTAGTGGTGTGGAATTGTCATTAAAATCTCGAACGACCATTTTTGTAAAAGTTACAGAAAAGTGTTATTCTCGAACGCACTCCAGAGCTACCACTTCAATATGAAAAACACTAAAGTTGAAACTATTTTAAATCATGAAATTAAAAGTTTTTTTCTAATTAACCAATGTAGAATTGACGCTGGAGATTAAAGTCAGATTAAAATAGATTTAAAATATGTATATACACATAAAAAAATGATTTAAAAATTAAAGTTCTAATCATGGCAGCAGTGCTTTCTCGAATTGTGTGATGTTGACACATCAAATTTTTGTGTTACAGAACATTGCGTATGGATTTCTGGAATTTTTTCAAAGGATTTTTGGGGCTCCCTAGATATAACGAAGCCCCAAATAATTTTCAAGATGACAGGTAATAATAATTGAAATAGGTTATTTTCCTAGAAAATGAAAAAAGAATTTTTTTACAGGTCTACGTACTTGAAAGATGATAACAGTATTGTAAGGTAAGTGAGACATTACATTATGATTTCTAATGAGAAAAAATATGTTTATTTTGGTGTAAATTAGGTCACATCCTAGCGAGCAGGAAGAAGCATTCGGCTTTAACGTTTTTTCTAACCCGCTGGATATGCATCGATACTTTGAGAAACAATTGAATGACGTATTCAAGACATTCGGGTTTCAAGGTGAAAATTTCACTTTTACACGTCCTGGAGAAGATTCATTTTTTGGTAAGTATATTTATTAAATTCCTATTAAATATAACTATGTAGTAGTAATATGTTACTGCATACAGTTCAGTACATAAGACATTAGAGGCCTAAAGCTTTAACATATGAGTTTCTCCACCCTTTCCCCCATTTTGCAATTACCTCTCAGTCTACATTCCGCTAAACTTAATATCAATGTCTCAGATTCATAGTTATAATAAAGCAGTTTAATGTTTAAAAGAAATAAATATATCTTATATTACATAAATATTAACATAATTACTTAAAGTGTGTTAATGAAACATTAAATAAATACTACCATAATATGAAACAGTGTTGAAACATCTTAAAAAAATTGCTTTTCCTTAAATTAATTAATATTTATAATTTTTTTTTAATAATGAGGTAATCTACTAGCCACTTGAGAAGGTGATGCCGGAGAGCAAGTTAAAATGGAAATCAAGGGATTCCTTTTTGGCACGCACAGAACCATTATGCGTACCTCGCACCTTTCCAACAAGTATTTCCACTTCAGACAGCATTTTTCTTTCTCGGACATCTGACGAAATTGATATACCTGAAATTTTAAGTGATTTAAAACGTTTGAAACATTTAGAAAAAGTAATTAAGATATACACTGCAGTTAAGCACATTTTCAGCGACTTCCGATTTTAGTCGGCAATTAGTGAGAGTACCGGTGTGATCGGATAAATTAATTCGTATATCGAAATTTGAGACCAAATCTGCAGGTTCTGCGCCTACGGTTGTAGGACATTCTTGATTCTCACAAATTCTAGAGGCTTGCTTTAAAAATTGTCTGCAAATGTTGCTGAAAATTATAAAATGTTGTGTGAAAAATCGAATTACATATTTAATTACTAACCATCTGGTACTAACAATTCTTGACAGGCCATCCAAATCTAATTGTGTTACATAAACATACAACAAAGCTGTAAAGCTTCGATCTTCTGTTCTTGTTGAAACATTATTTGATATATCGTACATTTTGTCTAAAACTTGTTGTACACTCATTACGTTTTGAATGTTGTAAGCTGTAAATCAGAAATAATTAAAATCTGTAAAGCATAAAGCATGTTTAGGAGTTACGATTTGAGACAGCATCGTCAACTAATTTGTCCAACAATTCAGTAGCTTCTAACGCTGCAGTTTGCGCGTAATTTCGTATGGCTTGGACCTCCGGACCTTCTGGATCTTCAGTAATGATGGTGCGTGAAGTTATGACCGCCATAAGGGAGTTATGAAACTGATTAAATTCAATTCTCATGTCGGTCATGAACAAGATTGTGAAACGAGGTTTCCAAAATCCTATTCTGCATGAACGTTATTAATATTAGAACATAAATAAATACGCAATAGTACTTGGTCATAAATTCTTGGTCCCAGGTAGAGATTCTCATTCCCGGTGAGGTGTGGTCAAATACCGTAAAGTCACGCACTTGTTGTTCGATGCCTTCTTTTGTTTTTACTGTTCTTATTGATCCAATTGCTGCTACTGCTACTAATAAGTCAACATACTGGCCTACTAAAAAATTAATAAAAACGTTTTCAAAATTTGTTTTAAACATTGCGTAAAAATGTTCTATTTCGTGTATTTTTGTAATTTTAATGTGGAACGTTCGTTTCGAAAAAGACGGTTTATTTTGTTACCAAGTTATTGAAGTGTGAAAAGGTAAAGAAAAAGAAATAATGATTGAAAATCACGTTTCTTAACATTATTTTAGTAGATTTTTATCTTTGGTTTTTTTTATATTTTGGAAGGTGTAGATATAATCATAAAAAAAATTAAACCATACTTAATCAGCATAAAAAATAGATAAGATCTAATAATGCTAAGAAATATGTAATTTGATTATTAGATAAGATATAATAATACTGAGAAATATGTAGTTTTGTACGTGCAACAATGTACTGAACTAAAACTAATCAGTTATTTAAGTTCTACATATTTTGTTTATAGAGAATTACTGAACACTGCAAACTTTGGATTTTTTATCTTAATACAAAAAGTTTGCTTAAAGCCTCTCACCGACAAGCTCGTAGAGAGCTTGGGACACGTATGGTGTAAGAACAAAAAAAGTTGGATATAAGAATCTTACGAAATAATTAAGTAAAAATTAAATGAAAAAGATTTATATGATAAGGTTACCTTATTTTTTGATGTTCTATTCACCCTTTCAATCTCCTCCGTACGTTATGAGACACTCAGTATATTTCTCATTTTTAATTTAATTAATTTTTTAATTTAATTAATTTAATTAAAGCAAAGGTCAATAGATGGCGCCACTTACTTTTATTGTCGCCTCCACTTTGAATATCGGACAGCGTAACAAATCCAGCCAGTGGTTTGGTTGGCAAATGCAATAATTTATTTAAATAAGCGCAGTTTCCGTCATGGCGATGAATTTCAGATACTTGATCTTGTAAACTTAGCGTGTACGGAGAGGTGACCATAGGTCGAAACTGGTCCCCGTAATCGCCCACTTGACGCACCAGAATCCTCGGCTTGATAATTTCGACTAAATCGGAAATAACTTTGATTATGTTATTTTGAAAAAAGACAAGTTATACCGATGTCTCCAATTTGGAATGTGTCGTTCAATTTGAAGACGTCTTCCGCGACACCCCAGCAAGTAACGTTGATGTAATCTTGCGGAGTGTCTCTGACGGTGAAATTCCACACGCCTCGATCTTTCTCTTGGTTGGTCCTGGCATTTGCGAACCTTCGCGGCCGTTGCTTGGCGATTATAATCGCAACAATTACCGCGTTGCTTAAATCCGGTTCTAATTGTTTGAGCGCGACTTTTTTCAAACCGACGCTCTTGGAATCCATTTTTGCACTGAATTTCATTTGTTTCGTGAGCTGCAAGCTGCGTAAATTTAAAAGCAAATGCCCGCTAGATCCAAATTAAGGCCAACTGGGAAAATATTACTTTTGAATTATACAATTAATTCATGTAATTACATGTATGTATTTATGATTTACATTAATATAAAATATACAATATTCGATTTCAAATCAAATATCAAATGTAAGATTTACGCTCAACATGGTAACTATGGCAACGGTGAAAATTTTGTTCTAAATTGTATAGATGGTGGAGCCACAATAGCGGGAACTGTTGTACAGTTGCGGACAGAAAATTTCGGATGTCACTGTCATTCCACTGACGTAAAAGTTAAAGAAATTTCTATATGTATACGTCAGATGAGTGACAGTGACATCCGAAATTTTCTGTCCGCGACTGTACATAGATCTGTCATGGAACAAACTTTTCAAACCCAACCGGTTGAATAAAGCAATAAATAAATTTTAATCTTTTAGGTACATTCAACGATTCTGCGTTTTTAAAGTTACACTTTTTTTTCCAGATTTTGGTGGTTTTCATGAACGAGATTTTCACGAAGGTGCTTCTGGCTCAAGCCAAGTGCCAAGTGATAATCTACGAGATCATTATTTAAAACCCGGTTATGATCATCAGCAATACAATGATTCAAATAAAACTGATAGCGACGTAGACGGAAAGTATGCTCCTTCGAAGCCGTTCCGTAAAAGTTTTGTGTATTCTTTTAACTTATTTTTGCAGAGTTGACATGAACGATGTGGATACTGTATTCAGCAATAGAAACTCGCAACTCTCTCCACGTAAAGAACAGCCACGGTTCCATTTGTTCGGGCAAAGTATCACGAGTAGAACCATAAGGAATGCAGATGGTGTAAGTAGTTATAACTGACAATAGAAATGATGGGGTGCATGGGGTGATATTTGTGTTGCAGAGCATAGAAACACAACGCACCGTTAGAGATCATGAAGGGAATGAAGAAACCACTACCACTCGAAAGGTTGGTGATAAGGAACACACTGTTATTACGAAAACTACCAAAGATGGCAAGAAAGAAATAACGGAAAACTTCATAAACTGCGATGAAGGGAATTTGTTGGAAGGACCTGATGGAAAAAATCATCCCAACTGGTTTCCATTTGACAAGTATTTTAAATAGAGAAATTATAAATAATTAGTTAAATTAAAATTCTCACAGAAACTTCTGTGGTAGTAAGAGCATATATTTATTAATAAAAGGAAGCATTGTTAACACCATTTTAAGTTATGGCAATATTATAAAGTTTGCAAAAATATACATGAAATAAAAACTTAAAATTTTTCAATAAAATATGTACTTCAGTACAGTATCAGTATCAGTTATTAGAGAATGTGTGTGATAAAAAGTATTAAAATTCAATTAGTGAGGATATCATTTATTATAAATATCATTCATTATGATAAAATAAGCAGGGTGAATATATTTCAATATTTAGCTTAGTAATTAGGTGCAACAGAGATCACAAAATAGACTAGAAATTAATGGAACTTTAATTATTATTAGCTGTTATGTAGCTTGGTAGGTACTCAAAACTCCTTCATTACATACTAAAGCTGACTGCGTAATACTGCATATTAGAAGGTAAAATACTTCAAGCTGTTTGATTATCAAAATAGTCATAATCTAATTCTTTATTTGAAATTATATCTTGAACAGCCAATTCTGAAAAATAAAGAATGTTAAGTTAAAAAAATTGAGACAAAAATAAATGCAAAAAACTGATGTTACAGATTATAAAGAAATAAAATGACACATACCTTCAAGAGGTGGAACAACAGCTGTGCTAAGGTACTCGGTATTTAGATAGGGTGGAAGTTCGTTATCTTCTTCGTCTTCCTCAGGTTCAAGTTCGTGAGAATCCACCATTTGCAGCCACTGAGCATTGTGATTTCTAAACCTTTCGATTCGAATTCGATCACTCCACGTGGAATTACTATCCGCTATCATATTTAAGCAGACGTTGCAAATTTTTCGAATTGCCTTATTGTTGTCTTGCAACAAGTCTATAAGATAAGCTGGTGCTTCTGTTTGGCAAAAAGAAAGAATAATTTACTATATACTAATAACATTACGAATATACTGTAAACTTGTTACTAAAAGAATTTCAATTTTAATTACCTGTTTTAGATACTATGTAATCAATGGTGTTATGAGATAAAATTATCATGAATATGTATACTATCTGCAAAACGATTTCATCGTCTTCTTGATGAGCTTTGAGCAAATCAATCAGAATCACAGGCAAATCTGACTCACATAAAAGTGATGCGCATGCTTCATCATGAACAGCTGTTCCTAGTAGTACGATCACCTAAAATTACAATAAGCAATTTTCTTTTATTTATGGTTTATTTAAAACAAATTAATTGTTAATATAATGTACCTGCAAAACGAGGTCAGCCTGGATATTATTTGATGTCAACATATTTTTAACCCATGTCACCATGTTGAAGTGTTTAAATATTTCTTCCCAGTCTAAAGCAGCCATGTGTAAATTAGATAAAACTCCGATGCACTCCAGAACGAAATCTTCTTTTCTCGACTCTGTTGCAGCCTTTGCTAAGTCACCAACAAATTCCTGCATTTCATGTTTATTAAAATTAATTGTTGTTTTTTTTAATTTTACGTTTACTTACAACAAAATTTCCTTTGATCAAATCATGTTCAGAAATATTGTGTATCATTTTCATTAAGAGCGCATCCTGATACGAGAGTGCCCTGTACATAAGCGACTGCAACCGGCTACTATCAGCCATTTGCTGTGCGTTGCTAGAATTAGTGGCCAAATTTATGCACAAGGCAACCATCACCTGATCGACTTCATCTGCGGCACTTAAAAGCAACATATCCGTTATCTACAATTGAGTATATTAGAAAAATACCTTTAAATAGGACTATGATACATTGCTTACTAAAGAAACACATTCTGTGTAGGTAAACTGTGATTTCACATCTTCATCATAGCTTAAGTGATACAGAAGTTTGATGACGATGTTTTGATGCCTGTCATCAGCTAAAATATAAATTAGTGATTCGGAATCACTAATCAACAAAATTACTTACTTAATAAACTAACGAGTTTAGGAAGCAACCCTATCTTAACCATTTTTGATCGTATGTCTCCATCGAAAGATAAATTGAAGAGTAATTTTAACGTTAAATGCACAAGATCGGCGTTATTCGATAATAACAACCTGGGCAACTTCTCTATGACATTCATTTCAGCCATATCATCCTTATTGCTTTGCATAATTGATAACTTCTTTAAAAACGAAACGACTATAATCAGCAATTCCTCGTGCTCTCGATCTAGGGCCTTCACAAGCAATCCCACTATATTTTTCTTGGTCATTTTCTCCTCGACGTTTTCATCTTCTGCAATATTCAACAGTAAATAAAACGCAACTCTGAGCAACTGCTCTTGTTTTCTGATCAAGGTGCGATAACGTTTTTCTTTTTCTGCTTCGGTCAGCTGCTTCTTATCGCTGATGCTTTCAGTGGAATTGGACAGGTCATCGTATACACTTCCGTCCATCACGGATTTCAAGCTGACGTCAGAAAAGTTGCCCGACTTAGGTCTGACCGGTTCGGGTATGCGACTTGGTATTTCTGATAGGCTGGCACTGTTTGGGCAGGTCCTTTTGATTATTGGAGGTTCAGATTGGATTTTTACACCTTCCAGCTCGGCCTTCCATTCGTCGTAGCGACGTAATTCAAAATCTATTATGTCCATACATAAAGATCCGATCTAAAAGAATTTTTTTAGTTTTTGTGTTAGATCACAAACTGAATACTTAAAAACCTTTTCATATTCATTTCATTTTCAATTTGAAATCTCCAGTTATGATATTAAAACTTCTTTATACTTTAATGTACTTGAAAGAGAGGGTTCTTATATGAATGAAAAATTACAACGTACCTTATAATGTAAAATGACATGATGAAAGCAAGAATACGTAGAAAAACAAAAAAATATAAATATTAAGTTTGTGCTTAAAACTATACTCTTCTTCCAATCTTCGCGGAGAACCCGGGCTAGAGCACTTAAGAAAGTTTCTGAAACATAAAAAACTATATCATATAAATGTACAGAGTAATCAAAAGATTTACCATTTTTAGAAAGTGTCTCCAAATTTTCAGATTCTCTCGCAAGAACCAATATTAAATGCGAAGCTTTAACTTTGTCGGCGATGCCTTCATAAAGCAACTCCACATATTCATTCAAACAATTAATATTTGCGTTTTCTTCGCCTCCAGTGACATTTTTCGCATGACCATCTACATCTTAAGAATGTGACAACTGCATTAAACACAAACACAATAAGTACCTTTCAAGTTATTCTGTGACATTTTGCGTTTCTTAAGGTAATAAATCGTCTGTTCAACTTCCACTAATCTAGAGGGGTGAATCAAATCGCATTGTGATAGGACTTCCCTAGCTAAAGCATTGCAGTCGGTGCGAGTATTCAGCATCGGCAATTCTATAACTTTCTTCAAATTCTAAAAGCAAGATCGATTAAACCTAAGCGGACACTCACCAAAACGTACAGTTTTCTCGCCGTATAGAACGTTTTCGTTTTCTCCTAGTATCTGAACTTCCAGCTCATAGTTTAACACGAGCGCATTTAAAGTTGGATGGACATCGAGAGTCCCAGGTCGACGGTCACTGAAATAATTCGTGAAAAATCATGCGAAACTCATTGATTAATGCTTACGTTCTTAAAAATTTTGCTTCTTCAGGATCCATGTTATGTATCAACTTATAACCAATGTATATCAAATATGCTACAACCAATGCAATACTCAGTAATACTGTGAAGACATTAACGATCGTAATTAACATGCAACAATTAAGTTGAAAATAATCATACTTGCAGTTCACTTTAATTTGCTAGTGCTAGTGCTTAGTGGAAATGTCAATTTGACTTTAGTTTTGAATTGATTACTCTTACCAACATCTATTCTAAATATTACAAAAAATTAAATAGGGCGTGTTCTTTATTTCATCAATAAGCCCGCTCGATGGCATCAGATCCATCAAGTCCGTTCTTTTATTGCTTGATGGATCAATCAGATTCATCAACAGTCGTTCTTTTATTCCAGTTAGTTGTAATCAGATGGCATCACAGATCCATCATTCGTAAGGTACTAAATCAACACTCCGTACAGGTAACGCAATCCCATTCCTCTCGTGAGAGGATTGAGAAACAAAGATAACAAATATAATTGTCGCAAGTGCAATAAGGAAGACAACAGTTTTAGGGAATTCTGTTTACCGCAATGTCACTGGTTTCAATTTAAAAGTGTGTTAGGTTATGTCTAGTTAGTTATTTACCAATCAAAAAGTTGTTATTTTGAGAAATGCAGAATGTTTCTTTTACGAAAAGGGCGGAATCATTAAATGTCATGCGATAAAAGTTTGGGATGCGATATTTAAGCTCAATTTTCTTAACCACTGACAGTAACTTTGACAAACATCACTTCAAATAGTATTTCCAACTGTTTTTTATCCCTAGATGAGAGGAATGTGCGACAAGGATAGATGTAAAAAAATCACTAAATGCGTTACCTCTATACAAAGTATGTTGATTTAGTACCTTAATCATTCGTTTCAGATGGTAGAACTGTTTGAAAGTTCGGTCTGGCGGGAAATGGTATATATTTGAAAATTTACTTACTTTAGGGAAGATAATTTATTTTACGGGTCTAACAAATGTTTTCGAAATTGAAAGAAATTCTTTCAAGTATCTTTATTTTTATTATTTAATTATCTTTATTTTTTGGAGAAAAGTAAAAGAAGTCAATAATTTTGAACCAGTTGCGTGTGTAATGTCACTATTGTAACACTAAAATGTATTTCGTGTCTAAAAAATGGTCTGCAACCAATGATTTTAAGAACGTAAATAAAATATCTACTTTTTTGAGGTTAGAAAGAATTTCCAAGAGAATTTCATAGCGTTTTCGATTGACCGCTTTAGTGCGCACTCAGATAATCTTTTTCTCGTGTTATTACATGAAGTTAAAAGAAGATGCAAATACACTGAGTGCAACCGGTGCACGTGAATCGAAAACGCTATCAGTTGAATGCAAAGCGTTTTTTTATTCGTAGTCTGTTGTACCATGGTTGTACCCATCAGTAGATGACGTCACTACATCAGATCCCAACACTAATGCTTTCAATCACAAATTTGCGTTGAAATAAAGAATATGCCCACAGTTCCACCATCTGAAACGAACGATGGATCTGCGATGCCATCTGATCAGGTGTGGAGAATAATATATTATATTACTTGTGTACTTTTTTCAATTGAAATTCAAAAAACACAACACAACACAAGGATTTTAAAAAAATTTTCTAACCTATAAAATTATAAAAAATACTAACACTACAACTAATTAAAAGTTATCAGAATGTTAATAAACCGTCTATAAAATAAATATCTTTTGCACTGAAAGAATATAAAATAAATAAGTTTAGGTCCTGACATCTTACGGCTGATTTGTGACCTACAATTTTAGGGACATTCTTCGTTCAGTAATTTTTAATTATCTCTCACCCGGTGTTGCCAGACTTGCAAGAAATTCCGGTTTTGGCAGGAAGTGTCAAGTTATGTGAGACTATTTGTAATAACAATAATTAAGCTCTTAGTTTTCTTTAGGTATTTGAATTGGTGCTGTGGAAAATTGGATGTAAAAACTGAAAATTTGAAGAATTGTGCTGGTGATGGAATTGGGAACTTCTTGTACAATGTGTATAATGACTTGGCAACACAGCTGTCATTTGTCAGGTGTGCTGCAGATACAAAAATCATATGATCAAATGATTTGTTAATTATTTACTTTAATAAAGTATAATAATGGGAGAAAATTCAGTTCCACCGCAAGAGAACATGCAAAACGGTTACGTGGATGACGAGGAAGACCACAATGATGAAGACTCGGATGAAAGTGAAATGGAATTCGAAGACATCACTTCTGAAGGCAAGTACTTGAAAGCAACACGTTAACGACCGTCATGTAAATACAGTCGTTTTAGAATTCCATGCAATCAACAATCAACTGGATGCTTTAAATTCTGCGCTGGATGATATAGAGCAAAAGAACGATGACATCCACGCTCAGCTTTTACAGTTGTTGCAGTCAAACAGGGAAATACGAAGACAGATGCAAGAATCCCAAAATGAAGCAAATGAGGTGCAGTCATAAAAATAGAATTTATTAATTAATGATTATGTTTACATGAAATAGTCGATTCCATAGTGTTATGTGTTTAGCGAATTCCACGGCAGACTAAGTAATTTCGTCCATGTAAATATAATTGATTAAAACTTTAGTTTAGAGGAGTATAATTGAATTTATTTGTGTTTGTTATCACGAGATAATTTAATCCATAGAATTAATTACCTACATAGTTTATCAAGCTGTAAATAAGCAAAGTACTTATAAAAATGCTGCATATTATTTGGTATTTTAAAAAGCTTTTGGAAAAATTTAATGCAATTAGTTTGGTGTAATTGTTTGTAAGTAGTATTCACTTTTTTTTATTATACAATAAAGTCTTGGTGTTGTGATAACTATTAAAGTATAAGCAAGCATTTTTTAGATTAAGATTAATTCGTATATGTATTTACATGTTGAAAAAAATTTTTAAATATATGATATTCAAATGTAACTTGTTTTACCTCTCAAATTTTTGTTTTAATATTAACTCTTTAATGTATCGATTGACGCTTTTTTTTTTTTTAAATAGTAGTCATATTCCTTAAAAAAAAGGACCAAGTTGTGAATAATTCCTTTGGTTTTTAAATTAACAAAAAATAAGTGAAAGTGCGCACTAATTATTAGATTACTAAATTGAAATTGTCTGAAACTGCTGTGTTTTAAAGAAAGTATGCATATATTCTCATATTCGTTGAAATTACTTGTAAAAAAATCGATTTACTTTTTTATTATTTTAAAAACACTTCTGCAAAAGGAAAAATAACACTTACATAAATGTATACATTTAAAAAAATTAGTAAATAGATCATCCATTAGGTAGGCACATTTTTAATTGAAATTGCATTTGTACTGTTGCATATAACGTCAGTTATCACAATGAGATATTTTTCAATGCTTGTATTTTAAAGACAACAAAGTTACAGATACTAAATAAGCCCTCTACATTGGCTCTGATGAGTCTTATATGTACCAAATTATACACATGCATATTTATATAGATACAAAAGTTTATTACCTCCATGAACTTTGCATTTTTTTATTGTATATGTGTCCTGAATAGTCTAGAGACGTTTTTTTTTTTTCAATTTGAATACAAAATTGGAAATGTTAAACTATATTTTCGCAAAACTTACATCGGTAGAACAAGTTTAACAAACAAGTACCAAATTGAAACATATATTTAAATTAACATTTAATCAAAAAATAGTAGACTCTTAAAAGTATTTAAATATGAAATATGACGATACACACTATCAATTAAGGTAAGTGGACAGTAATACTAAAACCTAACTGAGAAACAACATGTTAAAAAAAAGAAGGGTACAATAACTTATTTCCTAGACCTTTTAGATTTATGTTTGTCGGAGCTCTCATCGCGACTTCGTTTCTTATCATTGCGGGAACTCTTATGTTTATCTCTAGAAGACGAATCCTTCTTAGAACTCGAATGCCTTTCCCGGCTGCTGTTGTGCTTAGAACTCGATGAACTGGAATTGTGTTTAGAAGATGAAGAATGTTTGTTTGAAGCTGAGCGTTTGCTTGACGAGTGTCTGTCGTTACTTTTACTATGTTTATCGTTAGATTTGTGTTTCTCACTGGACTTGTGTTTATCATTAGGTTTACGCTTCTGACGATCGAATCTCATTTCATCGTAGGTACCTCCTCTTTCTCTATCTTCTTCAGCAGCTTCTCTTTCAAGATCCGACCAATCTTTACCTGATTCTTCATCTGTTCCTATACATTTATCATTATGACAAACATCAAATTACTTTTACAACTTATATGTACTTACCTAAAGTCTCTTCAGATGCGCTATCGCTTTCAAACTCTGAGTATTCAGAATCTTCACTCTCTTCTGAGAAACTTTCAAGATCGGATGGTTCGTAGACACCATCTTCATCTTCGGATTCCTCATCCACCACCTGCTCCTCTTCATCCGACTCCGGATCCAAGAAAGTCCAACCTCCACTCTCGAAGAAACCATCCGGATCATCTGTGATGGTCTTCATAATTTTAACCCAATTCAACGACTGCACGCCCTCCGAATAACGTATGTCACATGAATTCAACCATTCCTTCACGTGATCCAACATATTCATAGGTATGGCGTTCACCATGGCTGTTTTGCGATGGTAATCTTTGAAGACGAACACCATGTCGAAGTTCTTCAAGTGGAACTGAACACGTTCAAAGTGAACGAGCTCGACGTCTTCCAGAGTGATAACAAACGGAGGCCATTCTGTGAGATTCACTAAACAGCCAGAGGTGGGCTGGAGTAATACTGTTGATCTGAATGGGGCACCGGGGAATCCTAATTCACGGAAAGGTGTGTCGAATTCTATTTCTTGTTTGGTCATACCTTCAACCTGCAAATTTTTTTTTTTTTTAATAATTAATAAATAAAAAGTGATTATTTTCAGAATTATTACCTTTTCGCAGAAACTTTTGAAAGCAGTTTTGAGTTTATGTCTAAGTTCTCTTTCAGACTGTTCAGCGGCTAAATCGTCTCTGTCATGCATATGCTGGTGTTTGCCAAGATCGGTGGTTATTTCACCAACTTCCGTGTAGAATTGTACGTCAACGTGTTTTTTCTTGCCAAACATGATGGCGTGCTTGAGGTGAAAGTGTAAGAGGATAATCATTTCCCCGTCGCAAGGTTGAAAGAAGGCATTTTTTATGTTATTATACAAAATATCTACTTTATCACCGCGGACTGATGTGTATCTAAAACCGTTCGTGTGTGCTTCAAGAGAACCCGTCATCCTTTTGGTAACAATGTTGGGACGTATGTACAAATCTTTGAGTTTTGGATTGCCCTTGTTCTGAGATAGTATTAGCGTATCTTGCTTGACCAAATCTTCCTTTTCTCTTTCTTCGGCTTCTCGAGTTTTAAATTTTCTTTGGACCTAAACATAATTAATTTTATAACATCATTTTAGGAGACAAATATCAATAAGAACATAACATAAGACAAATTAGTTTTGAAAGTAAGTTCATACCTCTTTAATAAGACGGAATGCAGTATTTAAATTAGAAGAAGGTGGAGAAATTTCTCCAGGTTCCTTCGTATTTGTGCTTCTGTATGTGACTTCCTTCAAAAAGGTTGCATCTGGCTGTTGATAAGTTCCGCTCTCATTTTTGCCCATCGTGGAGCCCGGATGGAAAAAGTTGATACGCAAATATGTGTAATCTCCTTCGACGGATTGTGAAATATTTTTAATTGTTGAAATATGGAAAGGGACTGGTACACCGTAAATAGGTAGAATCACGGTTTCATATTTCTGATCTACGTACAGTTTTAATTCTTTTACTTCGGGTTCTCTAGGCATCTGATTCACGTTCTTGTATGAGACGGTGTTCTTACGAACTTTTTCGACGTCTTTACCTCCAGACTGTTTCGCAAGGCGCTCTTTAGCTTTTTCATTTAATTGCTGCGCCAGTTCTTTTTGATGTTCCTTCCGTTTTTCCTCCGACGTATGCTCGGATCTCAGCTTAGTGTCCATGACAACTTTTCTTTTACCTCGACCTAAGATTTCTGGCTGTTTCGGCTCATTCTCTTTTTCTTCGTCGTTTTCTTCTTCTTCGGAATCGTCTTTCAAGAAGATTCCTATATTTTTAATTTTCTTTTTCGATATCGTCAGCAAGCTAGCAGGTTGACCTTCATTCACCAAGACGGTATCTCCAATGAAAAGCGCGTACACTTTGCCTTCTTTATCGGAAGCCTCAGTGTTTTGCAAATTACTCAAGCCGATATTAATGTTGAAAACCATACCCTTTTTCGCTTCCATGGTAGTTTTCTGGTTGATCGTCAGCGAGGTTTCTTTGAACTCAATGCCCATCGCGAAGCCGAAGCTTTTCGTGAAGTTATCCAGCAGGTTTGGTTTTTCCTTTTTAATGTACGCGATGCCAGTTTCGTATACCACACTTAATTTTGTGCCTGCCGTTAGCTTTTTCAAAATTTCCTCCTCCAAGTTAAGCAGGAAGTTGTAATTATTTTGGATTTGTTCGGAGGGATTCACCAATAACGTACGAACTACATTAGAACAGTAAGATTTGTACCTCGCGCCCAAAGAACAGACTATCGCACCGAAATGCAAGGTATTCTTGTCACTAACGACACTAAATTTAAGACTGTAATTCCCGCCTGATTGGATGATCGCGGGGTAACACATATCTACCTGTGATACGTCAACACCAGTTACATATTTTTTATCTGTGATGGCAGATTCGACTCCTTCTGCTAATTTACTGTGCCTGACCTTTTTATCAGAATCAATGATTTCCATGATTTGGTCTTTGAGGTATTTCGTAAACAAATCGACGGTTACCATGCAGGCTTTCTTTATCGTTAGAATCTCCGAATCTTCTTTGGGGCACATGATGTAAGCAATAGCAGAACTGACGTCAACCGAAGCAAGCTCTTCCTTTTTAATAACAGCTCGCCATGAATCCATGAATTCCCCCGGGTAATTTTCCTTGGCAAATACTCCCAGCGTCTTGCCCTTTCTACTGCCTTTGATCGCTGTAACGAGGGTTTTGAAATTCGCTTCATCTTTATCAGAACGGTCCCTCGTTAACAGTTTCAGAGCGATCCCATTCTCTTCCTTGTTCTCTGCCTGTCGCAAGAAGTCAATCTTCTTCTTGCTAGCCAGGAAATAGACGGCGTTTTCCGTTAAAACCATGATCGTATCTGTGAGTTCGTACGACAAGAGCCATATCTGCAAAGCCCCCGACTTACTGTAAACGATTTCTTCGTCCACACCAGCGGCCAAAACGAAACAATCCATTTTTGAGAGGCCACTGTCCGGTTCCGATTTTTGCCATGCCGAATGTATTTTTTTGAGGCGCCGGTAGAAGGTGTCTTTATCTAAATTTATGTTTGCCATTTTTGAAAAATATGGCAAAATATACCCTCCAAACTGTGACTTATAACCATTAACGCGGTTACCACAAAGGCGCCAGACCACTATTCTTTCGCACAAGCGTCCATCAAAAATTAACCAAAAACCCTAGAAACAAATTGAAAGTCAACATTACCAACATTGCAGTTCATGTTCGGTAATTGCGCGCAATAATTAAAGCTTTCTTAAAAGCTCCCAAATATTCATAATTTTAATGTCGATCATTTTTACCTACGTATTAAAATTATATCAACAGCCTACAGAACCAGATAAACGTTTCTCAGAAAATTATCATTTGCTTAAAAATATTACTGCCAACATGACAACTAGAAAGTATACTTCTTGATAAGATATTGGCAGCGTTCAGGTAAGCGCAGCGCTGCAGCACCTTATTTAATAAAGCGTAAGACAATTTAGCGTTGTTTTGCTGTGCTACAACTTATGTCGTTTTCGATTGGTTGCTCCAGAACACTCTAGGAGTACCTCCATCTCTTGTTATACCATGAGGTTAATACAAGATGTCAATAATCTGAGAGTGCTCCAGAGCAGTCAGTCGAAAACGACATAATTTTCTGTTTCAACTCTAGCAAAGGCAAATAAAGGTAAAGCGTTGCAGCGCTGCGGTTACCTGAACGCAACCATATTCTTTAAAATATTAATAAATTGAATTTAAATAAACATCTAAGTAAATACAAACACCTGGAAGAATTTTATTTATTAATTTTATTGTTAGCGTGAGAACAAAAAAAATTGATTAAAATTGCCCTTTAAAGTTTTGCCTTTGTTCACTTGGCGCCCTCTATATGACAACTGGGATAATATATCCCGATTTGTTGGTTTTCTTAACGATTCTATATTCTGCGTTTTTTTTAACGATTTGCTTGAACTACCATGAAATTATTTCGAAACACATGTTAATTATCCTAGAAATCTTCCTGATAGCAATATGAGAGCGCCTAGAATCAGTGTTGCCAATGCTAGAAAATGCTATTTTAGGGAAATATGAGGTTTGAGGAAAATTACATAATAGGTTTGTTCGTGTAGCAAATTCTGACTAGTCCGAGTGGCTTAGCGGCCTAGCCTAGCCGACTTAGGAAGTCGTGTCGCTCGGCGGCGTGGGTTCGAATCCCAACATTGGCCATGGATGTTTGTTCAGTCGAGAACAGTACCACCACCCCTTATACTTCTCCGCAAGTATTTTGCGCCTATTCCTGTTTAAATTGAAATCGGCAAGCTTAGAACCAACGACGCGCAATATAATGTCTCGACGAGTGGCGAATACTTTGGACTGTCGCCGATTACAGTCGAAAATATTCGCCACTCGTCGAGACATTATATTACGCGTCGTTGGTTCTAAGCTTGCCGATTTCAATTTAAACAGGAATAGGCGCAAAATACTTGTGGAGAAGTTTGCAGTGTTGCAAATAGCCGAATAAGAAAATGTTCTTAATTGTATTGCCAACTCAAACAGTTATTCTTGACCACTTTGTAGAATGGCGCTTTTGTTGACACTGACGTTTAAGGGCGTGTACCGAAATTACCAAATTGTAACCAGGTTGGTTGTGGTAGCTAAATATTGCGTTTCGTAAATGGAATCTGGTATTTACGGAACGCAATATTTAGCAACCACAACCAACCTGGTTACAATTTGGTAATTTCGGTACACGCCTTAAGAGACGCTACTGGGTAATTACTTATAGGGCCAGTTGTACAAAGGAGGTTTAAACTGACGCTCAATTGAACCAGGTTCAAAGTGAACAAAATTGCATCAAATTTTATTTATGAATGCATTCATTGCCATATGTCATTAAGATCCTATGCGAATTTGTTTACTTTGAACATGGTTCAGTTAAGCGTCAGTTTAAATCTACTTTGTACAACTGGCCCTTACTGTTAGCGTTTTCGATTCACCTGCACCGGTTACACTGAGTGTATTTGCATCTTTTTTTAACCTCATGTAATAAAACGAGATGAAGATACACTGAGTGCGCACTAGTGCAGTCAATCGAAAACGCTATGTGACATTGGCGTCGTTGGCGCCAATCAAGTGCCAATTTCAATTTAAACTGGAATAAGCGGGGCAGGGAATTTTTGTTACACATTATTGGCAACACTGTCGGGGACTCCAAAAGTGTTCACAAATTGAGATGGAATAGTTTAAGACAAACACCAGTAAATTATTATTGCTCATTCTTTACAATAGCAAAAAAAATATTCAAACCCAGTTTTAATACTATAACTACTGATTTAAACAAAATAAAATTAAAGTACAAAGTGGTCAAGAATAACTGTTTGAGTTGGCGAAAAAAATTAAGAGCATTTTCTTATTCGACTATTTGCAACACTGCAACCGGATATATGTTTTGTTGGTTCATTTGACAGCGCCAAGATTAAGGTAATGTGAATAAAAATTAGCGTTATTTGAATTTGAAATGTCAAGGTGTCGTTGTCAAAGTGACGGCTGTCAATGTCAAGCCGTCAACAACCAGAAGTTACTCCAGTTGCACCATTTAAAAATGAAATTCAGCACTTCCAACTCAAACAGTGATTCTTGATCACTTTGTAGATAAAAACACTTGGAACATTAACAAATTTATTGCAAATTTCTTTTAACAACAGTGGAAAAACAATAAGTCAGTGACATTTAAACTGAAATGCTGACAGTTTTGACACATTTTAAATAAAAATATCAACATTATTTAAACCTCATTACGATAACTAAAATAATAAATTGAATTAATTATTTTATTTTAAGGAACATATTCTGGCAAAATGTAATATACTCAGCAGTGTTGCATTTATTATTAAAAAATGCAAAACTATTACGTTTAAAACCTCATGAAACGTTAAAAGTACAAAATACACTACACACCAAATGCAGAGAAAATTTGCATTTTTTTTATAAATAAAATTAAGAATACACTAATTTTTATAACTTAACATTTGAGCAAATAGTTTTCAGACATTTGGCTGGTTATCACATTTACAAAACATTTTAAACACTTTCCTTCTAAACTCTCTACCTTGGATCTTCCACATTTATTCTTAGATCGAATTTCAGCACTACCTGTTTTCAGTTTCATTAACAAACTTTTTATCCAATATATAAACAACAACATTCCCCTGTTCTAAGGGTTCCACAATTGTTCCATTATCCAAAATGAAGGCGTTTTCACCTGGAACATAAGTAATTAGCTAATTTACACAGGGAAAAATTTAATATTAACAAAAAGAATGTTCAATATTTAATATATTACTATTACTATATTTAATATATTACTACTCATTAATAACAAATCTAATAAATTTACCCAGTGTTATATCCTGCTCAACATCGTTTAAATCAGGCATGGATAGACACACTTCCTGATTACTGATCTGTAATTCTTGTTGCATATTAGGGACAGAATCCAAATCTAAATCAAGGCTATTAAAGTCCAATAAAGTCCCATTTTTTTCACCGAAGCTAACAGGCACATTCCTAACATCTTTATTAAAAACAGTACTGTTAACATTAGACTGCCCGAAATGTATGGAGTTAACAATACTTTCGAAACCATCAGTTAAATTATCCAAAGTTTCAGTAGCATTATTACTTTTGTCTTTCAAAAACATATAAGATTCTATTTGAACGTCTGAATTCTTCCTTTCACTAGACTGGTGGTATTTGCCGTCGTCATTGTTCACAAACTCTGTAATATTTTTAGTAACTTCGTCCTTCTGTGTGGCCTTCATTTTTTCATTTCCGCCCTTACTTATTTTTGTAAAGTCGATTGCAGAATTTGGATGAACCTTCTTAATGTGTCTCGTCATTGAACTTCGTAACTTAACCACTTTCTTACATAATCCGCACTCAAAGTAAGAATCCACGTCAGAAAACTTGCAGACGTGGACACATTGGTCTTCTTTACAGATGTCACACGTTTTCTTGTGTTTCTTGTTGTAGTGCTTCATCATGTTAGCCTTTAGTAAGAACTGTTGATCGCAATCGCTGCATTTAAATCTTTTTACTTCAGAGTGAATTTTCATATGTATTTTCAGGTATCTCCTCGATTTGCATTTGCGGTCACATATTTTACAAGGGAACTAAAACAAAGCTGGTTTCATTTTGTAAAATTATTTCACAAAAACACTTACAGTCTCCGAGGAATGACAAGACTCGATGTGAATGCTTAAGATATCCGCGCGAGCAAAATTCTTATTGCATATCTTACAGTTGTAAGAATTCGGCAAGTGAGTCTTTTTGTGTTGTATCAAGTTTCTAAGAGAATGGAAAGTTTTCGCACAAACTTCGCAAATAACGCTCTGGTTATTTTTCTTTACAGGTCTGGACATGTGCAGGTTCATGTGTCTTCTTAAGTTGCTCTTGTAATAAAATATTTTGCCGCACTCTGAGCACGGATGCTTTTCCTTGTCAGAGTCAGGTACGCATGCACAGTTGTGCTTCCTGAATTCTCTATCACAGTAATAACTTTTCTTACATTTTAGGCACTGGTACTTTTTTTCATGCACGGATTGCATATGTCGAACGACACACTTTTTTTGGCTGAACAACTTCAGGCATAAATCACATTTGTACTGGGGCTTCTTGAAGTTGCATTTGTGTGCTTTTAAATTTTCATTACGACAGAATATCTACAAATAAGAATTAATTGGTAAATAAATATAACACTTCAGTTTTTGTAATCAATGAAATCAATTAAATATAAAATAAAAAATAACTGACCTTTAAGCATTCACTGCAGGTGAACTTTCCAGTATGTTTCCGTAAGTGCTGCACTAGGAACTTCAGTTTGGAAAATTGTTTCAAACATATATCACACACATACTGCTCTTCTTCATTGATATCAAAATTAAAGTTGTCGTTCTCATTTAAGAGATTCTCAATGTTCAAATTTAGGTTCTCATTTTCCAACAATATACTTTGGTTGTCAATGTTGCTCATATCAAACTCCGTCTGTGGTAAAAATAAATTTGTATTGTCCAGGCTGTCTGTTAGAACATCATTTAGTAATGGGCCACCTAGCAATGAATCTTTGGTAATATTCTTCTCCTTTTTACCCTTATTTCCTATATGCTCCTTTACTACTGTAATTTTCTTTGCATTTACTTCATTATGTACTATGTGCATATGCTTCTTTAAACCCTGTAATATTAAAAGAAAATAGTTTCATTCTTATAGCTACTGTACTTATTTACTTTATGTGTTGCAAAAGTCGATTTGCACATCGAGCAAACTTTTCGGATTTGCATCGAATAATGATCCATGATGTGCTGAGCGAATTTTATGACGCTCTTCTCTTGAAAACTGCAGAATTTGCACGTCCACGTATCACGTTCTGTTAGTTTTTGTTGCTTCTTCAATAAAGAATTTAAATCTGTGAATGTCGCAGATAAGTCAAGCAAAATAATAATAATATGTTAGATACCTATCGGGTGATTTTCTTTACAGGGTAGTTGAGATGCGAGGGTATTTGCATTCATTTTTTTTGCGTAGAATGGTGCGTACCAAACTTTCAGAAATTCACCAGCATTGATATCACGTATTGATGCATAATAAATTTTATCACCTTCCTGAAACATTAAAAAATATACAACATGATCGAAAAAAAAAATTGTGTTGGCACTGCCTATTTCTCACGCCCACTTCACGCTTACACGGTAGGAATTTGACATTTAACGATTTAGGTTATTTTAAAAGTAACGTATGATAATTAATATTTTATGCTTGGGTGTCAAACACTTTTTCAATTTGAAAAAAGAATTAAAATCTGTTGCAACAGTTACTTAAACAGTTTGGTTAAAAAAAAAATAATAATCTCAATACAGAAAACTAGATAACTTTTTTCGATCGCAGGGTTGTCAGACTGGGCGAAATTCCACCTTTTGGGCTACATTTCAGGCACACTTGGTGCTTAGAAATCTTATCTGGCGACTGGCGCCTAATTTGGGCTGGACACAATAATTACAGCCTACCAATACATCGGCTATCAATCACTGAAAAAAAAACGCCACTATACAGTGCCATGTTATTCTTCAACAAGCTACCTTCAAGGATTAAATCTACAACAAATTCCAGGAGTTTTCGAAGAGAAGTGTCCAACTTTCTATTAGCAATAGAACCCTAGTCTGTAGAGGAGTTTATGAATCACATTGGATAAAGCATATTTCATTCACCCTATAGATATAAGTTTTTCCATTTATTTTTGGTTAATTTAAATATTGTTCATTTGACATTTTCAATTTCCAACAATCATGTGTCTTCTTTGTTTTCTATTGAAAATAAATATTATTATTAATTTTATGAATATTAAGAAATATTAATTTAAATTTAAACATTTAATTAATTAATTACATAATTAATTTTACGTATTGATTTGTCTATTGTTCCTAGGATGTAAAAATACTTTAAATTAATATTTGAATTTATTTCTTGATGCTCACTCGGTATAATATGTAGTTTTTATGAGAATCAGTTTAGTTTAAACATTTTGTAACGAACAAGTTTTTGTTATGTTTTTTTTAATAAAGATTGTTTCATGAATATTCAAGTTTTTACAATACATACTCTGTGTATAATGAAACTATTATGTAATTAGCATTCCAAAACTTTTCGAAAACGTGAACACCACTGTCCTTAATTAGTTCACGTTTTCGCCACTACACTGTATTTTAGTTTTTTTTCAAATTTTTCATCTCCTTTGAGTTTTTCATTTGCTTTTGGCCTTTCATTTTTTCATTTTAATTTTTTCCTTGTTTTTCAGTTATCTCTCTTTTAATTTAATATGTATTTGCTTAAAATTTTTCATTTCATTTTTGGTTTTGGCTTTTCATTTGCTTTTTTTTCTGCAAAGTGGTCAAAGTCTCCGTTTGAGTTGACAGTGCTGACTTTTATTTTTAAGTACAACTTGCGTTTGTTGAAGACTTGACACTGACAGCCGTTATTTTACAAGCGTCATTTGACATTTCAAATTCAAATAAAAGATAAAATGCTAGGCTGTGACGCCTATATAGTTCCTAACGTTTTAATTTGAATTTGAAATGTCAAATGACGCTTATAACATCAACAAAACATACAATATCCGGCTACAGTGTTGCAAATAGCTGAATAAATAAATTGCTCCTAATTGTATTACCAATCAACAGTTACCACTTTGCAATTTTTCCTTTAATTTTAGTTTTTCATTTTCCTTCGATTTTTCATTGGATTTTTTCATTTTAATTTTTCCCTTGTTTTTGACTTGTCTCGTTTCATTCTTTATTTGCTTTCTGTTTTGGTTTTTGATTTATTTTCTTCAATTTTGTTTTCTTTCCAATTTGCTTTCATTTTTAGTTACTTCCTTTTCATTTTTTATTTGCCTTCTGCTTTTAATTTTTTCATTTCATTTTTGGTTTTTGTTTTTTATTTGTTTTTCTTTCCCCCTACTTTTTGTGTGTCTGCCTTAAAATACACACGAAAATTACTTTTTTTTATTTTTAAAAACAGCAACTTTAAGCTTTCTGTTTATATTGGGTGCGTTTTTAAAGCGTACGAACAAGTGTTCGTGTACTCGAACATGTAAAAAGGCGTTTTTAAATACAAATCGAACAACCTAGCTAGCGTTTTCAAATTTCCCGAGTTGTTCGAACATAGTGTTCGAGTTGTATTCTCATGCACCTACTCGGCAGGAAGTGCATGAAGTACAGTGGCGGGAACTGAGTAAACATAACCTAAAAATTCTGAAGTACGTCGATCACACAACACGATGGATACTTCGGCTTCATCGTCAGAACATTATAAGAAAGTTTACATGTCATAGAAATGAACATTTAAATTCATTTTCTATTTATGTAGATACATAACTACATAAGCAACAAAAAACAAAAATTTAAGGTTATGTACATACACATAAATGACCTATTAGCGTTTTTATATTCTAGCGATCGAGCAAGTGTTTGAACAATTTGGAAATTGTTCGAACATATTTGGTTTGAACAGTAGGTGTGATTTAAAAACGCACCCATTTTCACAACTTACAGTATGTAAGTACACTACCATGACTACCTCCCAAATGAAATAAAATAAAATAAAATAAATTAGCAGTCTTAAGAAGAATTTTAATAAGGTCCATTTTCGCTCTATTTTATTGCGAATCGTGTCTGGAGTGCGTTCGTAACTGTAATGTAATGACAGAGTAATGGAATTGCAATTACATTAACAATGGAACACAGAGTAATTTTTAATTGTGAACGGTTTCACATGTGTTTGGGTGACATTTCATTTAACCTAAAACGCAGTCTAAACAAAATGAGTGAATCCTTTAATCAATTTTGTGAAAATATAAAACTATACCTGCTAAACTTTTCACACAGACTTTGTCGGTAATAACTATCTATCACAAAAATATAATTGTCGGTCATTATTAGCTTTAAAACTTTATATACTATCCATTCACAAAACTCCCGGTGACGTTTACATTTTCATATTGAAAATTTGGAGGTATTTGATAAGTAGTAATGTATTTAAGAGTCAATATCGACGCTATTGTAAACGTCACCGGGAGTTTTGTGAATGGACTTTAATTTTTGCTCAAGACCTTCTTTAGGTTAAGACCATAAAGAACACAAAACGTTAAGGTATGGTTAGATCTGACATTTTTATCTAGACATAAGCGTCGGTTAGATGTCGGACACAAAGTTAGTTTGAGGATGTAAATTACTACAGAAATATGTCCGACAGAAAGTCTTCACTGTTTACATTACTCTCCGACATAAATGTCATGCAATAAATGTCAGATCTAACCGTACCTTTAGGTTCCAAGACACAACTGCGCGAACTCGGTAATTGTTACCACAGTCGTCAGCGCGGTAACGAATGTAACGATTTGATATTACAGAGTAATATTTGTGAACGTCTGTAATAATTAGTTAATTACCAATGTAACAATTTATGATTTTGTGAATGTCAAATTTCTTACAGAGTTACTCTGGAATAGTTTACGAACGCATCCTTGGTATGCATGAATTAGGCTGCGTTTAGTTCATGGGCGACGTTGTCGATTTAAACTTTGACGGTTCGTCTATCAACTAAACACAGCCTTAATATGGAAAATTTATCGTTAGAAAAAAAATGGCGTCTTTTGGCGACATTGCCTATAAACAAATCTGGCATTTCTGGCACAGTATAAGTAATTACCCAGTAGCGTCACTTAAACGTCAGTGTTAAAAAAAGCGGCCATTGTATTTGATACCCTTATCACAGTACCCTTATGGAAATGCAATGTAATTTACAGCTGGGTAGGTATCAAACAAAAGAACAAATGTGACAGTTATACTCGAGTGACGCTACTGTGTGATTCTTATACTGTGTTTCTGGCAACACTGTTGAATCATATTGTAGGTATTTTTATAAACAGTAGTAGGATGAAGTAACTAAAAAAATTAAATGCATTTAGGCCCGATCTTTCCACCTCCTGATAAATTAATTTGACGAATAAATTTACGAATCACCTTGGACACCATTCATAAAAATCAAGTTATTTGCCAAATAACGTTATCGGGAACTTTATTAGGAGGTGGAAAGATCGGACCTTAAACAAAAACATTGGTTGAAGCAGTTATAGTTGCAATTTTACGTAATACTTAATTTAATATAAACTTCTTTATATCCAACATTTTTATTAACAAAATTAGAAAATAAAATCAGGCATACGATTTAATTATATACTTTCTAATTTCAAAACCTCTGAATTTTTTAATTAACTAGCTTAGAAAAATGGAATTCAGTTAATAAAACAGTAATGTTGGCCATTATTTAACAAAATTTTGGGCTCCTTTCTTAAATGAAACTGATTCGAGTTTGCTTACTTGAAATGAAATCAAATTTTGCTCTTCCGCATTCGCAGCAGGTTTCACGAACATCATCCAGTTGCACTCGTCCTCGTTATTAGTGTCCAAATAATACTCGGAAAAATATTCGTTTGGCGAAAATATTTTCAGGGGAAACCCAATTTCCGGGTTTAAAGTGAACACCTGCTTCGCCTGGAACGGTCCAAACTGTGTGCCCTTTTCAAACGAACGAGTGCATTTAATAGAGAACGATTCGTCTGACATTTTTTCCAGTTGCAAAGTAGTCGGCAACGTCAGCTTAGCTTTTGTGGGCATGACACTATCGGGTACCTAAAATGATTATATTTTATGGTTTTTTTTATGATTTGTATGTTTTTACTTATTACATGGTGTATTATGTGAATAAGGGAGCACTCGGTGAATTTGTGAGGTTCTCCACAAATGTTGCAGGTTTGGGCTAAAATTAAAAATAAGCGTTAAAGCGTCATCAATAAAAGTAAGTGTTTTATATACCTTCATTCTTGCTGGTGATCATTTTTTGTGGATGAGTTATGTAAATCGCAAAAGTTTTATTTATGTTTGGTTATGTTTTGACGTTCGATTGTTGTGTTTAGGAATTGTTAGTGTTGTTAGGATTATTCATGGTTTTGTGTATTGGCAACAATTATTTTGCAAAATCACGACGTGCCTGCAAGAAATAGTTCCGTACGTCAACAATCGAGAATTTTTGTCGTGTTCATTGTTGCATTTTCTTAGTGGTTTATTGTATTATATTTAAGAACGTAAATAAATTGAGGGAGTGCGTGAATATTGTGCACAGGATATTTATAGCAAATTTTTAATCGTTAATTTTGGGCGCCATTTTGTAAGTGCCGGTGGATTTAGTTGGTTTTAATAGAAACAAGCCTTACATTATTTATTTTTACGAAATATATATACGTTCGAGCCGTTTTAAATATTTTTATACCATCTACTAGGATTTTTTTTTGTAAGGTAAGCAGTAGGGTTGCTACTTTGCAACAAATTTGTCACTTTATGTCACTCCCTTCTATTTTCACTCGAATTTTGACATTTATCACATTTTATTTTGATACCTTACCTACATGTATGTGTAAATTGCATTTGTGAAGATGTGAAGAAATCCCCAATCTCTAAATTACACACAATCACTAAAATTCATAAAGTACCTTCCATCACCTCTTATGTTATCGTTGTAGATATTTAAATTGAATATGTACGAAATTGTTTAACCACCGAAAATGACTATCGCAACTAGAGGTCAAGGAGTACCAGCAGAACCATCTGAACCACAGGTATGCCTTACTTGTTTACACTTATAAAATTTATTCACGATATTCTTACCTAGAATATTACAACATTAACACCGGAAACATGTGAAGACATCGCAGAAGACTACAGCGAACCCGAATTCCCCCACGATAAACTAGCTACTCTAGATGAAAAAATATCAAATCTAAGATGGGTAGTGCCGGTACTTCCAGATCAAGAACTAGAATGCCTCCTGAAAGCCTCCATTGACCTATCGAAAAAAGGCTTAGATACACGTTCAGAGGCTTGCCAAAGGTTCTTTAGGGAAGGCTTAACTATATCCTTTACGAAGATATTAACAGATGAGGCCGTGTCCAGTTGGAAACCAAATATTCACGCTTGCATAAATCAGAATTGCATACGCTTAGTCGAATTGTGCGTCATCAAATTACCTCACGACTGGTTCCCGCTCTTAGATTTATTAGCCATGGTGTTTAACCCGAATAATAAGTTCCACACGTTCAATGCATCGAGGCAGAGTGAAACGGCCGGGCCGACGTTGAATTTATCCGAGGAAGAATTGTTCGCTCGACCTGCCAGTGACCTGAGAAATTCCAGAGGTTGGTTGGTGGACTTAATCAATCGGTTCGGTGAAATGGGTGGGTTTCAGTTATTACTGGAACGGTTTCAATCCGGTGGAAATTTGACTGTCACTGTCGTGTACTCTTTGCTGAGGCCGTTTGGTTTGTGTTACGAGTATTTAACACCACATACTATTAACAAGTACATTATTCCTATACTGGTAAGTTTATTAATTAATTATACATATAGTCCTTATCGGAACTAATATTTAAGATACATATAATAAAATTTTACTATTTGTTTATGTCGGGATTCGGGAGAATTGCAAAACTCAATTTTAATTTTAAAATATATCAAAGCTTGTTTCTTACAAAATGAGAACAGAGTTAAACTATAAAATGGAAAGTATTATAATTTCTAGCTAAACGGGGTTTTGACTTTTATTTATGTCTTCCGTTTAATTTAATTAAGTATACAAAGGAACCTTTGTTTCTTTTACTAAGGATGTAAGCTTTATAGAGACTAAATTTGAAAAAAAATGAAAGCCTGAATGTATTTAATTACATAATAAACTGAAAGGCTATATATCAAATGTTATTGTAGGAAATGATCCCAGAAATTTTGGATAAATTAACCGATGATGAATTGAAACGTGAGGCAAAGAACGAATCCAAGAGCGATATTGTATCTGCAATTATAAAATCTTCCAAGAACTTGGCGTCAAGAGTTGCAAATCAAGAGGAATTAATTCGTACCCTAGAGGGCTTTCGTCTCAAGATGATATTAAGACAATTGCAAATCTCCAGTTTTAATGGAAAAATGAATGCTTTAAACGAAATTAACAAAGTTATATCCAGTGTTACCTATTACCCCAACAGACATCATGGAATTGAAGAAGAAGAATACTTGACACCTGAGAGAATGGCAGTATGTACAATGTTTCACTTTAAAAATACTTATTAGTTATTATAAATCTTACACTTCCATATAAGCATAATCAAACATAATGATCTTTTTTACAGAAATGGATAAATGAAAACAACGTTCTAGAAATAGTACTAAGAGATTCGTTACATCAACCACAATACGTGGAAAAACTAGAAAAAATTCTTAGGTTTGTTATAAAAGAACGCGCTTTAAGTCTGTCTGATTTGGATGCTGTGTGGTCAGCACAAGTTGGTAAACACGAAGCGATAGTAAAAAATGTGCACGACTTGCTGGCAAAATTAGCTTGGGACTTTAGCCCCGAACAGTTAGATCATTTATTTGAGTGCTTTCAAAGTAGTTGGACCTCTGCATCCCGGCGCCAGCGAGAACGTCTGTTAGAACTAATAAGACGACTTGCCGAAGATGACAAAGACGGTGTGATGGCCCATAAAGTGTTGACGTTGTTTTGGAATTTGGCCCAGGCCGAAGATGTTCCCACTGAAATCATGGATCAGGCATTAGCAGCGCACGTCAAAATTTTGGATTACAGTTGCTCTCAAGAGAGAGACGCCCAAAAGACGATTTGGCTAGATAAATGCGTCGACGAATTAAAAGCAGGAGAAAAATGGGCACTGCCCGCTTTGAAACAAATCAGAGAGATTTGTTGTTTGTATGAACCATCAGCTAACGGTGTCCATCCCCAGCGAGGGCATCACATGTTCTATAGACAGGAGGTCATCGATCGACTGCAAAATCAACATTCGCTTGTTATATTAGTAACAAATAGTCTTACTAATTATATGGATAGATTGAGGATATTAATTAAAGACAACCCGGATCTTACTTGTGAGACCTACGTGCCTGATGGACGGTACTGTCATGTGTTGCAAGTACAAGAAAGACTAAATTTTTTAAGGTAAAATTAATGACTTTTAAAATTGAAACAGTTAAAATTTGTAATCTTTATAGGTTTTTACTAAAAGATGGTCAACTCTGGCTGTGTGCTGAACAAGCCAAGCAAATTTGGCAATGCCTAGCGGAGAACGCAGTTTTTGCATCGGATCGTGAATCCTGCTTCAAATGGTTCTCAAAACTCATGGGCGAAGAACCTGATCTAGACCCAGGCATCAACAAAGACTTTTTCGAAAACAACATTCTCCAACTGGAACCGATGCTCTTAACTGAAAGTGGCATTAAGTGCTTCGAAAGATTCTTCAAGGCGGTGAACACAAAAGAAGGAAAGCTGAAGATTAAGAGACGTTCCTTACTAACCGAAGACCCGGATCTGATCGGGCTAGATTACCTTTGGAAAGTTGTGACTCTATGTTCCGATGATATAGCGGCGCGTGCTATTGAGTTACTTCGAGAGGTCAGCACTAATTTAGGACCACGGTTATTAGCTACGCAGCTCGAATTTCACGAAACTTATTTCACCGAGTGTTACGACCGTTTGAGAGCTCACTACGATACGGTTACGGTCTTACAAAAGTCAGATCACGATAAGGAATTCGATTCGGAACAAATCGCAAACCGTATCAAGGCGGAAGCCGTGAAAATGTGTAGAGTGATGCGAGTACTTCACGAATACTTAAACGAATGTGATAATGCTTTTTTGGGCGAACGTAAAATCTTGCCCATGTACAGAGCTTGCAGGGGGAAACACATGGTTCTTATCGTTAGATTTTCTAGTCCTAACAGACAAGTTGATGACATGGAACTTTTCACACACTCCAATGATACTCTTGCATCGTTAAGAAGGCACATACTAAGAAGATTAAAACCCGGAGTGCATTGTAAGCTAGAATTATTTGTTAATGGAGAACCTTTAGATAATGCCAATGATCGAAAACTGTTGTCGCAAATTCCCTTGCGTGATAAAATGGTGCGAGCCTGATTTGTTTTTCGTTTGTGGATGTTATATGTGTTTGTTTTACAGTTGGTTTCTGCTAAAATAACCCAAATCAATTCTAATATGGCCTCGTCTCAAGATAGTAGTTCAGACAGCTCGACTTCATCTCCGCAGCATCCGTATGATGGACCTAACGTTGAAGCTGAGAATTTATTACCCGGCGTGCTGATGTCCATGCAGCATATTTATGCTCACTTTTTTTGTCAGCTGGCAGATTTGGGGAGTACTTTGGAATTTCCTTCTCTGAGAGATGGTGCTCGTGCACTCTTGCTATTGATGCTCTGTGATGCTGCTACCATAGAGCGACTGCGCCTCTTATTTTCTAACAGTTATGAGCCTGAGATCAGCGTTGAGAACATGTTTTTCAGTGCTAGTCCTGCTGAGGTGAGTATTTAATGTAAATATTTCTATATTAGTTATAGTTTTGGGTATAAATTGCATAAATGCATTCGCATCAGTTTATAAACTATTAATTTTTTTTGTTATTCTGTCGAAGTCACTCTTTACAAGCAAGAGCTGTGTTAGAGGCAACATTTTTAAAGTGACAACACATTCCACCCACCAATAATGGGCTTGTTTTTATTTTATTCAGTATTTTGCTATGATGGATGTAGACAGTGATTTAGAAGATTGAATAGAAATCCATCTCTGTTAGATTATAATCGATTTATGTTGTCAATTATAATCTAATAGAGATGGATTCCTATTAATTTTTTTTTTAATCACACTACATCCATCACAGCTAAATGCTGAAGAAAAAATCACCGATCGTCAACAAAGTGCTGACAATAATAGTACTGTTAATAAGGAGTAACACCACGCCATCTATTGGATCAATTTATACCTAGGTTTTATTTAAGAATTTTTTTTTAATTTGAAAATTGTATTTAACAAAAATATATTAAATGAATTATAATGTAAGACAAAATCTACTTTACACGCAAGTTATATGTTTATAGTAATCTATATTACTTTCAGGTTCTCTATAATTTAGAAATATTGTATGCTCTCTTGATGCCCGCCTTGGAACCTCTGTCCGAGAAATCCTATGACATCCAGTACAGATTTATGGTGTCCGGAGAAGCGCACACTTTCTTAGAAATGTTGACAAAAAACAACTTCATGTCCAGTGCAGACACTGCGACGAAACGCTCTGCGTATCTCACCGTTTTAAAAATTTGTAAGCTCATTCTTACAACGGTGGCTCACGTGTTGGTGAGGCTCAGCGAAGATCACACACCTCCGGAGAATGAAGGGAATAACGAAACAAATCCGGGAATGTATTTGAAACAGGCTTTGAGATCGGTACCAGGACATTCAGATCAGGTAAAATTTGTAAATATAAAGGAAATTCGATTTTGTTAGTTTTCGAAAGTAAAAGGGTTGATGATTTTTTTTATAGGTGCAAATCTCTTTTTGTGCATTTTTTCGTTTTTAGATTTTGCGTCAGGTCTCCGTGAAATTATCGCAGGGATTGGCAGAATTAATGGTGGAAACGGGAAACAGCGGACAACTTCAGGCCCTATTCAGTCAGGCTTTGAATTGGGAGCTACCTAACACCAGAACTGTACTAGCTCTAGTTAGTCTCGTGTGGTCTGCGAGCAGTGCTAATCTACAGTCGCTGAACGCTTCCTCAGAAACACTGCATTCACTGTGCGATCCGTTAAAGCGAAATGCTCCTCTTGAACTACACAACGATGATATACTATTGTGTAAAGAAACTCTAGAATTATTAAGCGTAGCCATAGTTTTAAACCCGAGTAGCTTAGAACACTTGTGTCAGTATAACCAGTGGCCTTTGTTTTTAACGGACCTCGTTCTACTCAATCCTAGTCGAGCAGTTCGTATCGCAGCTGCTGAACAGTTTATTATTATTTGCACCTACGGCGCAGCTAGCCGGCTAGCTCTGCAGCTTATAACTCCGCTACTCTTTTCCCTATTGGACACACTCGTGCTGGAAAACGCGAAAACGTCGCACGAATTCTTCCAGTTACTCTGCAGACTAGTGAACGTCGCTTACTTAACAAATTGCCCCTTACCAACGGCCGAAGGACTTCTAGCAAGCGAAGTGGCATGGTTGAGGAAAGCTCGTGGCCAACACGAAATACTTATAGAGGGGCATCTCAGTTTAGCACGGGAGTTGTTGTGTTTTATGACGACTGAACAGAAGTGTGAGTTGGGCAGTGCCGAATCGGGGAGTTTAATCAAGGAACTTTTGGAGGACTTTTTGTTTCCTGCAAGCAAATTGATGCTGCATTTAACAAAGACGGGCCAGTTGAGTGAAGATCCGGCCACGCCGATCTGTGACACGCCCCAAACTCAAGCGGCAGCTTTCGAACTGCTCATTTCATTGTGCACTTCTTGCGTTCCAAACTGCAGGCAGCTGGTAATGATGCTCAATGACATGTTTTATTCAGGTAAATTTACTTAACACAATCAGAGCCAGTTTCATAACGGAATTTAAAATTAAAGTCACTTTCATATGTGTTTAAATTCCATTAGTATCATGTAACAATAATAAAAGAATACATTATATTGTAGACTTAGATTCTGCTGTAGTCGAATGGGATTATTTACCGGTGGTTGGACCAAGACCCATACAGGGTTTTGTTGGTTTAAAAAACGCTGGTGCCACGTGCTACATGAATTCCGTGTTACAACAACTGTACATGGTGCAGAGCATTCGGGAAGGAATTCTATCATGCGATGGAGCGGCTACCGACTTGAACGAGGATTTCAGTGGTGAAGAAAGAATCGATTTAGATACGGATTCAACAGATGACCGAAACAGCCTGGATGAAAGCAGAAAGGATTATAACGTCGGAATTTTGAAGCAGGTTCAAGCAATTTTCGGCCACTTAGCTTGCTCTCGGCTTCAATACTACATACCAAGGGGTCTGTGGAGACATTTCAAATTGCAGGGTACATTATCGATTGTCAACAATTATTCGATATTTCAATCGTTTTATTTTAGGTGAACCTGTGAATTTGAGGGAGCAGCAGGACGCAGTCGAATTTTTTATGTCGCTGATAGAAAGTTTAGATGAAGCTTTGAAGACGTTAGGGCACGAACAAATTATGTCGAAAATTTTAGGTGGTTCTTATTCCGATCAAAAGATTTGTAAGGGTTGTCCTCATCGTTATTCCAAAGAAGAACCCTTTAGTGTTATTAGTGTCGATATTAGAAACCACAGCAGTCTGCAAGATTCTATGGAGCAGTATGTAAAAGGTATTAAATGTTTGATTGTTTAAAAAAAAAAATTAATTCACTCCTTGGTAATTTACTTGCAGGGGAATTACTCGAAGGAGCCGATGCTTATTATTGCGAGAAATGTTGTAAAAAGGTGGTGACGGTTAAGAGGCTTTGCGTAAAAAAGTTGCCTCCGATTTTGGGAATACAGTTGAAACGATTTGAGTATGATTTCGAGAGGGTTTGTGCCATAAAATTTAACGACTATTTCGAATTCCCACGTGATTTGGACATGGAACCATATACCGTGTCAGGATTGGCTAAACTGGAGGGAGAAATTATAGACTGTGATTTGAACCCCAGTAATGCAGATGTTTGTACAAAGTACCACTTATCTGGAATTGTCGTACACTCAGGACAAGCTTCCGGTAATAATATTCTCTTTAGGAATTATTTAGTCTCATTTAATATATTTTAGGTGGTCACTACTATTCTTATATTAAAAGCCGAAATCCATCAGGTGATGTGAGATGGTACAAATTTGATGACGGAGAAGTGACTGAGTGTAGAATGGATGAAGATGAAGAAATGAAAGTGCAATGTTTCGGTGGTGATTACATGGGTGAAGTCTTTGATCCCATGCTAAAGAGAACTACGTACAGGCGTCAGAAAAGGTGGTGGAATGCTTACATGCTTTTTTTTACTAGGGAAGACGTCGAGAAGAATAATATTTTAAAAAGCTTAGAGTACTTATCTATATGTAAGTACACCTTTTTATTTAATACAGTTTTTTTTTGCATATTTATGTTTTAGCCAATAAAAAGGAAAACCGTTTGAAAATGCCATTAGCTATTGAAAGCAGCATTCGAAAACAAAACATTAAATTTCTCCATCATCGAAGCCAGTTTTCTGTAGAATATTTTAATTTCGTTAGAAAGTTGGTCACCGGTAATGCTCCAGCGGGTTCAAGAACAAATCAAAGTGTTAACAGCGATTCGGAACAATTGTCAATGCTTAGTGTACAGTTAGCTAGTAAATTCTTGTTTCATACAGGGTGGCATACAAAAAAGAACCTGCGAGGTCTTGCTATGGAGTGGTATGTAGTCATTAGTGAATTGGTAGATTTTGTTTAAAAAAATAAATAAAATTCCAGGTGTGATGTTATATGTTTACATCTACGTGCGGCACCTTCAGTTCGTTCCTGGTTTGCTCATCAGATGTTGTTCTCATATCCGCAGAGATTTTGTGAATATTTGCTTAGCTGTCCAAGCAATGAGGTTCGTTCTGCTTTCATGAAAATAGTAGTATTGTTGGCACACTTTTCAATAAACGATGGCCCATGTCCTTGTCCACCGGGCTTAAACAACCCAGACCCAACTGCAACTTTAAGCGATCACATACTCTGGGCTCTCTTAAGTCTATTACATCGTGATATTAGTGAACATGGACGACATTTACCTCACTACTGTAACGTATTTCATATGTACGCTAGTCAAGGTACGCATTTCCGTTCTTGTTTACTTCAAGTAAGTTACATTGCCCGTCTTTGTAGGACTACAAGAGAAAGCTCAACTGCTAAAAATGAATGTACATGCAACGTTTATGTTAGTAGCTTTGGATGAAGGTCCCGGACCTGCAATAAAGTACCAATATACGGAATTAGGAAAACTTAACCAAGTAGTTTCATGTTTGATACGTTGCTGTGATATCAGTTCAAAATGTCAGTCTAGTACGGGAGCTCCGGTTCTACCAAATCCCTACGGAGATCCATCTTGTCCTGATTATCTAATGCCGTTATCACCGCAAGCTTCGGAAATACTTTTTGGAAGAACGAGGTAAAGATAAAGTACTATTTCAGTGAACGATACAAAAGAAATTCGTGTTATTTTGCAGTTATATTAAGAAAGTAATAGAAGACTCAAATTTAACCGACGAGTCCGTAAAACTCTTGCAATATTGTTCATGGGAGAATCCAAATTTTTCGAGAATCGTTCTCTCGGAGTTACTTTGGCAAATAGCTTTCGCCTACTGTCAAGAGCTGAGACATCACATGGAATTACTTCTTTACGTCTTGCTCATAGAAGATACCTGGCAGTCACATCGAATCCATAACGCACTCAAAGGAGTGCCCGATGAAAGAGAAGGCCTCCTTGAAACAATTGCACGCTCTAAAAATCATTACCAGAAAAGAGCTTACCAATGTATAAAATGTATGGTAGCACTGTTTAGTAAGTGCAGGACAGCGTTGGCGATGCTTCATGGTCATGCAGATTTAAGAAATCAATGGTGTCAGGCAGTTTCCTGGTTACAGGAAGAACTGGTCAAAAGATACCAAGCGCCTTCACAGTACTCGTATAACACCTGGTCACCTCCGGCTCAGAGCAACGAAAGCTCAAACGGATATTTCTTAGAACGATCCAACAGTGCTAGAAATACACTAGAAAGAGCTATGGAATTGATGCCTGAAGCCGAGCGAGATGAAGACGACGTGAGTGAGGAACAGGAATCGCAGGAGGAAGTAACAGAGAATGTTCAAGAGGATCAAAATCGAACTGATTTACCTGACGTTACGCAAAGTTGTGAAAATACCTCTAACACTTAGTGGGTAAATATTTACAGGACATTTGCTGGATTCACTTTAAGTATATCGCACGTATATTTAATTTCATCAATATTTTCTTGAACATAAACGTTTAGTTAATTGTTTTAACTTCGTATGCTTAAAGTATCTGTAAAATGTGCCTACATGTAAAGATAATTTTATTTATTTTCAACGGATTTGTGATATGTATATAATGTAAAATATTGTTATTTTTAGATTATTAAAAAATGCATGTTAGAAAAATTATTCATTATGGAGAATCTAGTTGTTTGCAAATAAATTTATGGTTTAAGAGTAGGAATCGAGGCAGACTTATTATTATGTTTTTTTTTTTGTTAATATCCAACAAATCAAAAGTAAACACGAGAGTATTTGCAAAGAGCCATGCTTCTCCATTCTGCTTAAATTTCGTAATACAGTTTTTTTTAGATAAATCTAATAATAATGATGTTGCATGCCTGAAAAGTCCAAGTAGCGAGTGTAAGATGTCTCGGCTAAGACTTTCAAAATTCAGTTAATTTAATTAAGACATCGGTTTTGTTTGGTTGAACGCGACAAACACGTACAACAAAAAAAAATTGACAATATATGTAATGAAAGTAATATTTCTGTGGTGTGCTTATAGATTTTTAGCTGAGGCATTTCAACTAAGAAAAAAAAAATTAAGAATGCAGTATAATTCAATTATTTCAAGGGCACACATTTTCTCTGTTTATGTAAACACATTGCTGTGGAATTCACGTAATTTATAGAAACTACGAAAGACGGAGACTTTTTGAATAATATTTAATATTTTATGGTTTCGTTAGCTGGAATTTCTATATTAGAAACATTAAATATTTTGTTGATTAATTAATTTTTACACAGACTTTATACTATGTAATTATATTAATTGATTAGTGTCTCATTCTTTACTAAAAATATAATGTATATTTGTGTTTAAAATATGCTTCCTCAGAAACTTGTTGTTGTATATAAAATAGAAAATTGAGCAGCAGTTACTAATTTTTTTTTTATTTGTATGTTTTGTTTATAATACTATAAACTATGTTTTTAATAAGGGATGGCTGTATAAATCAAGTTTACAATTCTGAATATCAATTTTCCATTTTTAACCCTTACTTGCTATGTATGCCTTACTTCCTATGTAAGCTAGGAGGTTACAGAAAACTGCAATGAGCAATATAATATTTGTTAGTTCTGTGTTTAAGGAGAAACTAATAATTTTTTTATTTAAATGTTGTAAATATATGTGTTAATTATAAAATGTAATAGTTTCATGTTTATATTGAATTATGTAAGTTTTCTTTTGTTTAAAAAATCATTTTCTTCTTAATAATGAACTATCAAATATCTCTGATATATATTTTTTTATTTTACAAAATATAAAATTCACAGAATATTTCAATAAAAATGTGGATGAAATTCTTCGATTTGAGTTTTTTGTTTCATATAGTTTTTTCATTTATCAATTGTGAGCACAAATATATGGCCATCCTCTATTTACTTGCTATACAATAAAAAGAGGAAATCAGGAAAAATCATTTCATCGAGGCATTTTGGATTACATGTATCCCTAGGCAATTTGTTCTAAAAGCAGTAATCAAACTAATCAAAATTAATATTCTTTCTTTCAATTCTTATTATTTAAAGATTACTTAATTTCATTTACTCTAGTAGTTAGTAAGTTAGAATTTGGACATCATATAAATTTCATTTATATTTTTAAATCCTTCCAAACTTTTATTTAAAATCAAATTGAATTATCCAAATAATGGAAATTCTTTGTCTTCTTCCTGGTAACTACAACTTGATTGGTTTTTTAATAAAATAATTATATATTAATTATGTTTACTGATTTTTATTTAAAAAAATTAGAAGCTACAATCTAACTGTTAGTGGTAACAGATGAGAATATGAAGAAAGCGAGACATTTTTTTAGTTTCTGTATGTTTTTACATCTCATATAAATTTGAAATGTAAGAAATATTATGCTGCATTGAAGTACTGTAAATACCATTTTTAAAATAATGGCCCTAACACTCGACGTACATATTAGATGATTTATCCAAACTTGAATACTGTAAAAGTCTGACTTATTGTGAAGCATTTCATGTCGTTATGTTCACCAGATAGATTAATTCGCATTTGCTTGGATGATCCAAAAAGAAATGTGCTACCCGTATTATTTCCAATCGTAAGTAAATGCAAGGCATCAAATCAGAGGCGCATACGCACCCATTAGTTAGATGTTATTTTTTTTGTTTAGCTGGATGTGCATTCCACTGTCGCGTCCAAAATTTCGATCAATCACTCTGATTTTATGCCCCTTTTGAAAACTAATTGTTTGTTTCTCAATTTTTTTGACGTGCAGGCAATAGTCAACTTGTTACAACTGTAAGCGAAATAAATGTGAGAATGTAATTTTAAAAGATCTACTTGGCAATACACTTAGATTAATCGTGCTACTAAGACATCAAAAAATTTTCTAAAATCAAATTGTGAGAGATTTTGTTCTGTTTGTATTTACGCATGTTTCTCTTAACGTCAACGAAACGCAAAAGAAAAAAAAACAAGAAACTAGTCTCATGTATATAGTATTTAATTTTACGTTTAAATTACATGATTAACAGGCATACGTGTGATGAATCATGAGTTCATTTATAACCTAGAGAAAGACTTTAGTGAACACTTTAAATTACATACATATATAATAAAAATTGCAATATTCACAGATCTGCTGTAAGTCATTGTTTCGTGCTTACATATCGGTTCCGTTATTATTGCTTGACTTTAGCTTACGAAAAATTGAGAAACTGGATCCAAGAGTTGATTCTGGTATATATAATTGCTGTATAATTAAAAATAAATTAAATGTAATTGTTATTTATTTTAAAATATAGAAAGTGTTTCTTGTTTCATTTTGTTTATAATTACTTTGTATTTACATGTAAAATTACCGCCACTTTATTATCATTATTATTACTTTTTCGGTATAAATTTATATTTTATTCTTACTCATATTTTTATATTTAAATAATATTCCTACATGCATATTTATTTTATGTATGTGGTAACAACTCTGCTCTTGTTGTCAAATATATCTTTTAGTAGCTAGTATACAGTTCTGTCTAATATAATGTATGTATATACTTTGACTAATAAAGTTTTCTGCTCTTTACTCGTGAATTTCATTAAATTAACAATAACATATCAGATCTATTGTGAAACTTAAGTCTTATCGCGCTTGATGTTAATGTTTATCAAAAATGTAGTGAGGTCAAGAGTTCAGTCTACTTTTGATAAAGACTTTAAAATTTCGGACTTAATTTAAGAATAATAATAGGCAGTGAGACGACATGTTGAAAAGTATTATTTCATCTGTGAGAACTTTCACAAGGCACACGCATAATGATGCTGTTACGAGGATAGGCGTTTTAGGAGTACCCTTCGATAAAGGACAAACCAAATTAGGGGTTGCAGATGGACCAAAATATATAAGACAAGGAGGCCTTATAGATAAACTGAGGAATATAAGTAAGCACATTTTATTGTTATTCTACAGCATTTTAAAATAAGTTAATTTCAGGTAATCTAATTGACGTTAAGGATTACGGAGATGTTATCTACGACACCGATCTACAACTATCCGAAAGAATTCCCAACATGAACCAGTACGAACACTTTGTAAGTTGCACGCAAACCGTTTCGCAACACGTGCAAAATATTATCAACGATGGTAGGATATGCGTTACATTAGGAGGCGATCACTCTATAAGTATGAACTCGTTTAAAAGAGAATCCTCTTTTTTTAATTTGATGTCATTTAAGGTTTAGGTACAGTCGATGGCCACTTAAAAGCAAAATCGGAAAACACAGCCATACTATGGATAGATGCACACGCAGATATAAACACGAATAAAACCTCGGACAGTGGCAATATCCACGGAATGCCACTGGCTATTTTGGCAAAGGAATTAGCTGATTATTGGCCGTATTTGCCGGGAATGGACTGGCAGAAACCTATCATTTCTTTGCGCAATCTTGCCTACATCGGTTTAAGATCGGTTGATCCGTACGAGCACTTGATAATTCAAAAATTGGGGATCACCGCTTTTGATATGTTCGATGTTCAAAAGTATGGAATCGATGCAACCGTGCACATGGCACTTGACAAAATTGATCCGTACAATAATAAATCTTTGCACGTGAGCTTCGACATTGATTCGCTCGATACGTTGGAAGCACCTAGTACTGGAACATCAGGTATCATTTTTTTTTTACTGTCAAATTTTGCTAAATATTTTATGATTAATAATTCATATTGATTCATATCAATAAGAGCGCGCTTAACACATAAGCGCTCTCTGTCACTTTAATATTTTCATTTTTAAATCGAGGCGGTTTTCAAAGATCTCTAATTCTAATTATTTAGTGAAGTGTAATTGATAACAAATCAAAAATAATACAAAATGCAAATAGTCTAATTCGTAATGTGGGAAGTCGATTCAGATAAAGAAGATTTCTTATGGTGGATTTCACAAATGTTACTTAAATTTAATCAGCCGTTAAACGTTGCTATGGTTACATGTGCTGAAGGTATAGGAATGATTATTCTTAATCAGTGATTAAATTTAATCGACTTTTATGAAACCCAGCATTAGGGTTCTCAGTGGAGGCGCAAGATGAATCAAAAAAGTTGGCGAGGAAAAAACAACACGTCAATAGATTTTGTATAATCCATTCACGATCTTTTTAGACTCAGAGTAGGCCATGTTAGGGTGACATTTTTGTTGGTACCTCCAAGTGAATATGTTCCATTTTAATTTGATGGTTATATTTTTGAAAACTGACACCAAAAAATATTGATGATTTTGAGCATTTTGACTTAGTATTACAAAGTCACAAGTAATTTATTTGTTTTAATGCTATTATTTTACTTTCTTCATGCCAACGTAGAGTATAAGAAGCAATATAGTCGATGGGACTGACGTTAAAGTGTCAGAATTTTACATTTGTCACATTTTGAGTTCTATCAAAATACAAGCACGTAACTTGACGAAAAAAAAGCATGGCCCTCTAGAGTCTAAATAGGTCGTGAACAATGTATAGTTTTCAAAGCTAAAAGAATAAATTTCTGAGTTTAACGACGAGTATTATACTGATTATGATTACGATTAACTCCCACAGTAATGAAGAAAAATTATAATAGTGATGTAATTTAGCCGGCTAAAATTTTTTTTAACTGGCCGCGGTTTTTTAGCCGGACAAAAAAAACGGTCAAAAATCATGATAATTTACATTTTTTACTTCGGTAAAAAAACCACCTGACATCACTAAATTAATTAATAATAATTCGAGTTTGTACGTTCTAAGTTGGCATCCCTGAAATAAAAAAAAGTGAACTTCAGTTACATGTCCCCATGTTCATGTTCTTGTGTTTCTTCTGCACGGGCGTTTTTATCGTTTTTTCGCACTTGGTAAATATAAAAAAAATATATTTTAAATCATTTCTCTAAATGTTTTTTAAATTGTGTCTTCCATATTAAGAGTTGCTTTTAAATAAAACTCACGCTTCGATAACGCCATCGCTTCCGTTGCTTTTACTGTACACTTTTGCATTTCAATCGTTTTGCTCGCTTAGTAAGTATAAATAATTCACGAAATGCTTTAAATTCGTTATGAAAACACACTTTAAATTATTCTCTTCCGAGATTATTTAATAATTAAGAGTTTTTAAATATATTAATGACGTCATCGTTCGAATCACGTGACTTCGTAAACATGGAGATAAATTGTTTAGTAAATAAAAGTAATCGCTAATAAATAAGAAACTGTGTAAATGCAATGCAAAAACTCTAAATTCATGCTGAAGAGTGAAGAGAAATTACTTGACGAGTTAGCTGTCACATAGCTGTAGACAATGTTGCCAACTTAAGCGATAAATCCATTTTCAGAGGCATTTTTCAAATCATGAGGGATAGGATCTTTTTTCTTACAAAAGGGAATTTTCTTGTGTATATTTTTAAAACTTATTTATCATTGTTGCGTTACTTCATGACATTACATTAGCTATTTTCCCGGAGCCGATTCAGAACACGTTCGGAGTGATGGCGCATGCGCACTTGTAAATTTGCCGTTCGCGGTGGAAAAAGGACTCCCTCGAGATTAAAAATTCCGAGTTCGTGGAAGACGCCTATTACATTATGAACGTGTTCATAACGCATTCGACAGATTCTAGAATCAAGGCAGGTGTATTTAGTTCGGGACGGATCCTAACCTAAAAATTTGTAAATAAGTATAGTGGAAAAGTATAAGAAAGAAGGTAAGAAAGAACAGTAACAAAAATACTCAATTAGAAATAATAATATCTAACATATCTAACAAAATAAATAATATAATATGTAATAATATAATATAAATAAATAAAAACTTACCTTGCTGATCACACATTCCTTTAATCCTATTCTTTTCACAAATGAAATTAAGCAGGGACAATAATTTATCTTTGACATTAACCTAACTTGCTCAAAATCTGCTCGACGCGTTTGCAGAGCTAAAAATTCAGGAACGATTCCGAAGACGCGCTTGCGCATTGGTAAAATCTTATTCAGTTTATGTTCCGAATGGGCTCGGGATCGACTCCACGAAAACAGCTATTAGCGGGATTACTGACAGACTTGACCTGACGGGACTGGACTGACAGTACTAGTCATAGGTACTAGTCCAGCACGCAAATCCTTTCGTCGCCCATAGGCAGTTTGAAAAAGCATGGCGCGTTACGCATTAACCAGCCGTATTATCGACATGCAAATCCCTTCACAGTCAAAGACGTTCAGAAATACTGTCAGTGTATGCGCACCTCTTCAACAATGCCAAAGTTGAAACTTGCCGATAGTCTTCTTTTCATTAATTTGTTATTTGTTTCTACGAGGGTGGTTCACTGGTTATTGACGGGTTATATTGAAAAAAACATCATCAATAGAGCATTGCGTTTCAACTGATAGTCACTTCTGGAGTGCGTTTAGAAAGTACGCCCGGGCGCGCACCAGTCGTTCGAAAAGTAGGATGTTTCTGACGTCACATCCCAGAACGTACACTCGCACCGTTCTGAAACTTCGTCCGGACGACGCACTTTTCGTCCTCCTTTTTACTGCGGCGTTTGGTGTGTGACTTGCGCATTAGACGTGTTCACGTTATAACGTTTGAAATTTTAAGTTTTAATGGTGGTTTTACCTTAACTTACAAACGTAGTGAAAATGAAAGCAATAATAGCGGCTGTCAGTGTAATATCTGCGGCGATATATTTACATAATTCAATGTCTATAGTCCATATAAAATAAATGCGCATATGCGGGGCTACGCACACCACAAGCGTTCATAAAAGTGGATAAAAGGATAGGAAGAGAAGGTGTGACGTATATTTTTACGTCACACACCATTCGGATGTTTACACTGAGAATCTAAACGCACTCCTGGATGGTCACAAGAAAATGACTTGCGTATTTTAAAAATTTTCTTCGCTTTTCGTTCTTTTTAGTTATTTTTTTAATTTATTAGTCTATTAAATTATGTGTGGTGTAAAATCAATCGTTTTTTGTTTTTGTATTTTTTTTTATTTGATTATTTTTGAAAATTTACTATTTTCTTTTCTTTCGTTTCTCGCCATTCTTTTCAAATTGTTTCAAAACAAAAAAATAATAATAAGTAATTAAATATTTTTAAGCATATATGGATAGTACTTCCATTGTCTGCATTGAATACTTGCATTTTCATCGCTTTGCAAAACACTTTCATTAAATTTTTGATAAAAACACTTTTTAAATTATTTTCAAGTCTATCTAAATATTGATGACGTCATCGCTTGGATGACATGACACATTAGGTCTGTTTGTTTGTATTGCTTGGAGTTACTCTAAAAGCTATCATGTGCAGTTTTCAATCAAATTCGAAGTTTTTTCAGCACGAGATATACGAATTTGACTGAAAACTACACATGATAGCTTTTAGAGTAACTCCGAGCAAAACAAACAAACAGACCTATTGCAGGAAAATGTGCATTCACAACCTACTAGATTCACGTAACAGAATGTCTTGTCAGTGTTGCTAACCTCGTCCGCTACACCTTCGACTGAAATTGTAAAGTCGTCCCAATTTTGTAACGATTTTATTACCTTTATTTTATTATTATTATGTAGCAAAAAAAGGCGGCTTAAGCTAAGTTCACACGCAAAATTTTTATTGCGGATGGTTTCTAATTGGTTTATTTTGATTGAAAATACATAATGAACCAATTAGAAACGATCCGCAATAAAAATTTTGCGTATCCGCAATGCATGCGAACTTAGCTTTTACTCAAACGGCAGTAATTTTATAAATATCTGTTTCGCCCGGCAAGTTCGCAGGGATGTACAAAAATACTACTTGAAGATCAGCATTTATAGAGTACTATAAGTACTAAAGTATGTAGCATTATAGAAAAATCTTTTTCAAATTATTTCATTTTGTCGTAATTGTTTTATTTAAAAAAAAATACATAACATTGTAATTCACACATAAAAATTTCTCACGATGTCCGGACGGCGTTTAATAGGAATTCATCGCTTCTGTACACCCCTGCAAACTAATCGCGCGGTCGGCGTTTTTTTGCAAATAGCTTATCTTTATTGCCTCACTTGTCTCGGTTTTTTGTTACCCATCATAAAAGCGATAGAAAACTGGGACGACTATAATTGGCGATTTCAGTAAACTGCTCTCCCTCTGGTGATCATAACTGGAATTGCCACAGACAAGTAATGGTCAATGTTTTGTATTTATTTACGTTAGATTACAGCTGATTCGTTTTATCTGACCAAACTGAACGTAAAGAATATAACGTGCAGAATACGCAAGGTTCATTACGAGCAGTTCTAGTAATCAGATTAGGTAAAACACGTTAAAACTAATACGTCGTATGTGTTACACTTGCATAACACAAACTGTTGTAGTTTTAATTGCCATTCTAGAAAAAATAACGATTGCATTGCATTCTTATCTATTGTTTTAGACGAAAATAGCAGGTCCTCGCACTAACCTACAAATTTGTTTTTCTTTGCTTAACTAAGTGTAGAATATTATGGTTGGCACTTACCAAATGATAATTACTGCTTTTGGAAAATATAACTTTCCAAAAAGTTTAAATACGAAAAGCAGAACTCCTAAATCTGTTGATAATAAAGTATAAATGTTAGAGTCTGAAGCACCGTGGTCTGCAGAAACAATCAATCCGAATATTACTTGCTAATGAACTTGTAATAATTTGCAAAACAATAACAATAATTTTCTTTACAAAACATACACTTAAATGTTGTTTAACTAAACATTTTATCACAAATAAATCAAACGTAAACAAAACCGGCCGGATAAGAGTTCTTGTCTCATAATATCCAGATCCAGAGTAGGTCGTGGTTGCATCTTGCAATTTCTATTGCAGCAAGTCGCAATTTTTGTCGTGTGCATGCGCATTGGCAAATGTGTGTAAAAAAATAATTGTTAATTAACAAATATGACGCACCATAAATATTTACATTCAGAATTTGGTACCTTCCATTGCAACTCTTCAGAAATTGCTTAAGTAAATATAAAGCCGGGAGCAAATGTAATTTTTGTGTGCAATGTTCATTGCATTGTACTGCGTTCGTGTAAAGCCTGCTTCAGTAAACCTACATTTTCTACCGACGTTTCATCTTTAACGTGCGGGTCGTCTTCAGAGCTTAAGTCAAGTCGATCCAATAATAATCAAAGCAAGCAACTTTTCTTGCCTTATCATATCTGTGTCTTTAATTTCAGAATTGTTATATCATATGTGCTTCGTTTGTTTCAGTACGTGGTGGTTTGCTGCTAAGAGAAGGCATCCATATTATGTCTTCCATTCATAAGACCGGACGCTTGGGAGCCTTGGATTTAGTGGAAGTCAATCCAAGTATTGGTAACGAGAAAGACGTGGATACTACAGTCAGTGCAGCCATAAGTATTATACTGTCTGCTTTTGGACACAATAAGCGTGGTTTGAGGGAAGACGTGAGAGAACTGCCACTGCAGACTTTCCCACCAAAGCAAGGTGTAATTTAAAAATTATTTACCGTCATTGATTTGTCTTTTTCTTTAACCCTTCCTCTAATGAATTTGGGTATTAATTAATTATGGTAATTGCAGATTAATTTTACAAATTGAAAAAATTACTCAACATTCCTAAATTAAAAAGAAATAGGAGTACATTAGAAATATTGTCTGTAATACTTTGCACAATTTTTTTCTTAAAACTATGCTCCTCTAATCCTTATACACTTTGAATATTAAAACAATTAAATAAAGGAGTTTGATTGAGGGTAATTTTTTTAAAATAGCAAACTGTATGAGAGGATAAAAGGAAGTTTGATATTTTAATTTGAATAAATTAAATTAAAATGTTCAATTGAACTTTTTAAAAACTGACTTCTGTTACATTTTGAAGAATTTTCATGGTTAAAATAAAACACATAAGCCAATTTAGATTTATATTTATTAAACTCCATAAATATTTGAGGCAGTTTCAAGGTCATCGAAGTGCTTTTTTTTAGATAATTCATAAAATTCATTTGCTACCTCACCTATACCCAAGCACACATGCACACTCATAAGGCAAAGACAACAATATGTAATAAAAAAAACTTGTCATCTGATATGATTCAACATTTGTTAATACTTGAAGACTAGATTTTGAAGTGTGAGTAAAATTTTCTTATATTAAGTAGCATGCGCATGTTTTCTGCGCAATTTCTCCAATGATTTATTAGAAAATGTGCCGGGAATGTTAAAAATGTCCTAAAATAACGACTTTTTAAAAACAATACTAAAGAAATTAGAGATATGTACTTACAGCAAGAAATTTATGACAGTCTATAACACGTGGACTATTTCCCATATTCCTAAAACACGTGATCAACTCGCTAAGGTCATTCGCTTCTAGAATCTGCTGCTTATGAATCCTAATTAATGCTAAGGCCACTCGAAAAATTATCTTTGAGCCCTCGTTAAACAAACAATCCCATATTCTTAGTACTGTTTCGGTTGGTAACACTTCCGCGTAAATGCATATAAACCATTTTGTAGTCGTCACTGCCCAAGGTACCCCCACAGACTTTATGTGTCTGTAAACAACTGGCTCCTGTAGTTGGATTAACTCATCCAGCACCGCAAGATCTGTTAAAAGCCCAGACATAGTTTTAATGTAATACTGAGGTAGGATTTGTTCTACCAGGACCTTCAGCAACCAAAAACAAGCTTCCTCGTCCTTTGTGGCCAACAGTAAGAGCCCCGCGATGTAATTTAAACCCTGGCAGTAACTAACATCATTATTCTGATGGGCAAACGTTGCCAAAATATTGAACAGCTGCTGTGGTAATTCACTTTCTTTGGTGAAATATATATTATCAGGGAAAGTCCTGGGTAAATCTACTTCTATCATATCTATTATGGTACGATTGTTAATCCTTTGTTTTAACTCGGCGTAACTTAACTTAGTTTCTTTCTTCAAGGCTTCCGCCCCTGATAACTTCATCCAGGCCGTTGTGCGGTGCGAACTGGGGATTCCTTTTCTAACAAAACGTTTCAGTCTGTTGTTTTTCTTGTATCTATTCTCATCGCCTAGTTTCTCCCATCTGTTCGAACGTCTCGCTAGTACACGCAGATATTCCTGCATGAATCCACCGTAAAGTTTATAGTCAAAGTTTTCTGGCCTTTCGAAACCATATTCGTCTATTTTACTGAAAATTCAAATTTCTTAGTTAAAAGCTTTAAATTAATAACTGTATATTCTGGATTATAACCTTGGTTTGGTATGTTATAAAAAAAAATGTCTGATTAGATTTGGTTTTATCTTATTTGTTTTAAACAAATATTGTGAAATTGTTTACTAGTACTTCTTGTGTTAAGTAATCAAAATATTCATGGAACTTTTGGAAAAATTAAATATTTCGTATTTGCTGTTCTTGTTATTGCTGGAAAAATTATAATTTTCAGAGAATTTATTAGAATTAAAATTACCTTGTTTAAAAAATAATTAATTGAATTATTGTAACAATTAGGCCCAGTTTCATAAACACAAAATAAATTTGCTGATTAATTAATGAAAAGGTGTTGTGCTAATTCCTAATTACAGTTAAACCTCTCCACTGTAGACACTTAAGGGCCACAGTGAACTGTCCACAATATATAGGTGTCCATATTATAGAGTTTCATATTAATACGTGTACAGGGTTTTTGTTAATATTTTGAATGGTACCTACACATTTTATTATTAGACATACAAAAAAATTATAAATACAAAAGTTTTAAGGATATACCTGAACCGCCAGAATTTGCTAAAAAAGGAAATAAATGACGATCGGACACCTAACAAATGAGTATCAACTTTGTTATTTTAAATGGAAGACTCGGTATATTTTCTCGAATTATGAAAGATATTTTCTTTCTAATTTCAAAAATATGTAGCTTGTCTATATTCGGTTTCATACTTTTTGCTATATTTAAGTTTGAAATAAAAACAAATTAATTTACTTCGATTAATAACATTGTTATTATGTAACAAGTGTTAATTATAATTAAAAGACTGCTCATCTGGGACATTTTGTAAGACAAAACACTAACAACTAAGACAAATAAACGTACTGTATAAAATAAATTTATCAAAATATGCCAAAACAATAATAATTTCAAACTTAAATATTGCAAAAATTATGAAACCAAATATAGTCAAACTACATATTTTTGGAATTAGGAGGAAAATATCTTTCTTAATTTGAGAAAATATACTGAGTGTTCCATTTAAAATAACAAAGTTGATACTCATTTGTTAGGTTTCCAATCGTCATTTGTTTTTGTTTTTAGTATATTCTGGCGGTTCGGGTAAATTCATAAAACTTTTGTATTTAACGTTTTTTGATATGTCTAATAATAAAATGTGTAGGTACCACTTAAAATATAAACAAAAATCCTGCACATAGAAATGTCAATGGATAACACCGAGTGATTTTTAATCAACTCTTGCCATGGAATTTGGCATGTCTTAGCTTTACTGTAAAATAACATCAAAGAGTGCAATGATGTACTTTTCACTTAAGCTAAGACATGCCATCCAGATTTCATGGCAAGAGTTGATAAAAATTTTTAAAAATCACTCAGTATAAAGTGTCAGTAGCACCGGTCAGTAATCATTAAAGAGGCGTCCACAGGCGAGAGGTTTTACTCTTTATTCATTAATCACTTTGTATCTGATTACTCGTGTACTTCCTGTTACAGTAAATAACTAATTTAATTGTATACAAAAAAAAAGTGAATAGGCTAGCAATGATTCATTCATTTATTCACGTTAATAAACATGATTCATACAATTATCCAATTGCATTAAGAGGTTATGAAAGTAATTGGCGCACGCTTAAGCTATTTACTACAAATATCATTCATAAAACTTTACTATTTTTATGTAGATGAGACTTTCAGGATTATTAATTATGCACACCCCAACAATAGAGTTTTGTTGATGTATTTTTAAATAGATTACTCACCTGTATTTTGTGTCGGCCATTATTTCAAAAATATTAAAATATTCAGCCCAAATTCATAATTACACAAGTTGACACACTTTTTTTAATTGAATTTGATAAATACGTGAATATGTGTAGAAGAAGGAACAATGCAAGGCACTAGTTTCACTAAATTCCACCGACCAGATTCCATATTAATCTGTAAATTACTAATTCGGTATTTGGGAATTACAAAAGTACTGAATTACCATAATCACAAACCTATTCTAAGAAATGCAAAGCAAAACAATCACAAAATCGCCTATTTGCATTAAGCAGCCATCATGATAAACCTTGCGCGCAAAAAATCCCTAGAAATATGAAAGGTAAATAGAATAAAGCTAAGTTCACATGCATTGCGGATACGCAAAACTTTTATTGCGGATCGTTTCTAATTGGTTCAAAATTCAAAATGAACCAATTAGAAACGATCCGCAATAAAAATTTTGCGTATCCGCAATGCATGTGAACTTAACTTAACAAATGTATAAAGAATGAAATTTATGCCCTTTTATTCATGTGAACGAATACCTTTTCAGTGGCATAAAAAGGTTTTTGTGCACACCTTACAACTATTGTCAATCAACTAATTATAGAAACCTGTAAAGCCACTACAGATACCCGTAAAATCAATACACAAATTTTACTAACAGATGGCACTGTAATGATTTTTTTTTAATTTAAATTTTCAACATCGCTGAAGAATTAAAGAAGGAAGCTTCTAAATGTGAATATTTATAATCGTTTTTACTTGTAATTTTATCATGTCACTCTATTTGAAATGTAAATTATACGAAATAAATATATTCTCTGATTTATTGATTTTGTTTGTGTTATGGATGATTATTAAAAGCGTTGTAAAAAAAATAGTAGTTGACGGACGGGTTAAACACTAACAATTGATGGTTGCGGCAGAAGTGTAAAATTTATATAATAAAATACGAATTGGAATTAAAAAGAAGTGTAAAATTTATATAATAAAATACGAATTGGAATTAAAAAGAAATTGTAAATCCGAAATTGATAGTTTAAAAATTCTCAAGAGATGACGCTGACCGGATATGACGTCATACCTCTCATTAACTATTTTGACTTGGAAAGGCTATATGTATAAGTACCTGTGTAAACATGGGGTGGCGGGTGGGGCAATAAAACAAACACATCACCTATCGTTGTTTAGCATAAATGAGATTCGTTAGGGGGAAGAAATATCTTTATGAAAACAAATAAATTAATTAAATTTTGAGTGAATAAAATTTGCATTTTAGGGGGAAGAAATATCTTTATGAAAACAAATAAATTAATTAAATTTTGAGTGAATAAAATTTGCATTTTAGTACTCTTACAGAAATCTGTAATTTGACTAATATTACAGAAAACTGTAAAACAGCTGGTATTATAGAAATCTATGAAGCGACCATTTGTACAGAAATCTGTAAACCATCTAGATATGTAGAAACCTGTAGAACCACTACAGATACCTGTAAGATCAATATAAGTTTAATTGCTAACTATCAGATAGCGCTGTAATATATTATTTTTGTATTTTTTTTTAATTTACAGCAAATCAGGTTTGTAATTCTACAAAACATATCACCTAATTTTTAGATATCATGAGTTTAGTAACATGCTGTGGGACATTTGGAAAATTTATTATTTTTTAACTGAACTTCAGTATATCATGACACAAAAAAAATTATAATTTGTATTTAATATTCAATATACACTATTGTAAAACATAACACTTGTAAAGATGACTTATAAGTGTAAATAGTACAATTATTAAAGTAATAGTTAACTGTAGACTATTTTTCTTTGTTGAGTGCTTGTATAAATTCCTCCAGCTTTTCTTGAATGTGTCGAACACGTTCTAAAAAATAAATAAATAAATTGGAATTGGGAACTTTCATGACAAGTGTTGGCACCTGGTGGAGAAGTGAGTACTAGAGTAGACGTGATCGACTGTGATCATTTAAGTCGTGTTAGCATCGTTAGATACGCATCAATTATTATAAAATGTCGTTTCCGATAAAAAAATCTATTAAACCTAATTTCTATAAAGAAGTAAGTAATTAAACGACGCTAGTTGATCACGTCTGCACCGCCATTTTTCTGAAACTTTAGCGCCTCTACCGGCAATGTTATTTGCCAATTAAACTAATGGAAACCAACACTTGGAACAAATCGTCGGTTTGGAAGAAGACTGTCACAACTCAAAATTAAGAAATTTTCAGGGGAAACATTTAAAAATTTTACTTCATAAAAGGTACTCATATCTCGGCCTCATGAACTAATTAGAAACCATAATACTTACAGATGGCTTGCAGACAATTTAAGCTGCATTTCAAACCTGTAGTTATAGTTGTCTCATTGTGAAAACATAAAAATGAATGTTTTTGAGTTGTGACAGTCTTCTTCCAAACCGACGAAATGCTTAGAACTTAAAACTGAGTAAATAAATTTAAATAACTGACAAAATTATTTAAAAGAATCACTCACTTAATTCTTCGGCTAAGGTCACTCTTCTGCCAATCAATAATTTTTCTTTCTTTGCAGAATCTTGACTAAAATCTTCTAGAACGTCTTTAATTTCTTTATCTAATCTTCTCGCCTCTCTATTCATGATTTGCTGTCTTAAAGCATTCGATGTGACTTTCATCATCTGTTGAATACGATGAAACAGAACCACATCACCACAATCAACATCCATCTGTTGGTGGTACAAATAAAACGCTTTTCGACAGTCATGTGCTTTAGTAACTGACTGCTTCAAAAAATTATGCCTGTACACTGCATGCCAAACGTCTCGGATGAATTCATTATCTACATCAATATTGCTTCGTTGCAGATTCTTTCTAATAGTTGTCAATTCATCATAACTTAAAGTAGGTGGATGCTTCTACAAGAAGATAATCGGGGGTTTAGAATTGCTGGAGTATATTTTTTAAACTTACCTCGTCTGAACTGATTATCTTTTCTAGTTCTGATTTAACAGAACTGCGTCTCTGTTGATCTTCAGTCAGGTATTTCCAGTACAACCAACGTTCTTTCACTGAGGGACCAATCATTTCTTTCAACTGACTCTCAGTTTGCTTCAGTTTTTCTTTCAAGCTCGAGTCTAAAAATCTAATTGCCGAATCCCAATCTCTTTTGTCGGTGATGGAACGGTCTTCTAATGTGTTTAATTGAATGACGCGTAGCATTTCTGATGCTTTATCTTCCCATGAATGTCTATGCATTGCCTCATTTACCACTGAGGTTTTTAGCATGTCGAAGATGTCATCGTGATCCTGTGCCTGCGCAGCTTTCTGCAAGAATTTTCCAAATTCATCTTGTAATGTTTCCCAACCTGATTCAACTGCTTTCGCAGGCAAAGCTTGTTCCGTCCATTGTCGTAGTTTTATATCCACTGTAGTATGGAAAGTTGCTAAAAAAATGGTAATTTTAAGAATGTTATTAAATAAAGGCGTAAATTAATTTACCTTGAGAATAACTTTGCGCAGCAGGTAAATAAATATTTTCAAAAACGTGATTGGAGACTTTCTCCCAGAGTTTATTAAGGAGACATTCCTCCCACTGTTTCGGGCTCACTTGTGATAAATTAACAACTTCATCTAATATTTCAGTTCTCGCTCTTTCGAATAATTCATCGCGATCTTGCTCTCGAAGGCGTGGAAAACTGTTTTTCCACTCGGTTTCCAGATTAAAACGAGTTGCTTTAAATGCATCTGCCTGTTGCTCTACGGTCTCACGTACCATTTTCCAAAAGCAATCGGCAACGGCCAAGCTCAGATTGCGTGTGGTTACTTGAGTTGACCGTATTAGGCCTTCTCTAAAAAAAATCTATGTTAAAAGCAGGACTTAATATGAATATGAAAATTGTACTTAAATAGTTTTGAACTGCGGAAGAAATTTTCTTCATAGTCTCTGATGGTCTGGATCGAATCATCTTTTCTTCCTCTACCGGTGACCACTGCAAAATATCCTAATGCTTTCATTGGGAATAATTTACCTGAGAGAATTTTACGAATCTAAAAAATACAAAAATTTTGTTAGGTAAAAAAGTGATCTCAGGATGTCGCGATTGAAACATTTCACTAAAAAATACTGAAATACTGAATTATTATCTTTATAAATATTTAATTGAAAAAAATTTAAAATCAATTATGAGATTGTGAGAACTTCTAATCTATGATGGTATCAAATACACACCCTATCAGGGTTTGTTAAGTTATCTTCAGCCATGTCAACTTTTGTAAGTACGAATATGGTCCTTTTTCCTTGAGGGTCACAGCTGGCAACCAAATCTGTTACATTACTTCTTTCTGCATCAACAGAGCCATCCTAAAAATGTCACAAAAAAAATCACTAAAATCTTAAGAAAAAAAATGATACAGAATGTAATAAGTATAAAGTAAGTACCTGTATGCATAAAATAATTGCATTTGGATTATTCATGTAACCCTGCGTCATGTTTTTAATGCTTTCACGTGTATCAGCTGCCATATCAGTGGTTTGTGTCTGCAGAAAATACAAAATAAGTAAAAAAAAATTATTACATAATCCCATACTTACTGATATAATGCCTGGTAAGTCGACCAATACCATTCTCTGAATTCCAGGACCTATCCAAATTGATTTTTATTAAATAAAGAAAAACACCTACGTATGTGGATGTATAATAACCTTTCACAGTCATCGAAATCACATCACTGGAAACAGTTTTGCCACCACGCACACTATTTCTCATCCGCAGTTCAACTTCCTTTCTTAATTCAGCTAGATCAGACTCTTTTGTGAGATCAAACTCTCTGGTGGAATCTCTGAATTGTGCGATGTGATAAGGACCTTCTGATAAAGTAACTTTTACTGGTGCCCTAAAAATTTACAGAATTTTTCTGACTTTAGGCAGTTGATGTTAAATGAAGTATTTACCTTGTCATCATTTCTCCTGCTCCTCTAGGAAATATCCGAGCTTGTGCAATCATTTCCAGTACTGATGTTTTCCCACTACTTTGATCACCTACCACAACAACCCTCGGTAATTGATCAGACGTGTTATAACCACTATCGTAATCAGCCAGTTCATCTAGTACGTCACTGTACATATCGATGAGACTTTTCTTAACTTGTCGCTGCGTTGGCTTTCGACCCTGTCTCAAGAGCAAATTTTGCTTCCTCAGTTCTTTGTTCTCTTTCTCCAACCTTTCCAGCTCCCTTTGATATTTGATCTGCGTTTGCATCATTTCATCTTGTAGGGCATCAAGTCTCTGCTGTGCTCGTTTCCTCAGAGTCTCCTCGTGTTCTGTTTGTGAAAAGGGGCGGGTGTATACCGTGTTTTTTTCTTTGATACCATCAGATGCTTCTGTTAACACCAAAGGAACTCTTTATTTATTTTAAAGAAGCAGAAGTTGGAGAAGCAAAAAAAAATTGTTGCAAAATAAAAAGCTTACGCCAGTTTAAAAATTTACATGTTCTCTTTTTAACTTTAACCAACTTTAATTAACTTAAATGGTTTCCTAATTCTTGTAACTTTACCTTAACTCAGGCACGGTATTTCAGAAACAGTTTAACTTTATTCCCATAGTAACAATTATAAGAACAATTGTTCCTATGGAAATAAACTGAAGATTACAAGTTAAACTGTAACTGAAATTCCAGGCCTTAGTTGTCTTCATACTTCTATGCATTTTTATTTTCTTTTACAATTCACAATTAAGTTATTTATTTATTACTTACAATGCATAAGGTACAATAATTAAAGCTCTACACTAATACCTATCCAGTGCATCGTACCTGAGTACAGTCTCGCTACAATTTCAGAAATGCTGGAATATGTACCTAAACAAAAACGCAACTTTAAAAAGAATGTACCCAAACGATGCACTTGTTATACATACCTTGAATCGCCACTTCGATATTATTATTAGGCTTCTCAGCAGCGGCAATTGCATCATCCAAGCGCTGATCAAACCAGTTTCTAAATTGAAGGTATTTAGCCTCTGTCAATGCCTTGATTCGAGGGTCTTAACACAAACACTTCATGTAATAGAATTTACTAATAGATCTACATAAATTTACAATTTACAAGCGCTTTGCGATACTTAGCAGTACTAATTAAAATTTCTACGAGAAATCACTCACCTATTTCTATATTGTCCTTTATGTTGTCCTTAAACTCAATGAGAGATCCTCTCCATTGATGCCACTTGTCATTGTCAGGCATGACGTCTTCTAACCATTTTAAGTCGGGCAATCCTTCTTTCCAGTCTTGATATTTCTGTGATTAAACAGAGCATTAAAAAATGGTGATCATTTATTTTGATGCTTTCACCTTTTGTAATGTAACACCACCTCCCACGGCTCCTCCTAATATCAAGTATCTCACTTTCAATAGTCCACGAACCGCTCTCATTACCAGCATTCCATACTGACGATGTTGATGCAACTGAGAATGCCGCAACAAAAGTGTAGTCCCACTTGAAGCTTTACCAGTCCACAAGGTACACACTCCACGTTTAAAGTGGACATAGTTCCGGAATTTTAGAGGAGAATGTGAGGCGATTATAATCCGCCTGCAAAACAGCAATACTTTAATAAACGTCTTCATCTTGAAGCGGTAATAACCGACGACAACGTGGAAATAATCCAGTTTTGCGTTTACTTACATAAAAAAAGGGGACAAACAAACCTAACCTCAAACATTTTCAATGTGAAGTAGTGCTTACCCGAATTTTCCGGACAGTAACTGCTCCATTAGGTTTAAAATGAACGCTTTTACATATTATACGCTAAAAATGCATAAATATAGTGTTTTAAAGTCCACAATTTCACAGCTGTCAAATATTCAAATCCGCCGATAAGAAAGAGAGTTCCATATCGTACCGCCTGAAGTTAGCAACTATTAACCGCCAACTGTTAAAAACCTAAATCTTGTATGTGACCTATATACATTGAAATCGGATAAATACCGAGTGACTTTTAATGATTGAGACTTATTTTATTAGATTGGCAACACTTTTCAATTTTTATGTTGGTGTGCTGGATTTTCAAATTCAAAATTTAGATTTAGGTTAGTGCAATAGATTGTCAAACTCAAATAAATTCGTTTATTGTCGAATCAAGAAAACCAAATAAATAAGATATTTAATTATCACAATTTATTACCAAAATGGTTTTGAGCACAGAATAAAATACATTTTTAGTAATGGCTTATTTTCGAAGCGGAGTACAAAATGAAAATGGGCACATTCAGCACACCTGAAAGTTGTGTAACTGTTGAACAAATTTCTGCTGAATGTGACCTCATGAGGTTGATGAGTTGGAGGGTTCGCCATTTTTTGTAGCGTAACTTCTCCGCTACCTGACTGGAACATGTTATGATGAGTGAACTTCATTCAGCAGAAATAAGTGTTCAGTCTCAACTGTTGGATCAGGAACTGTTACTGATATGTTCTGCTGAATTAGCCCAATAGTAATTGAATTTATTCACAGCAGCATGCCTATGACGATTTCATTGAAATATACCCTGAACAACAAATTGAGTTTCGTCTTTTTTCAAAACACTGTTTTAGAATAGCCGTCCTTCATTTACAACGAACACGAATCGATTCAAATTCACTTAAAAATCATTGATTGCATTCCATTTAGTTATTCAGTTGGTGACCAATGATAAGGAAGTGATTGAATTTCCGCTCCCGCACACCGTACTGATCAAGCTGGTTTTCTAAATCAGTTATCAGTTTCATGTGATTTCATACGTATTTTGAGGTTATGTTAATTTTAGTTCCAAAACATCATTCCTTTTATGAGTCTCTATTCGCTTTAAAGTCAGTTCAGTTCAAAATCGGTTAATAAACGAACGTTTCTTGCAAACCGGTAATGTAGAAAAAGGAAAGTTCACTGATCGCCCCACTATAATAACACTCGATATTGTACAAAATGTTAATGATACTGTATAACAGAATCCTCATGTTTCCTATACGAATCCACTCGGAAGATCTTGAAAAAACACCTTCATTTCCAATCATACAAATTTTCAATGGTTCGACAACTTCACCCACTTGATTTTCTTCAATAAATTCAGTTGTGTCAGTGGTATAACAATAATCTGCTAAATAATAGTGACCAACAAGATACAACTTTCTTTGCTGATAAAGCCTGGTTTCATCTCTCTGGGTTTATCAATTCACAAAATTTCAGGACTTGCTCGGAACATAACCCTTTAATGTGATTGATGTAAAGGCACTACATCCACTTAAAATTGGTGTTTGGGTGGCAATGTCTTGGAGAATTATTGGACCAATATTCTTCCGGGAAACAACCCCTATAGATATCAGAGACTTATATTGGATACATTTATAAACCAGTTAGACAACACTGAATTAGCAAATGGCTACTTTCAACAAGATTCTGCCACTGCTCACACAGCACGAACCACAATAAATTATTTAGAGGAGTTTTTCCCAGGATGTTTAATCAGTGCTGGTTGGTGGCCTAATTGCTCTAATATTCAATTAAATCCGGACTTCTTACTTCCTTATTTCAATAATTTGGTATTCAGAATACGTATTAAACAATTTGGAAGAATTGCAGCAGGCAACTGCAAATATCGGACAACCTAAAACGTTAATAATGTCTTCAATAACATATCTCAAAGGATTCGGTACTGCTTACGCAAATGGGGCTTGATGATTTGCTCTAATATTCAATTAAATTTGAACTTCTTATTTCCTCATTTCAATAAAGTGATGTTCAGAATACGTATTAAACAATTTGGATGAATTGTGCAGCTGGCAATTGAAGAGGCAATTGCAAATATCAGACAACCTAAAACGTTAATAATGTCTTCAATAACTTATCTCAAAGGATTCGGTGCTGCTTACGCAAAGGGGGCTAACATTTCCAGGTCTTGAATAATAATAATAATCTGTTAAACAGTTTTCATCATCAATGTAAACATCAACTCTAACCTATAGCTACGCATTCCCGCAAAATTAACGAACTTTCAAGTAATGCCAATTCCTCAGTGTTCCCAACATACTAATTTGCTTCAATCATTAAAAGTCACTCGGTACATTGAAATCGGATAAATAGAAAGAGTATGGTTTACAAGTTATTGAATTCCGCATAACCTGTAACTTTGTTTTGATCATTTGATCAGACACAGCTGGACACAGCGTCTGATTGGTCGAGGAGCATATCATGGTATCATGGACGCATTCGTGAACAGCTGACTTGCCGGAGTCAAATAATTGTTCATTTTGCGTATTAATAAGTAGTTTTGAATGAAAATTTAGATCATCTCAATGTAATAATCTTTTATTTTAAATGTTAGGAATGAATAAGCGGACTTAATTTCACATGGTTAGTGCAGACTAGGATGGATTTCATGGAAAGAATATTTTTCGTTTGTGTAAGATCACAAGAAGTGAAAGTATTTGACTGCCCCTCCAGTATTTTGCAGTCCTCTTCGTGGATTATAAATGTCCTTTCAATGTTGCACATTGTTTTTTGTGGGTTTTACTTCTCTCCAGTTCGAGAATAACCCAGAGAGTCTAGAGAATAACCCAGAGAGTCTACGTCATTTTGATGTCACTCCCCCAAAACGAACCCTCTCCTTCGCTTCAAGAATAAGGCCCCAGGCTGGATAAGAGATCTGTCTCATGAAATCTAGTAGGTCGTGCTCTCTAGAATCGCTATAAGTTCCTAGTTCAATCTTCAGTGTTCCCAACTTAAAATTCTAGAGTCACGTGATCTTTATTTGAATTTGTTCAACCTACATTTGAATTATTTGAAGAGAATGAGATTACATTTTGATTCATGGTTTATAAATACAATAAACTTTCTTTCTATTATATAGGTAATACATACTCGGGTATTTCTTTCCGCTTTTCCTTTTGTTACTATTTATGATGAGCTGACCTTGCCTTAAAGTCGAAAGTGATGACCGCCCGTGTCTGATAGCCATTACTTCATTAAAAACGTAGGTACGCACACAGCACAGCATACTAATTAATATTAAATAGAACTCGCTTAAAATTCTGCGCCAATGAAATGCTGTAAATGGCCGCATATTTCTTGACACTTTTGGCCGAACGTTCGTCGTGGTAAAGCCGGCGGCACACCCGAAAACATTTTTATAAAGCTGCAGGACGACCTTCGTACAGATTAAGTGCGTAACAGGCCCAATTTATCATTTAAATGGACAGTAGTGGCATAAATTAAAACATTAATATGTTATAAAAATGATATTGTCCAGTGCCAAATCATTTTAATTAACGTAATGAAGGGACGGTGAAATTAAAAATTAAAGTGCGATTCGTAAATTAATCACAAAATTGCAGGTAAGAAAATTTTCACCTGCTAAAATGATAATGTAAATAAAAAATGAGGTTTCATTTGTTAATTTTACTTTCTATATTTTGTTGAACTTTACTATGTAAGTGCAAAGGATTGGTTTTCAAAAGTTAATTAAAGCAACTCAAGTGTATTGAAAAAGGGTCTTAACTGCTTTTCGTTTTTAATACGTAATACACACTCTATATATTGTTTTGATTTTATAATTATGATTAATGATTATTCATAAAAATATAATTGGAACTTTAACCACAAAATATCAAAGAAAAAAAATTGAGCTTTAGAGTAAACAAAAATTCTACCGCAATTACGAATTAAAAATGATAATGAAATTTAATAGAGAGACGCGCGTTTATTAATACATCCAATTTACGGAGCCGCACAATTTGGCTGTTTTACGCAAAGAGGAAGTGTGGCAGAACTAATTCCATTTAAAATTCCACAAATTAGTAAGCACTTTGTCGCTTGCGCCTCATTTTACAGGACAGTAACTAAAGTTTAAAGTGGATGTTTAGAGGAGACATGCACTAAAGCGTGATAAGATAACAAATTTCCTCTGTTTGATTTAATAGTTTACCTCAACGCAGTGTCACGAAATAGATTGTATTAATGAAATTTTCGTGCTTAGGATACAGTGTTAAAAGCTTTTAGGTGAGTACAGGCTTTTAAATATTTATTATGCGCAATTTCCATCGCACATTAGCCGCTCGCACGCTATTACACGCCTGAAAATTATAGGAAACGCCCTGGAATTACATGTGTAAGCGCTGCAGAATGACAGAAATTAATTATCTACTTACTAAATTAATCCACATTTACTCTATTAAAACGCGATTAATTTCTCCGCACTATCTCAAGTTTTCTAAGGAAAATGAACATCTCAATAAAAAAGGCTGTACTATTTTGATTGCAGTGAGTCATCTTCATAATTATTAAATTAAACATTTTAGCGTTACTTGGCTTTAGATATGACACTAAACTTACAAAATAAATTATTTTTGTAAAAAATATTGTAGACTTTATCCGGATCCGGAACAGTTAGCTTACATTCATAGAAAACTTATCAATTTTTATTTAAATTTAAATAAAACCGCAAGATTTCCATGAAGTACCAATGAAAAAAGGGAAAAAGGAAAACCCTGTGCTATTAAGTAGTAGGAATTTATATTTCTTTTGTTTAAACGTAACATTCTAAAAGCAATAATATTATTATAATTACATGATTAGGTTTAAATCTATAAATTTTACATACATATTTTAAAGCGTGAAAAAGGTAAAAATGAATTAAAATTTGACATTTGAAAGTATTTTTTTTATTTCTTTATCAAAAGCCTCGGTTGCAAGTAATTTCCTTATTGATAAAATTGGATTTTTTTACTTCAAACTTTTGCAATGCTTATAATAGTACATATACTAAAAAACAAATTCAAGAACATGATTTTGTATTTTATACTATTCTTTCTATTTCGATTTAGATGTAAATCGGAAAGTTATGTTTTGTTATGTGGCGGTTGATGGTTGGCGCTTAAAATAATCTCAAACAAATATCAATTTCTAGGTTATGTTTATAATTTGAGATGTCAACAAATACACGTAATGTCAAACAAATTTCAATTTGGAGGTTATGTTTATAATTTGAGATACCAACAAATAAAAAGTGAGAAAATACAATCAGATTAGATTAGGCGGTGCAGAGAAAATGTATGTCTGTGATTAACTGAAGTAATTAGTATAATACATTCACGAACTGTCAAATTTATTGACTTTTTATTTAATCACAGACATACATTTTCTTTGCATCGCCTACTCTAATCTGATTTCTTTTTGCTCACCATTTACAAGTACTGCCAAACAAATGTCAGTGTGGAGGTTCTTTTATTTTGTAATTTGAAGTGTGAGCGCATGTTGTTGCCAACCTAATAAAATAAAATTTCGGCTATTTTAATGAGCTGTTAGGTCTGTTCCATTCGACAGAATTTCAAGTTCTGAACCGTTCAAATCATGCGCAGAATGAAATTTACATCCAATTTTGTGCACTGTTCATGCTCAGTAAGATTTTGAACGGTTCAAAACTCGAAATTCTGACGAATGGAACGGACCTATTCTATGGGTGCGTTTCGTTTGCGCGCTCACATGTTTTAAGCACTCACGCTTAAAACCGCTATTTTCTGTGGTTTCATTTGGCGTTCAGTCGCTTAAGCTGGTATAAGCAAAGGTGTTTCTTTTGACTACTGTTTGCACAACCTTAACCTTAAAATATAACTTCAGTAGTGAAATTAGTCCAATCACGGCTGCCGCAGCTGTTTCTAATGTGTAACGTTTGTTTATAAGCTGCGTTATCTTTACCTGACTATGATCAGCTGATCTCCACACACGTTACTTTTGGAACATAAGCGCTTACGCTTTTGCTGCCCTCTGTCGATGGCATAAGCGATCGTGAGCAAAGACTATGGCTGCGTTCCGTCAAAGATACCGCTTACATTTCGCTATTGCTACGTAGCAGAGCGCTAATTTGTAGAGTATTAGCTAATTGAGAACCGGCTGAACGGATTCTTCGTTTCGCTCCGTTACTTTCACATGCCCAAATTTTCAGATAAACAGTAGCCTGTGTTATTTCTCCTAAAATTCTAATTTGTACAGGTTATTCTCAATTAGTTTCGATTTTATAATTGAAGGGGTCATTGGAAAAGGTGCCCATTCCACTTTGTCTGTAGATTCGAGAACAAAACGTTAAAAGTTGAGAATAAAATGTAAAATAGATGGTTATAAAGAAAACATAAAAAGGGTTATTAGCAGCACCTAATATACTGTATTAAATGATTAGAAAATGTCGGATACAAATATTTGTATTTATGATAGAATGGGCAGAGTAATGTATGGCGATTTTGTTAAATTTGTGGAATAGGCAACTTTTCCACTGACCCCTTCAATTGAACTAATGAAGAATTAAAATTATTGTTGCTTTTAACCTGTGTAAATTAGAACCCTAACACAAATAACTGACTGTATTATTACAAAGAAGATTTATTAATAGGAACACTTATTTCAATACTTACTGCAGCAGCATCAGCTGGCAATCATCTGCTCAGACATAACCTAAAACAACAACGCTACAGCTAGCGCTAGCGATGTAGCTTTTTAAAAAGCGAATTTGGTTGTATTTGTCAATTAATTGTAAACTGGACAATACATACCTTTCAGAAAAATGTAATCTACAATTTATTTTTTCTTTATATGCCGATCAATCGATCAATAAGTCAAAGAACTTTTATATATCTAACTTCTTCTAACTTTCGTGAAACGGCCTTGCAGCTTTTGTCATGTTATGTCGTTTCGTCGTATATTTTCTTACTCAGATCTATACGATAGGCATATAAAGGAAAAATAAACTTTATTTATTTATAAACTGACATAGCGTCAAATAATCCTAACCTATTTCTAATACATAGCTATTTTCACACATTGGCTGAGTTCGACATAACGCTCGGGGCACGCTCTGAGCAGAAGTGTGAGAGAGAACGAATGCAGTTCAGTGTATGTAAGAATGAGAAAAAAGAATACTCCAAGAGCTCCGAGCTTTGAAACGAACTTACCCTATGAAAATATTGAAGAAAATGTGCCAATCTTTTTTTTGACATTTCCTGTTTTTATTGATTTCAGCTGTACTATTTGAAAACAAGCAAATAATTTCATATAAAATTTGACATTTCACAGTTTGTTTGGCTGGGTTATTGCGTTTTATTTGCTTTGTCGAAAGAGAATTGCTGCTCTATCAAAAAATATAAAGGACATAAATACACAATACATTTTTAAAAACCGACATCGTAATAGTGACTCTCCAGATTTTCGAAAGCATGTTATTCAAATTTTGTTTTAAGAAAAAGTTTTAATAAGCTACACTTTAAGTTACGATTGTCTTTTATGCATATGATTAGTGAGGTTTCAAATATTATTCGTCTAGAAACACCCCCAAAGAAAAAATCACTATTATTTTGAAGCCAATATCGACAAAACTATGTATGTACAAAATATTTGCGAATTAAAAATTTAAAGAATAATATTTAATTTTTTTCTATTGCTTTAAAGTATTGTAACTTTTAATTCCTTTTTCCTAGATTTCATAGTTTTGTCAACACATATTTGCAACAAAAGAAGAAAATCATTTGGGGGCGTATAAAAAATAATCTGAATCAAATTTTGATGTGCAGTGCAAAGTGCAAATTGTTTACGTTCTGTAATGGTGCACACAGTACAAATTTTAAAAATAGTATAGAAATAGCTTAAATACGTAAGCGAAAGTCAAAGTCAGACCTGGCCTGTATTTATCTAAAAGGATTGCAGGATAAATTAAAGATAAAGAAACAGGAAATTATCCAATTTTACTAAGTTAAGTATGTACCTACATTGTAAATGAAATGTCTAAAATTATTAACAGTTCAACGAACAAACAATAAATTAAATATTAAATCATTATTCTTCTTTGTTTTGTCTTTGTTTTTGAAGGGGTCAGAGCAAAGAGATTAAGTTATAAATCTAAATTGAGATATTTAAATGCAGCAAAGGAATTTTTACAAAATCTTACATAAAGTGAGTTTCCATTTTTATTTTGAAATTAAGGAATAAGAAGATTTTGAAATTAAGGATTAAGAAGATTTTGAAATTAAATAAGTTCACTGCGTATAAAATTATTTAAATAATAAAAAAAACAAGTTTTTATAAACACCTGTATATTTTCCTGTCCATTTGATAGTCTATAATTGTAACTGAGAGATATGACGAACGTTTTTTCCGAGTGGAACGTTTGTAACTCACCATCCTGTATAGATAAATACGATTTGATAATGACGCTGGTTTTATGTTTATCTAAGAATGATTATAACCTTGACAACGATGCTCAAATTTATATCATCAGAGCATTTTCATGACTAATTAAAAATATTCTAAAAAATAGTTTTCCCAAGTCTACCGAAACGAAATTATTTGTCTACAGATTCGGAAATGTATGCACTGTACCGAAAACAAGTGGGTGTGATTATTGAAATTTCTCTCTTTATTTTTCTAATGCATTCCCTGTCGCACGTATTATAACAGGATGTCTAGTTGAACATTTACCGAATGTGTATAATCTATTCAATGTAACAGAAATAATAAGTTATTATTAATTTTTAGTTTACTTTAATTTAGTTATTATTAATTTCAATTTAATGTTTCTTACAGGGAAGAGTTGATATGCCTGAAATCGGCAGGAAAGTGAAAATCACTGTCGTTGGAGATGGTTTCGTAGGCAAAACATGTTTGTTGTTAGGCTACACCAAAGGAGAATTTCCTAAAGAATATATTCCGACTGTGTAAGACATTTGATTTAATTACTTCAATTTCTACAAATTTCAGAATTCTATTTTGCAGGTTTGAAAATCACTCAGAAGATAAAGTAGTCGATGGCGAAATGTATAATCTCGCCCTTTGGGACACAGCCGGACAAGAAGACTACGAAAGGCTTAGGCCTTTATCATATCCAAACGTATGTCTTTTTTAAATGTAACTTCTATACTTTACTCTTGGAGAGTGTTTAAAATATCAAAGAAAATAACTTTAGAATTAATTTCGAGAATTGAAAAGTAAATGCTGAGGTCTACATGAAAAGGGTGAAATAATATTCTGCGTCCCCAACAACTTTTGGTTTTAGAAACTGATAAAATGTGGAGAAAAAATTATTTTATTTATCTTAGGCTACTTTATCTCTGATAAATATATACCTATGTATTGCAAGCAGTAAAGTAAGTAAATAATAAATGGGCAAATATTATAGATAGTGACAAGTAAATAAAAACGCCTTGCTAAGTAGGCAACACATTTTCCTCTTTACGGATTGTTCTCACATTTCTGTCAATATTTACCAAAAAAATACCAAAGCGAAAAAATTGAAATAAAATAAAATCAACTGAATAAAAAAAAAACAATATACGTAATAGTTATATTCGTTATTTTTTTAATTATAAATTAAGATTTAATACATACATTTATTCTTAATTTGAATTTCCTTTTCTTTACAGACGACCTGCTTTCTACTTTGTTATTCGATAGCCGCCAGAGCGTCTTACGAAAACATAAGAACGAAATGGGCACCAGAAGTAAGGCATCACATGCCACACACACCAGTCATATTAGTAGGTAAATAAGATGTTTATTTTCGTTTTTAATTTGTAAAAAATTATTAATTTATTTCATTTATTGATAATACCGAGTGATTCAAAGCGAGCATTAAGTTATAAAACAATTTCAAAGTTGGCAGCGTTGAAATCAGTTATAGAAGAAAAATTAGTATTAGTTTCATTTTGATTCACACTTTAAAATTTTCTATATTTCGATTAAAATACAAAGTTTCATCAAGACTATAACGTAATTTTTGTTCTGAGACAAATGAAATGTTCAACGTCAGTGCTGCCATCTCTGAAAACGTAGCTATTCTAAATCATTTTCTATTTGATTGCACGGTAGATACATAATTATTTGGCGTATAACAATTTAACTGATATTAGGTACCAAAGCTGATTTAAGACATGCGGACAACCCAAACTTGGATTTAGTATCACCTAAAGAAGGCGAGAAACTACGGAGAAGGATAAAAGCGGAGCACTATTTCGAGTGTTCGGCACAAACTCTGACGGGCTTGGATGATATAATTGTGGCGGCGGTCAGATGTAGCGTCAAAAAGAAACGGAATGTACAACACGGAAGCAACTGCCGGATACTTTAAATTAATATTTATACTGTATTTATATGCTTTATTTTTTTATACAAAAACTCAGTCGATCGACAACAAGCAAATAATAAATATGTAGGCCAAGTTTACAGATGCTATTTTTTGTAACTGTGTTTTGAAATCTAGTCAACGGTTAACTTTTTTACTTTGCATTCATATTACTTACAACCTACAATCACATTCAAATTCATCGCTGTTCACATAACTCGGTCATGCTGCTATTGAACGCATCTAATAATTGAAGCGCTAAAATTAGCAGGATAACAAACAGACCTATTGAGTGCAATTACATCAGACGGAAGTTACCACTTTGTGGTAAGTCAGTTTCTGCAAAATGGCTGTATCTGGTGTTTTTTTTTTATTTGGCGGTGACAAGGTGTTTAATGTGAATCCACCACAACTTTTGAAACATCTGTAAATTTCTTTGAGTTTTGAAATTAAAATTGATTTATTTTCGCAAATATTTCGCATAAAAAAAAACAATAAGAAAGTTATTGTCTTTTTTCGTTTGTTACAATAAATCACATTCTTGTGTTGTCTTACGCTGGATTTCACAAACGTCACTTAACTTTAATCATCGATTAAGAATAATCATTCCTATACCTTCAACACATGTAACCTTGGCAACGTTTACTTTTAATGGATGATTAAATTTAAGTAACGTTTGTGAAATCCGCCATTAGAGTACGTTCCATATAATGCTCGCAACACTCGTAACGTTCTTCGACGACGTTCCATTTAATGACGCTAGCGTTGAAGAGCAGTGCTGCCAGGTCTAGGGAAATTTCCCTAGATCTAGGGATATTTGTACCACAGCAGGGAAAAAGGGAGAAATTTATTATTTTGTCTCAAATCTAGGGAAATCCAAGTATTGACGTCTGAAATATTATTATCCAACTTTCCAGTATTTTTTTTTAAATAAAATTTTAATATAACATTTCAGATAAATTTTATTTAAAATTACCGCTAAAAATGTATATCCTCATTTGTTATGCGCGAAAGTTTTCTGTACAGCTGATTTTGATAATCGATTTGATTTTGCTGCCCTCTAGTAGTGACTAGGACAATTGAAGGGTTTCATGCAAAAAGTCCCTAAGTTATTTTTACCTGTTTTAAGATAATTAGGAGGATTCCTATACAACATGGGGCTTTTTACGCGAAATCTATCGATTATGTACAAAAAACAATATGAGGATACAATGACTTAGGGACTTCATAAGCAAATGTGAAATGTTCCAATCGAGAGTCGTGCAATTCTACAACAGATGCAAACAGAACAAAAAGGCCAAAAAGTCACTTATTATTCTTATTAAACTTCTAGCTGCAAACCATTGACATATTGGTTGTGTAACAATTCTTATAAGTACGTACATAATTAATTTCACGTTTAATAGTCCAGATATTCCTATAAATTTCCAATTTTGTACTTAATTAATTGGTGACTTAAGTATTCTTTGTTTTTTCACTAGTTCAGATTTATTAGTTTAGATTATTGCTCAATGATTTTGTTAATACAAAATTGCAAAATTCGAATGTTTTTATTTACCTAAGAAGGTAGTTTTCAACAAATTTAGTATAGAGGAGAGAGAAGAAAGTCTAGGGAAATCTAGGGAATTTTTCGTGAGAATTCTAGGGAAAAGGAACACGTCGCATCTGGCAGCACTGTTGAAGAGTGTTACTACGCGTACCCTGTACGAGGCTAGAATTCGTGATCGCAACGCTCTTGTTACGAAGGTGGGTCTTTGTGAGCGTTTGAAAACATGCTTTTATTCTCCATTAGAAGACGTTTCACTGTCTGATATGTCTTCTCTTTGTCGCCGAATCAACATCACTGCTGTGATCACTGCAAGAGATCTTACTCTTGTAACGTTTATTTTTAAGGAATAAGTTTTATAAGGTTATGTCAAACGTCAATGCTTAGTTTATGTATGCGCAGGCGTTCCATTTGCACTGGTACGCTCACATCGAATTTTAAATGGAACGATGTTACGAGTCATCGCGAGTGTGATCAGCGTGAGCATTATCTGGAACTTACCCTTATTATACTGTCGAACTCGTAAGCAAGGTTAGGTACACGTTGTAGGTATAACGATGGTTCACAATTAAACTTTCATGGCCAACTTCGACGCCAGATTTAAAAAAGCACACTTTTAATCATATAACTCCAGTCACACTCCAGTCTATGGAATACAATTGGTATTTCTCGAATCTGATTAAGTTAAATTTAATGTAGTAAGTGTGTAGTGTTGCCAACCTTACCTAACCAAACTATCGTACGGGTATACCAAAATTATTGTACATTATCAACTTTCACTTTCTAAATTATTGTACATTTACATTGATATTGATATTTTTGGATGAAGAATACCAATATTTAATACATTTTTCTTTACTGATAAATAATCACTATAGTATATGCAGTTCATTTTTTTATTATATGCCATTATGCCGATCGATCGGTCGATAAGTCAAAGAACTTTTATGTGGCTATCTCCTTCTAACTTTCGTGAAACAGCCTTACGGCTTTTGTCATGTCATGTCATTTCAATTTCTTGACTCAGATCTATACGATCGGCATATAATAAAAAAATGAAGTTTGTTCATCATTTTTTTAATAAATGCCAATCGATCGATCGTAATTTTAAAAACTTTTATATGTATAGCTATCTCCTTTCAACTGTCGTGAAATAGATTTGCCACTTGCAGTTGGGGGTCATGTTGTGTTCTTAACTCAGGTTGATCAGATCGGCTTATTGTAAAAAATGACGTATAGGTAATATACTAAAAACAAATAGGTATAACATCAGAACACAAACGTAGTTAAAAAAAAGCTGATAATGCTGATGAATGATGAAATTATGAATTATTGAAAATATAGAATAAAAATACTATTCCGTTTATCATTAAGGCCCGGTTTTACATTGACAAGTCAACTTTAACTACCAGTTTACTTCCATAGTTACAATTATGAAAACAATTGTTTCTATGGGAATAAACTGAAAGTTAAAGTTAACCTGTGATTGTAAAACCAGGCCTAAAACTATTATATAATTTGCTGAAATAAATCGTCAAAATTATTGTAAAAATATTGTACAAAAAAAGCTATCGCACGCGTCCTTAAAATTATCATACAATTCAATAATTATTGTACGATTGGCAACACTGTAAGTGTGTTATAAACAATGCTGAACTGTTGGTTTGTGGCGGCCATTCCTGAATTTTGTAAAATGTTTGTGTGTGCCAGATTTAGTGACCACTTTGGACAAAAAACACGTTAATATGACTCTCTCCTAATATTTTTAACTTGTTGGGTAGAGGTTAATAGAAGTTGAGTTCGGCAATGCGATCTTTTTCATCAATCACCTCAGAATCGTTCGGTAATGAAAAGTCGAGCTTACTTTGACAGATCTGGAACGTTCGGCAAATACTGATCAGATGAAAAAGATCGCGCTCGCTCAGCTCGGAATATTTTGGAGGAGCTCTCAGATTTAGAACTTGTCAAGTAGGTTATGTTTATATATGTTGTGTGAACATTGCATACTGTGAATCAAGTAAGCGGTCGTCCGGGTGACGAAATAATAAGAACAGTACGCATTGATCACAGATAGATCTTTCATATTGTGAATTACATTTACTGGAATTATTCCAATATTCGGCTTAACTAAACAATATATTTTCATGAATTAAGAGTAATCGTTGTTTAATTTAAACGATAAGTGTTTGTACAGTGTAAAATAACGAAATTGAGACGAATTTCAAGATTATAATGAGCATAATTAATTTCAAGAAATAGTGTTTGATGATGAGGAATATAACCAATTTCTAAGAGTGAATAATAAAAGTGACTGTTGGAAGAAAATAGAGTATTACAAATATTAAGATTGTTTTCAAGAGAAGAATTAATAAAATTCTGTTTATTTGCAAACTCAACTGTCAGAATCTATACGCCAATTGCTCGAAATCGTTCGTCATTAAGTTTGCTCATGTGGAGCGCTCTGTGATCAGCTGATTAAAATCTCACTAGCTCTGCTCGAATCGTCGAGCGTATTGCCGAACTCACCTAGAGTTCCTATATATAAGTTAGATAAGAGTTGGGCCATGTATGATGCACATTTTAATTGGTTGGATCCAGTTTCAAGGAGTATATGATTTTATACAATTTGACAATTTAGTTTTGACATTATGCTTAAGTATTTCAGCATTTAAATGTAAGAAAAGAACAAATTGGGGCTTTTCGTTTCGTACATTTTCAAAAACATTCAAAATTAAAAGGTATTTGCAATAAGAAACGGTAAAATTTTGTAAGTAAATTTTAAATAAATAAATAAATAAATTTTGTTATAATGGAGGATGCCAATTGTGTATTTGACATTTTCAGTATGTAATAGTTGTCCGATTTAAACGAAGAATTCTTAAAAGACGTAATTCCAACAGTATTTGCAGTGATACTGGAAATAATCTCCTTAAAGACTAAATTTCTGAAAATGTTAATAATTTTTCATTTAAAGTTATCAAATTTCATCAATTATTCCAAATTATCACAAATGGGAAACGATAATAAACAGCTAGGTAGGTATTTTACATATTTCATGCAATTTTCAGAACAAGATAAGATTTTACAGTATAAACGTTAAACACAATCTTTGGAAACGAATCAGTAAAACGTGCAGTGGTAAAAGCAGTGCAATGTGAAATTTGACGTCAAAATTGTTTGAATTACCTTTTTACCTTAAATAATACGATCAATGTATTTGTCATTAATAAATAAAGAATGACAGGAGAAAATAGCTTGAAAAATCAAATGGTTTTTGATATTGGATCCACATGGCTCAACTCTTATCTAAACATTATATAGGAACCCTAGAGGTTAATTATGATGAGCGCCTTCTATTGGTCTATAGTCAAACTTTTTCATTTTAAAATTCAATTTATGGAAATTCAAAAATTATTTTCGAAATTTTAAAGCTATTGGCGATTTGGATTAGGTTCGGAAAATGTGTGTTAGCTCTGACTCTTATAAAAAATAATTTGTTTGAACAAAAATTTTAAAAAAGACCGTTTGTAAATGATGTAAGTTACATCTGTGAGCTTATCGTATTTTAAAATGATTTAGCTTAGCATGGGTACTTTTCAGTTTAATGAATGTAAATGTCCTCCATACAATTTTAATTTTGGAATCATAACCCAGAACCAGTTTCTAATCATCTAATCATAAGAGTTATGTTGTAAGGCATACAAAATTCATAAAGAATTAATCTACGAATAGAATGAAAGTTATCATTTTGCAGTAAGATGACGAAGTGCTTTTGCAAACTGGATGTGATAACGCAAAACGTGCATGTGTTTGGTTTATCATAAAGAAAACGCAATTGATTGATTAGATTATTACGATATTAAAGCACGGTTAAAATAATAATAATCACTGTGCATTCAATCACCGGCTGACCTTCCAGAATTCAATGTGACTTTGTTGTTGCGTTATTGAAGGAAATAGAACACAGAACGCTCACTTTGCGCGAGTCACTCCGTTTAACACACGTAAATTAAAACCATTTCGATCAAGTGCAGGTGAAGAAAAAAGCCATGTCACAAAAGTAAGTCTAATTCTATTATATTTTTTCATTCGCTGTAATACCGAAACTTACACGATAGTTTTAGGTTATGTTACTACACTGCAGTATTTAAATTGAAAACATTCGGTAAATCAAAATTGTGAATCGAACATAAATTTTGGTTTGCCTGACGAATATACAGGTGTCCCTAAAAAAAAAAAAACTGGCGATTCAACAAATATGACGTGTTTGTAAATGTAAAGTGACAGAATTATCAAAAAATAACAAATTAAAAATAATTGAATGTTGTAAAATAAATAATTTGCTTGGTACTTAATTTTATTTTAGCTTTCTTTTCTCTTGATTTACTTAAAGTGTCTTGCAAAATAGTAAAATGGCTGTTTCATATTTTTTAAACATTTGTTTTTAATATTTATCATATACATCTAAACTCTATCCTGTGTATATTTAGTATGAGAGTTAAAAAATAAAAAATAAATAAAGATTCTGAATATTCAATGAATTAGTAAAATAAATTATTAAGGAATACAAAGAAAATTGAAAAACGTTGCCCTCGAGAATTAACGCTGTTACACCATTGCAAAGGATGACGTATGGACATGCTTGCCAAATTTTGGAAAGCAAGATAAAGATTTGTATACAGGCTATTTTTGAACTTCATACAAAAAATGAAACCAGTGAAACTTGACATTAAAAGTAGTAGAATGAAGCAGTTTTTGTATAACAATTGGTTAATAAATATTGGAGATAATAAATCTTTTCGGCGAACGATGAAATAGTTTTTAGTCACGCAGTTGTTCATAGAATTCAAAAGTATCTTGATACATTCAGTCGTCATTTTACGCATCTGCTTTAATTTTTTTTTTTTTTTTCGCATTTCATACAGTAACGTATCATATTAATGTCCTCAAAATCGTACAGCAATTACTTTACAACAAAGCAACGTACTAACTACTATAATATTTCGTCCATCAATTGTGACAGTTATTAATGCCACAGTGATTAATGTCACTTCTATTAAACATTAATAAAACACGTTACTGTAGGAAATGCGAAAAAATAGTATACGCAACTCGTTAGAAAAGTGTTTTACTAAACGCAAACGCAAACTCGTTTAGTAAAACTTCACTTTTCTTAACTTGATACGTAATATACCATTAAATAATAGTATATTGTAGACCGAGGCGGTAAAGTGCTTGTTTTCCTCGAAAACTGTTTTACCGTCATGGTTTACACATTATTTTTTTCCTACACAACATTATAATTAATTTTGTTAATATCACACAAACGTTCTTTTTTTTGAAGTAAAAATATTAAAATTGAGTTACTATTAAAATTATTATTGATGTTTAAAAGACGATGTTCTATGTACTAGCGTGGCCGAGCGGTTGAAGCCGTGGTTTCATACACTAGTCTCTTCGGAGGTATGGGTTCGAATCCCACCGCTGCCGAGTTTTTTTTTTTTCTTGATAATTTTAATCCTTTTTAAAACCAAATACCAGTGGAATTAAACAAAAAAAAAACACGTTTGTTAATTTTTTGTTGTCGATAAGAATGCATTCCAGAAATTATTGTTGCGCCACCTAGTGGTAAAGATTTGTCAATTATTTTCTCGGCTAGGCATTGATGTTTTCCAGGGCTAGCCGTGGAAACGTTTGCTTTCTCCTCTCTGATGAGCCGGTAAAATTGAATTTTCTACTAGTGTAGAAAAAAAAATGTTTTTCTTGCTTTGTAGAAACTTCAGTTTCTGAAGGAATGTTGACATGCGTGTTTGGTTGCATCGCCAACTATAATTCATTTTTCATTTCATCACTTCTTATGATTGGCCAATATGCGGTCATTTTCGTTCTGGTGCACTTTCATTTGTTTTCGTGAATAACAATTCGCGATCTAATTGTCTCTGTGAATTGCAATATGGCTAAGGCAGTAAATAAATACAGTATCGCAATCCATATGCTTATCTAGTGATTTTCTTTCCGGCAAGTTTAATCAAATTTAACGCCTGTCAAATAAGTTTAAAATGCCCAGTGTGTCGTTGTTAGCGTTATACATTTAAATTACCCGCCAATAGTTTGCACTAAAATGGCGGCTGATTGCGGTACTGTTACTGTAATTATTTAGTGACGGTACAATATGGCCGATAAGAGTGAACATCTGGGGTGCGTTCGAGTTGAAGTTTAGAACGCTCAGAGCGTGCTCTTTTTATGGAATTGTGTTTTATTTGACGCCCGAAACACCCTAGGGCGTGTTAGATTGCATTCGTGTTGACACACAGCGAGCGTTCGGAGTGTACTCGAAGTTCTCCGTGTATTGATGTCGAGCACGTAACGAGAAAATAAAACTAACCTATAAAAGGTGTAGGTGACAGGTCAGTTTATTTAACCACACTACTTAATTATGGAATTGGAATCAGTAGAAACAGAAGGGAAATGTGGTATTTGCGGGTTAACGGGACTGTTACAAGATGTGGAGGAACATTTTTTATCTACACATGTGGAAAAGGAAAATGTAAACGATGGTAAGTACATATGAAAGTTTAATTAATGTGTTAATTAAAATAATGAAAATGTGTCCTAGAAAATGAAAAAGAACAGATACGGTGGAGAAAAGAACACGTTTTATTATTGATTAGACTGACAGAAGAGCAACAGGAAATGTTTAAAACTTCCATGAAAAAAAATGTGTGGTTGAAGATTGCTGCCGAAATGACCAAAATGACAGGAAAACAGTTTACATATGAACAAGTAGACAACAAGTGGAAAGGGTTAAAGAAAACATACAAAAAGATTAAAGATCATAATAACAAAAGTGGAAATGACACAAAAAAATGGGAATTTTATTATGCAATGGATAGTTTTATGAAAAACAAGCCTGAAATAGTACCATTTGCAGTGTGCAGTAGCAGTAGCGGATTAAAAATAAATAATGGTAATGTATTACTATGAATTGCAGAATTTTACTATAGTTGCATAATATTTTAGACCAAGATTGTGTACCAGGACCTTCAGCATCATCAGTTGGAATATCATCTGCCTCGAGACTTTCAATGTCAACACCTACTTCGGGATCTACAATTTCTGACAAAGATAACGAGTCAACTGATGATTCATCTGTTCACGTCACATCTCAAAGAAAAAAGAGAACACGGTGTGAAAATGCTGCGCAGAAACGCCATGAAGATAAAATGGCCAGATATGATGAATTTTTGAAATTATTCAAACAGCTTGTGGAGAATGAAACCGTAACCAAAACAAAATAAGCTGTAATACAAGGGTAATACTTAAATTTATTGCAATGTGTTTCAGAGATGAAATATTCCTTTCGTAAGAATTAAATGTTATTGTATTTTTGTTTTCCATAAAAAGAAATTAGAGTAGTTATTTGTTATTAACGAATTACAATGTTTAAGTTATGTTATTTACAAGTTATGATGTTTTTATGTTATCTACAAGTTGTGATGTTTAAGTTTTATTATCAATGAGTTGTGATGTTTATTTTCATAAGTGTTCAAGGTTTGTGAAATGTATTGCCAAAGAAATAAAACACAGTTCTGAAATTTTTATTGTTTTACATAAATATTAAAACAGCTTTTACAATGCAACAAATAAATTAAAGTTATTTACCTCCTCATGTACAGTAAGTTTGCGATATTATCTCTTTTTGTAATTGCAAGATTATTGTGTGGTAATACATTTTCAAAATTATTGGGATTTAATAAATGTTCCTCAAATATTTCTGCATCCACATTTACTTCATGAAGTATGTCGTTAGCATCCTGACATATGTTATGCAAAATGCATGCACTTATAATTATCAACGGTATTAGGTCCAATCTAACAGCTTCCAATAACTTTAAACGTCGAAATCTGCCTTTGAGCAAGGCAAAAGCTTGCTCTATGACCACTCTGTTTTTGGAATGTTGTGTATTGTAATTCTTTTGAATATCTGTAAGGTGACCGTTATCTTTGTATGGAACAAGTAATTTTGTTGTTAAAGGATAAGCACTATCTCCTAATAAATGCCCATTACTTGGAAGCCGTAACTCGGACAATGTTTGGCCAATTTCTGATCTCCGAAATAAGCAAGCGTCATGAATGGAACCTGCTTCTCCTGCATAACAGTCGATGAACTTATACTTATGGTCACAAATGCCTTGTAGTAATACCGAGTGAAAGCCTTTGCGGTTTATATAAGATGCACTATTTCGGCGTGGTGCTTTAATTGGTATATGGGATCCATCCACCGCACCGACTATTCCTACAAGTGTTGATTTATATTTTAATTTATTTGAATATCTGACAACTTACCAGGAAATCCTGTTTTATTTTTGAAGCAATTAATAATTATTTCACATTGATTTTCATTGGGGAACACTATGATTTTGTAATTGGTATTTGTTAACAATAATAAATTACAAATTTTATATAAACAGTGCCATGCTGTAGACGTGCTTACTCCAAACCGATCGCTAACTCCTCTTTAAAAAAAAAAACTTTAAATGCAAACAATTTGCAAAAGAACGAATAACTTACCGAAAACTTTCAATATTTGCTAGGTACCACAAAGCAATTTGTAGTTGTTTTTCTAATTTAATTTCTGGATTACCTCCCCTGTAGAGCTTTTCATTCACTGAATTTAATTTGGTTAAAACATTTTCAAATGTTGTGGGGGACATTCTAAAATGTGACTGAAACTGTTTGTCTGTATATTGTGGAATTATAACCTCCGCGTAGTCGCAAACTTTGTGCAGTATTACAGGCTCTTCATCTTCGCTATCTTCCTCGAAAAAGATTCTAGCCGCAAATTGAATTATCTGATTCCTTATCATTTTTTAGACGTTTTCAATAATTTAATCTATGAACACAATTCTGCTTTAAACTCTTTCGATACCCCCATTTTTCAAAAAGTGAGGTTTTGTGCAATGCTCTGAATGCTCACATACATTCGAGTTTCTCCACTTGTGCACCGATAACCTGCCTATGACGTCACGAGCTCGGTCACCGCACGATTCACTCCGTCGAGCATCAACTCGAACGCACCCCTGAACAACATTGCAGTTGCGTTAAATAATATATCTGCTCGTACGCAGAATATTATGTCGCAGAATTCAACGGGTGCGCAGAAGTATCCACCTATGCTATTTTATGCAACCATTCTAGTTCACGCGCAGAAATTTGTGACGCTGTAGGCAGCGCGTTTCAGTAGATATTGATGACGCAGAAGTTTAACTTTTTACGCGCATTTACGTTGTTGTGATTTATCATAACCTAAAACGATGGCTGTGGATGAATTTCAATTAATTAATTATGCAAAAATAGTACTGAATATACGTACACTATAATTATCAAAGTTAAATTAAAAGGCAGAGCACTATCTATCATCAATTTAACCCTTAACTGTGCTAGTGAAACTAACTCACTCAAACAGGCTAGTGGGGTCCGCGTGAACCCCAAAACAAAAAATGTTTAAAAAGTATTTTTATTAATAATGAAATATAATTTTGAATAGAACATTAAATTTCAATTGTTTCTCTATTACATTAATAATTTTATGCGCAATTATTGCATAACATATTCGTGTGGTCGGGGCAGATATGATTCCCGCACTTTTTACACACGGTTTTTACTTTTGGGTCTCTGAGTCTACTGCAAAAACACATCTAGATTTTCGCACTGTTTCTGCATTAGGGGAGGCTACGTGAAGTTCCCTACCCAACTGTGTAGCAATAATAGTCGCCATACTAAAGTATATTCAAAAATGTTAACAAAAAGAAAAAAAAATTAGGGACACTTACTTGCTGGTGGGGTCTTTGCGGATTTGAATGCTAATAATGAAAAAATAAATCAACGTCAAAAGCTATCGTTGTCAGGGTTGCCAATCTCTAAACAGTCAATTCCCTACTCCAATGTTTAAAATTCCCGCTTTTACCCGCAGTCGAACTTTAAATTTCCCGAATAGTTTTTTCTTGGCTAACAATTCAAAATAAAACACAAAATACAACATTTATTTTTTCCAAATGTTAACACTTAACATGGTTTTATTTGGTTCAAATTTTATTATACCTCCTGCTTCGTGCACCCACTCTTTGGTGAATAGTAATGCAGAAATTGTATCCATATGTAGCTTATTGCGATTTTCTATTGCGCCGGAATTGTCGAAAGCGAAAGCGACGTTTACCGTCAAATGTACTGAATGATAGAATGATGCTGTGTAATGCGCATGAGCAATACAATTTCAAAAGGTGCCAACCTGTTAAGCATTTAGATATAAAAGGTAGTTCCACTTCTTGAAAACTACGCGAATGATACTTTCTGATAAGTTGTAAATTGCAGCAAATGAAAAAAGTTCAGACAAGTCTGGAAAAAGTTAAATAAAATGGTAAAAGAGAAAAATCCCGTTTTTACCCGCTTAAAAGTTTTACCAACACAATTACTTAAAATGCCCGCCTTTCGGGAAAAATTCCCGATATTGGCAACCCTGATCGTTGTACACGATGCTGGAACATAACCTAACAAAAGATTACACCGAACCACAGCGACATCCAACGTCGACTGCAAAAGTTATAGAAAAAAAGATGTCGCTCTAGATCCGGGCCACAGATCACCAAATAAAGATAGTAAACTTAAAATTTCACTATTCCTGTGCTGTCATCTGTAGTTGCCGCATGACAATTTACTAAAAAAAATCGTCATGGCGGGAAATTTGAATAGTTGCGGTTCTGTAACCCATTTCAATTCTTTTTTCAAAATTATTCGACTATAAAAAACAATACATGTCTGAAATTTATTTTATTAAATACAAATATAAATGAACAATATTATATCTAGAAACATAAAATATCATCTAGCTCCGTTTTCTATTTCTTACATAGTAGTCTCTCTGTCGTCTTGACACTGAAAATAAAATAGCCTTTTGATTTATAAATTGAGTAATGTAGATAACCATTGTGTTTATATAAATATTATAATATTGTAGACTTAATTTCATAAACCATATTTTATAAACACAAAACACTATATTTTATAAACACAAATATTTTTAAGATACAATAATAACTTACCATGTGTAGTAACTCGACCTAAAGGTGAGGAAAAGTGTGAATCAGTACCTACAATAAAGGCAATATTATTAACTAGAGTTCCAACTACAATTTTTAGATAACTCACTGGAAGTGCTTGGACCTGGATCCTGAATAGCTATTTTAGTGGAGGCAGTTCTGCTGGTGTTTGCCTCTGTAGTAAATGTTTCAATATCTACAAATTAAGAAAATTGCATTTTCAGTTTGATTCCCGTCCATTTTTTACGTTTGTTTAAATATTTTTTTTTCAACGGACAAGACACGAATTTAATTATTTCTAACAAATATTAACACAGGGTGATTTAGTTTTTTCTCGATAACTTTAGGAATTAATAGAACACAATGAATTCTATTGATTCCTTATTATTAAGAAATTATTCCTTATTATTAAGAAAAAAATTGAATCACCTACATAGAATTTTCTAAGATATTAATATTTCTTTTTAATTGATAAATTTTCTACATATCTACGATAAAACTTGTAGTTAACTGTTTAAAAATAATGTTAATATTTATAATTTTTTATTGCTTTAAAATATGGTAAATTTACTAATATTTGCACCTGCATAATCTAGTTTTCTTTTACTGTAAGACTTCTGTGGTGTCTTAACTTTTAACTCTCCGCCCTCATCTTCTATTTGTAATACAGTATTAGAAGAAGCTGCACCAGAAATATGAAGAACTGCTGTAAGTAGAAAGAAATTACATTAAATTGGCTTGAAACAAGTGTAAAAAGTACAGAGCAGACCTTAAAACTTATCTCTCTGAGCTTTTTTCCAAAATCTCAAAAATAAAAAATACTCTCTGTGCTTGAAAATAAGTGTCTGATTTTGATTCTTTTTTGTTAAGGAGGTTTGAAGATGCCTACCACTGACAGTTGTTAATTTAATAAATATGTGCAGTTTAAACAATTGTTCTGGTAATCTTTTACCTTTAATAAACAATTTATCTATTTACATAATGTAATGAATTAAAATGCTCAGGCCCCGTTTCATAAAATGGGAGAAAATTTAAACTTTCCTCCAATGATATTGCTTAATCACACGATTAACTTTATCAAGTGGTTAACTACGTTTTATGAAACTGGGCCTCAATCGGGCACTTATTTCGGAACATAGGAGATTTAACATACCTTTTATTCTTTCCGGTGTTGAAAATTCTTTAGGCACTGGACTGTAAGAAAAGCAAGTTTCTGTAGTAGCTTCTTCTATATAATCTGCAAATAGAAGTTGAGTTCAAAAAAACTTATGCAAAAACCTTTTCTTTCTTACCAGGCAAATATAATGTTGGGACAGCACATCGTTTAAGTTTTCCTCTTCTTTCTATTGATATCTCAGCAAAATGATTCTCACATACAGTGTAACTTTTAAGAAAATTTATATCATTTCTCAATTTGGAATTTTTTATTCGTTCCAGCCAAATAAATCTAACACGCACGTTTCGCGGAAATGCGTGTCTACAATAATCAACTCAAAATTAGAGAACAGGCTTCGATTAAATTCAACTGTACTTACCTGGGAGCATTTTTGTCATCACAATTTGGTACACAACAAGGTCTCATTGTAAAACAAATGCAAATAAACGGTCAAAATAACTCAATATACAAAAATCACCGAACAATAACCAACTAATGAGCTAATTCACAGACACACACGTGCAGAGACGTGTGAGTTACCCGCGACGTGCGCAATTGGCACTATAGAACACTGTATAATATAGATCTCTACTTTCGAGTTCTTAAAAGAAACGATTCTATGCGGCAACTACAGATGGCACAAATAATCAAGTTTCCAGCCCCTGATCCGGGCGGACCCCACCAGCACAGTTAAGGGTTAATAACATCTCAACGCTTAGTATTTTCGTAAAATTGCGTACGAACGAAAACCCGCAATGGTTCTCTATTTACGAACAGTTGAATCTGCAGCCGAGTACAACATCAAAACGTGCGTAGTTCTGCGACACCACCAATTCGCGTACCAGCATGAATCCGCCTTATGCGATATGAAAGTTTGATTGGTGCATGTTTTCTGATGTTTTCATTATAAAACAAATCCGTGGAAATGTTATTCACCCTTTTGATGTGCATTTTTTCAACATCAGCTATGTTAGCTAATTAGCTGAATGCATTTATCAATGATAGGTACTGACTTGTAAAAGTCTGTATGTAATTGAAGATATCGAGGCCTAATTTTCAAGTTTCTAAAAAAAAATCACTTACCTTGTGATTCACTCAATGAAGTCGAACTTTTCAAGCAAATTTCTCATCTCAAAATCAAGGCAACAACACCACGCCGATGTTCATTTGGATGTCTTGAATAACGTTACGTGAATGTAATCTATTTACATAACACTTTAATAAGAAGTATTTATAGGCACTCATAGTTTTCCTTCGTAGAATTTCTATTTCATTAGAATACATTAAAATAAACAAAGTGTGAAAACCAACGCTTTGAAAACGCCATTTCAAATTTTAGTTACAAATATTGCCGTCGATGGCGCTGCTAGAAAAACGCGCGAAATTTAAAATTGATATTTTTCAATATGAAGACTAAAGACTGCCTTTAAAGGAATTATTAAAAAAATACTGAATAACAAAGTTTTAAAGCAGCAAGAACACTAAGTATTTGAATATAAGGGGGTATAAAAATATAGAACGTCACTGATGGCTTTAAAAATGCTAAATTTCGAATTTTGTGTTACCTTAATTTTATGAAAGCATTCCTTTTTTTACAGACACGGAGATATAGGCCTAATTGGCTTAGCTGTCATGGGCCAGAATCTGATTTTAAACATGGCCGATCATGGATTCACGGTGGTCGCTTACAACAGATCAGTGGAGAAAGTGCACGCGTTCTTAGCAAACGAAGCCAAAGGAAAAAGCATAATTGGAGCAGAATCGGTTAAAGATTTGGCTTCGAAACTGAAGTCTCCTCGAAGGATTATGTTACTGGTCAAGGCCGGCAGTGCTGTCGATAGTTTCATCGAACAACTCTTACCTTACCTAGACAAAGGAGACATCATCATAGATGGAGGCAACTCAGAATACACAGATACTCAAAATCGCTGCCTGGATTTGGAGAAAAAGGGAATCCGATACGTTGGTTCAGGGGTGTCAGGTGGGGAGGAAGGTGCAAGGTATGGGCCCAGTTTGATGCCTGGGGGACATCAAGAGGCCTGGCCTTATATTAAGGATATTTTTCAAAGTATCGCTGCCAAGACTGACGGACAGCCTTGTTGTGATTGGGTAGGAGCCGACGGAGCTGGACATTTTGTTAAAATGGTGCATAATGGGATTGAGTATGGAGATATGCAACTCATCGGTGAAATATATCATTTGATGCTCGCCATGGGACTTGATCAATCTGAAATGGCGGATACTTTTGATGAATGGAATAAAGGAGAGTTAGACAGTTTCCTTATAGAAATCACAAGAGATATTCTTAGGTACAAGGATACCGATGGTAATTATAAATGTTACAGTATTGAAAATGTTTTGAGTTTATTGTCCTTTTTAGGAAAATATCTTCTCCCCAAAATTAGGGATGCCGCAGGCCAAAAAGGAACTGGCAAGTGGACAGCCATCGCTGCCCTCCACTATGCCGTTCCTGTTACTTTAATTGGTGAAGCAGTTTTCAGCCGTTGCCTGTCTGCACTTAAAAATGAAAGAGAACGTGCTAGTAAAGTTTTGCCTGGACCTACCACGACATTTAAAGAGAATAAGTCAAGTTTTCTGAACGATTTAAAATTGGTAATTTACAGTTCACCATAGAAATATGTATGCTAAGATTTAAAAAAAAATTGTGTTTAGGCTCTTTATGCAAGCAAAATTGTGTCGTATGCGCAAGGATTTATGTTATTGCGTGAAGCGGCCTTTCAACACAAGTGGGACTTAGATTATGGCTCGATAGCGTTAATGTGGAGAGGTGGTTGCATCATACGATCAGTATTTTTGGGGGACATCAAAAAGGCGTTTGAAAAAAATCCTACCCTGGAATGTCTTCTGCTTGACCCATTTTTCCTGGGGGCCATCAAAAACGCGCAAAACAGCTGGAGGAAAGTTGCTGCAACTGCTGTAAATTTAGGTAAGTTTTTTACTTTATTATTAACCAGTTTTTGTTATAACTTTTTTTTTTATTTCAGGCATCCCAACTCCTGCTCTAAGTGCAGCCCTGGCGTTTTATGATGGTTATCGTTCTAATCGACTGCCTGCAAATCTCTTACAGGCCCAAAGAGATTACTTCGGAGCACACACTTATGAATTGTTGGGGAAAGAAGGCCAGTTTGTACATACCAATTGGACCGGGCATGGAGGCAACGTTTCAGCAAGCACATATACTGCTTAAAGCTAGCATTTTACTGTTTATAGATTTTTATATTTAAAGTGTCTTAAATTATTGCACGGGACCAGAAAGTTCTTGAGAGGAAAATGAAGCTTTCACAATAATAAATAATAAGAAATGGGGAAGTGAACATCTTTGATCATTCCATACGTCTGGTATTCTCAATATTGCATTTATTATTATTAAATTATTTGTACTGTTGAATAAGTGATTTGCTTCATCTTTCTTTTTAATATTTTATGTTTACACTTCTGTTATACTGTTGGCAAGTTAGAAAAACATATTTTTTTTACACGTTATTCCACAATGCAAATTTGTGATTTTATGTTGTACAATTGGAAATAAAACTGCAGACTTACATTTCTTTTGATTCCCACGCACCTGGCTGTTCATAATTTTAAAGTTTTCATTTCGCTTTCTTTTCCAGGTTGACTAAGGTTATGAGGTTTAATGCAAATTCCATTTGAGATCCTTAACCTTAAATTAAAGTTCAGCTCTCAAATCTAAAAATCACATCACATGAAATGTTTTAACTAAAAATTACTAATAATTAATTAATTCATTAAATTAATGTCTATTGTTGCCTTTACGTTAAAGATGATTTTTGTTTATATTTGGAGCTTTTTTTACCAATGGTATTTTCCATGTATGGAAAATAAGGTTAACAAAAGGCTACAGAGGGCATAGAATAAGGTAAAAAAAATAATTTCCACCTTTATTAAACTTTTTGAATATAAAAATATAACAAATACCATATAAAACAAGCAATATAACACCATTTGACGCATTAAGAAATTTATGATCATCCAATTCAACTAAATTAACAATTTATTTAACTAAACCGTTTTTAATGCAAAGATATGAGTGATTTTCAACTAAAGAAATTTAGTTAGAACTTGCACTTTATAAATACAGTAATCTAATCATCTACAAGATGATTTCTAACCAAGTTTTATAAAAAAAAATATTTTAAGCTTACTAATAAATGATGTTTGTGATGTTTGGAGAAAAACAGCTGGAGAAAAGACGACTTGAATTAATATTTATAACAAAGAGTATGTATAGTGAGTGTGAACTAAAAATAAGTTGAAATTCCGGAAAAGTTTCACTTTTGCTAACATAAAAGTTAAGTTATGATTTAAACATTAACTTAACATTAGGCTTCCCATCAAATTGTTCCTTAAGTGTAAATGAAACAAATACATCAAAGCATGTAGAATTAAGTCTTCTTTACATTAAGCAATCTAAAATCCTCATGCGCCTAACCCAATATTTTCCTAATCATGTAATTAAGGATACCACCGTGCCTGTAATAAAGCAGATCAACTTCGGTGTCAAATCTCAACAGAACTTCGAATGATTTTCCGTCGTCCGTGGCGACTTTTATGTGCTGGCCAGGTTTTAACTCATCTGGTAGATGGATGTCATAGATTTCTTTGCCTGAGAGGCCAAGACTTTCGGCGTTCTCTCCTGGTAAGAACTGGAGAGGGACGATGCCCATTCCGACTAAATTCGACCTATGAATTCTTTCAAAGGTTTCTGCTATTACTGCACGTATTCCCTAAAAGAGAAAATTAAATTTGTAACACTACAAAATTAGATGATCAGAAATACCTACCAATAAAAATGGTCCCTTGGCAGCCCAATCTCTACTAGATCCTGATCCATAGTCCTTACCACAAATGAGAATAAGAGGCACATTATCTTTATTATATCTTTCTGCACAGCTGAATACGTCCATCTACAGACAGGTTGCAAGTTAGTGAAGTATTAAAAACAACTTAAATAAAGTATTACCTCCTCATTAGTTGGTATGTATATGGTCCTTGGCCCGGGTTTGCTCAAAAACTTATTAACCAACCTAATATTTGCAAAGGTCCCTCGTGCCATAACAGCATCATTACCTCTTCTAGATCCGTACGAGTTGAACTCCTTCGGAGTCAAGTTTCTTTGAGCTAAGTACCTCGCCGCTGGACTTGTACGTCCAATAGAACCTGCAGGACTTATGTGATCGGTTGTCACAGAATCCCCGAGCAATAGCAAAACTTGGGCTTTAGTAATAGGCCTCGGCTTGGGTAAGTCACGAGTCATGCCATCGAAGAAGGGTGGTTTCTTAATGTAAGTGGAAGTATTATCCCAGGGATACAATTTTCCGGCAGGTGCGTTCAAGGCCTGCCAACTTGAAGAGCCGGTTTCAATCTTCGCATAAACTTCTTTGAACATGGAAGGTATTACGAACTTCTGCTCCATCGTATGAATTTCAGCACGAGTGGGCCAGATGTCTCTTAAATAAACTGGGGAGCCGTCGGGTTTCTTTCCCAACGGTTCAGATTCAAAATCTATATCGACAGTTCCAGCAATCGCATAAGCAATGACAAGCAGAGGGCTAGCCAGGTAATTGGCTCTTGTATTTGGGTGAATGCGCCCCTCGAAATTACGATTTCCCGACAGCACACCACAACAAACTAAATCGTTTTGCTCTATAGCATTTACTATATTTTCATCGAGGCTTCCACTGTTTCCAATACACGTCATACATCCATAGCCTACGATGTCGAAGCCCAATCTTTCCAGGGGTGGAATCACACCCGACTCCCTTAAATAATAAGTTACGACACCCGAACCAGGTGATAGACTTGTTTTAATATAGGGGGCCACTGATAATCCAGCTTTTATAGCGTTTCTAGCGAGCAGTCCTGCACCTAACATCACACTTGGATTGCTGGTGTTGGTGCAAGAAGTTATTGCTGCAATGATAACGCTTCCATGGCGAATAGTATATTGGGTGCCATTAAACATGAATTTGGCTGATGTATTTAATTTGTCTTCTGGTATCCCAAACCCTTTGAATCCAACCTGTGCAAAGAAATAAACACAATAAAAGTTGCAGCTTTGGTCAGTTCACTTTAACTCAAAGAAAACTGATCCTTCTTAGTTACAAATAAAACATTCCAAAGTCACTAGTCGTCTTTATTATATTTTCATTCAAATGAAGAAGTCATTTTTAACATATATTTCACAAAAAGAATTAAACTGATCTTTAAATCTAGAAGGTGCAGCATCGGCAAGGGGGGAAGTGATCTGAGTCACTTTGGATTAGATCACTTTGACGAATAAAATAGACAAACTTAATGAATATGTGATGCTGGGTAAAAGTGAACTGATATCCGTTGCAAATAAAAGACAACTAAAATAATGCATTTTATAACTGTGTAATAAAAAATTTCTCTATTAAATTATTGTCACTACAGAGGAAAAAATATTTAATCAAAATTTCAGGGCCTGATTTCTTTTTTAATATACAGGATTATTATAATAAACGATTTATCTGAATACGGTCGACTAAAGTTTCTTTTCTGGACAGTTTTCCTTTTTACGTAGAATCTATCTGTGGGAGATTGTAACACACCCCATATAAGCCTGCTCTCAAGTAGCATTTAATGAGTAAGCAGAAGAAATATTTAAGTACTTAACGGAGCTTACACTGGAAGATATAATGACTAGAAGCCAAAGTTCATCTACCCGCTTGTAATTAAGATAATATTCAATTCGTGGAGAAAAATATGAGATTAAAGATTAACATAATCAGTTATTTGAGCATCCCTTAATATGCACATTACCTGGAGCAATAAACTTTAATAGAAGTTTACTGACAGGATTTGTGCATGAGACCCCATTTTGAAACTTTTATTTTTATTAGAATTTAACCCAATTTCTTTTTAAAAGTCGATGTATAATTGGAGCTAAGGATGAAAATAATCGTGATATGTTTTAACGTTTTTGATGAAAACATTTTATTTTATTTAACGCGTCATAAATCTTCATGCTTTAGCGCTTTTTATCGGTATACATTTTGCATTAACATTTATTGTGATTTTTATTTGCTTAAGAAGTTGTTTGTTTAAAATTTAAAAAAATATGTCTTGGATTATTTCTGGACATTATTTATTTAATGTTGTATGCTTCAACGCTGACTTGCGCCTTTTCTACAACCGATACGTATTTCAGAATGCGCTTTTGCAGATGATATACTGGTGATGGCAGATAGTGAAGAAAACTTACAGAAGAACAAACATATTATATTATGCGATGAACAAGGCATTCATTAGTAAAAGAGAAGTGACTCGTAAAACAAAACTTAATGTTTACAGAAGAATTTTCCAACCAATTCTAACATGTGGATGCGAGACATGGGTGTTGACGAACAAAATGAAAAAGCGACTAGAGGCAACAGAGATGAAATTCTTACGGAAAGTTAAAGGAGTTACATTAAAAGATCGCATAAAGAGTACAAAAGTTAGAAAAGACTTAGAAACAAACTCAGTAACAGGATGCAGAAAGCGACAACTGAGCTGGTGGGGACACCTGCAACGGATGAGTGAAGAGAGAATAGTGAGACAGGTTTGGGAATCGAAAACAGTAAGAAAAAAGAATAGAGGAAGACCGCAAGGAACGTGGGATAAAGAAATAGGAAAAATATTATACAAGCAGAGAAAAACATGGAGCGAGGCTAAAAGAATAGCAACGTACAAAAAAGAACGGAGCAAATTTGTGCATAATGCACCGAATTTAATCCCCTACACCATTATGGTAGATGGGATTTTGATCATATATACAGTGTGTCCCTAGAGGGACCGAAAAAGAGGAAAAAGTTTTTTATTTTCAACTTTAGAGAAAAATGTTATTCTTTACAAAAGCTTTTGCTTGTTCTAAAACCATTAATTTTCTAAACAAAATCCACATGTTGTTTCTCGTTAAGTAAAATAAAAGACAGAATTTTCTCTTTCTCTTTCTTAATATCATGCACACTACCTGTTCTTTCTAGCTTTTGGATAAGATTGAGTGAAGCATTTATGGAGACATGCACATTTGAAAACTTTTCTGTATTGCCTAGATGTAAGAAGCCTCTAACACTGCAGAAGATACATTCTTTGTTGATGGGTCAACATTGTTACAGCAATTATAAAATTTACCACAGTTCAATTACTCTGTTTAGTATTAACTGACATTTGCGATAAACGATACTTTTTCTCTTTTATTTTACTAAAGAAAAACAATATCTGGATTTTGTTTAGAAAATTAATGGTTATCGAACAAGAAAAAACTTTTATTTCTCTAAAGTTGAAAATAAAAAAGTTTCTTCTCTTTTTCAGTCCATCTGGGGACACACTGTATATGTATATAAGTTGTGCTTGTAATTATTTTATATTTAGAGCACGATTCAGAAAAGTCTGTCAATGATATGGAAACCTTATTAATTATTATCGAAAATAAAGAAAATAAAAAAAGGAATTCAAATTAAATTAAAAAAAAATGTTTAGTTTCCTTTCCAGCAAATATGTAGCAAATTATGAATAATAAGTAAACATGAGATATAATAACATTTTAACTACCAGAGCTTCTACAAAGAAGCTTAAGTAAATTACAAAGGCCCTTGAGAAAGCGTCCGGATAATGTGCAATAGATTACCTATCGTTAAATTGAAATTTCGACAAATTACTTAAATGTCATTCACTTTAAATTTTGAATACCTAAGAAGTAATTAGTTAACAATTTGGGCGTTGTTGAAAATAGAAATATTTGCTCTGGATGTTGCCCTTGATTTTTTTATGAAGGATTTATTCATTGCTACGATTATAGTCAAATCAAGAAAATAAATTTGAAATAACTTTGTTCTCAAAGAATGGCACCGCGGATTTACAATTTATAATTTTTTGTTAAAATATTTATTAGCTTAAATTGTTTTAAAAAAGACAAATCTTTTCATTTTACTGTAAAATCACATAATGAAAATGAATTAATCAAATTAAGACGGAAACTTAACGAAATTCGAAAACATAAATCAATAAGGTATTTCATTTATTTCTTTGAATAAAAATTTCAGTATATTAAACACAAATAATAATTTGAAAGTACCTAATAAGAACTATTAATTAAAATGCTAAGACACTGAAGACTTTAAAATTCAATGCTTTACTTTATTTGAATCTTCTTAAAAGAAAGAAAAGATATCAGTGATATTTGTATTACAGACCTATTCAAACTATTAATTGACAATTTAAACATAAAAAAAAGTGTTTTCATTGTGAATTCTAATTTTTAAGTTTAAGACTGAAAACGAAAAATAAAAAGAAGATAATATTTTTTAAATTAATATGTATTTACAAGATATTATTTTACATATAAATATTATTTTACAAATAAATACGTATTACTCCTATTTTATATAGGGTTTTCAATTTGAAATGTTCACCATTGCTAATTTTTTTATTTTTGAAAATAGAAATGGGCCAAGATTCTCTAATTTTTATGCTGATTATGAATTTCTAATGAAAAAAAAAAAAAACTAACAATTGCACTGCTAGTTGTCAAAATATTTGTACGACCGTACTTTGTTTTAAATAGCTATGTAGTAATTTTTGTAATTCATTCTCTTTACACCAACACCAAAATTTCTTAAATCTGCTTATAAAATAACGAAATAATCCAAGAAAATCACAAAATCCCACAACTATTGTATTTAAAGTTTTTCTCTACCTCTTAAAATAATACTTCTAGGTAAGCCGAAAAATATTTTAAAAAAACGACAACTTGACGAATAACACAATTGACGAATAACACAAAAAGTAGTAAACCAATTACGCAATATTTATATATGTTTGTTATTAGGGTGACTCAAGGATTAAAAATTTGTAAAAATATGTAGGATGTTCAATTTAAAAAAATCATATTTTTTTGTCTACCCGGTATACAGGCTGTTCAAACTTAAGTCGGCACTATTGCTAACTTTGTTATTATAAAAGCTACAAATTCGGTTAAATTAGCAAACTAGTAGTAATTTTCAATTTGATTACAATGACGTAGTCAAAAAAACAATTGAGCATCGCGTTTATGAGATAAAGTCAAAAAGACACTTTTTTTAATGGAACAACCTGTATATTATATTACCAATCGATAGAAAATAAAATTCTTAATGAAAATTATTCTTTGTTATTTTTTCGTAAATTAATAAATAAAGAAGATATTTTCATTTTTACAAAATCATCAAAGATGCCTATGCTTTGGAAACAAAACATTTGCAAATCGCCGTAATCAAGTTTTTCAGTTGACAGACTATTGTTTTTGAAGTTTGTGATTTATTTCTTACTAAAAAATTGTTTTACACGCATCCCGAAAACTGAAAAAAATTATGACAATTTTTTTACATTTTTTTGTGATTTTTATACACATCTAGGAAAATGATAAAAAAATTATGACAATTTTTGTAAATTCTTTCTAGACGCGGAGAAACCATTTTTTTGGCAAGAAATAAACCACAAACTTGAAAAACAATAGTCTGTCAACAGAATAATTTGATTACTACCATTTTTAAATGTTTTGTTTCTAAAACATAGGTACCTTGATTTTGTAAAAATTAAAATATCTCCTTTATTTATTAATTTGCGAAAAAATGACATAGGGCAATTTTAATTAAGAATTTTATTCTCTATCCATTGGTAAAGTGATATGTATACTGGGTGTTCCATTTAAAAAAAGTATATTTTTGTCTTTATCTCATAAACGTGACTTTCAATTGTTTTTTTTTTGACTACGTCATTGTAGTCAGCGTAAAAAGTACTACTACTTTGCTAATATCTTTAACGGTTTTTATTAAAAAAATTAAAAACAAAAATTGCGATTTTTTGATATTCCGAATATATTGAAAAGCGTAAATGATATGTGAATTTTCTTTTCAGCTTATTAACAAGCATAAAAATGCACAACGTTGCCCCAATTTAACCGACTTCATGTTTTTTCAAACGACTGAGATCCCCATGTTTGTCCTCAAAAAACGGACATCCTGTATAAGTGTTATAATAACGGAATGCAAGCAGGGGACTGAAAACTAACTTACTGACTTGTTGAAACTTGATAAATCTAAATGCATTTATACCAGTGTTCACGTTTTAAATTATTAGACACCAATGTGGTTCACGTTTTAGAACATAGAGGTGTTCACGTTTAGCGTTGTTCATGTTAGGGGACGTTCACGTTATAGAGACTACACTGTACGCGAAAAAATTATTTGGAAGAGTTGTTAAGAATGGCTCTGAGATCTTAAATATTATGAAATATCGGATGTCTAGGATGAAAAAAAAATAATAATAAATTTGGACACAAAAGAACAAACGTTTTATGATATGAATGTTATTGATCATAATTTCTAGTTAGTAGATCAGCGAAAAACAAATATATAAACAGTATATTCATGTCATATCTGAAGAAACGTCCAGCTTTACACATTCAAAGTTCTGCGATACACACGTTGATGTGTGCATTTTGACTTTTAGAAGATGCAAGAGCTTTCATAAACAATAAATTTTTCTGAGAAGTCAATAATAAAAAGAATTTCCCATATGTGTCCAATTTTCTGCCGGTTACTGTATACATAAATAATTTGAAAAGAAAATTGCTGACGACAATGCATTTTCTCGTTTATTTGTTGTTTACGTATCAATTATTTGGATTTTAGACAACTTGATTTTTTAGTTGAAAATGGCCTACTACAGACTTAAGAAATTTTGGTATCCCCGTAAAAAGAAAGAAAATCGTGCAAACATATTTTGACAACTGGCAGTTCAATTGCTTTTTTTGCCAAGAAATTCAGAATTAGCATGAAAATTAGAGAATCTTTGCTAATTTAACCAAATCTTTAAAAATAAAAAAGTTAGCAATACTGTACGGTTCAAACTGAATACACTGTATATGAATTTATTAATCTATTTTGAATCACAAAAATTATTTAATCTTTTATAAGACTCCGGCATAAATACATACAAAATTAATTAAACATAAACGAGTAGAAAATTGAGGAAAATTTAGTAAAAAAAAATCAACATTCTCTTTAAAATAATGCGCTTTCTTGCATAATTTTACAAATCAAATAATTTTAACAGCCACTCACTTACCGTCCCTAAACTTTCATAAAAAAATCTTTGTCGTGAAAAATATATTTTACTGAAATTTTATTCAGAATGTTTTACAAAAAAACGCTCCAAGTCATAACTCCATTATTAATAAATCAATTTTAATGCACAAGAAAATAAATGAAATTATTCCAAAAATATTATAAACTGTTTAAAAAAAATGGAAACTGACTTCAAGGTCAAGCTTCTGTCAACCTGTTTTTTTTTAATGGCTATGTTTTTTATTGTATCTGGTAGAGCATTTTTTTAAAAATTCAACAATGTGCAATACTTTAAGTTTTGACTACAGTTTTTTTTTCTATAATATGTACCTGTCACTGTCAAAATTCTAGAGTTTCTGTTGAAAGCCTGCTTTTATCCCTAAATGTAGAACAGAAATTTTTGAAATTTCCTAACATTCAGGTGATGTTGGTACATCAGACACATTTGAGGTTTTATGGAAAAAAAAAAAAAAATAACAAATAATGATATTGTTTTCACAGCACACTTTAATGTTTTTATAAAGAGCATGCTTTTCTTGTTTTTACAAAAAATATTTTCTAAACAATGAAATGTTGCACATTATTGGATTAAAAAAAAATCTACCAGATACAATGATAAAAAATATACAGAGCCATTTGAAAAATAAAAGTTGAAAGTCGCTTGACCTTACCGGTAATTAAAAAATAAAAATAAAACTGGTCTCATTAGTATTTTTAGTCGCACTTCATTTGCCTTTCTGTGTGTTAAACTTAGTGTTAAAGTCTATAAAAAACGGAATTATAGCTTGAGTGTTTTTCGTGAGAAACAGTGTATAATGAAATAATATTTTATTTAAATAAATTTACAGCTTTAAATAACTTTAGATTACTTATTTTTTAAGCACGTTCAACGTTTTGAAAAGTAAATAAATGTTGTCGAAAATAACGATACTGGAATATTGAAAAGAGAAAACAAAATTTTAATTGCTTATTAACTGTGGATATGACGGCATATCACGACTTAAAAAAAAAGTAAAAATTAAAAGCATGACCGTCGGTTTACTAACGGCAACGTTTTTAAATTGCGGTTTTTTTGTGTTTGACTTTAAATAATTTCATTTTCAAATAACTCCTGTACTTACATAAAAATAGCAAATTTCAAATTTTACTTGAAATAATTCGCCGTTTGGCTTAAACAATTTCCAAGAAAAGGGACTTAAGGATGCTATTATCCTTTCGGCAAATTTTACTACCAGGTATTAGCGAATGGTGGGAGGAGTCATCCCTTGCTTTGGTTTAAAAGGGCGAGCGGCATTCGCAAAATTTAGTTCCGTGAAGGCATCGATCCAGCGGTTTGTGAAAGTGGACATCCCAAGGTGAATAATTTCATTGTTTTATTTTTTCTGTGAACTCGTATATACCGTCTGGTAATACTCTTCTTTGGTGATCTTGCTATATGAGTGTTTAAGTTTCATAAAGCTAGATTCAGCAAAGGAGATTGTACTTGACAAGTCATCGTTTCCGAAGGAGGATCGACCACGAAGTGAACGTTCCATTTAAACGTCAGCGCGTAAGGAACTATTGGTGTGATTTGTGGATATGACGACATATCACAGCCATAGTGCCTGATTGCTGGTGTTCAAAGACTACTGTGGAGGAATGAAAATATTCGGTCGCCTCTGCAGGACTGGCTAGCCCAGGAGATGTAATGTTTGACCATCACTGGGTTTAGTTTGTCCTACAAAGGAGACCTTTCTCTTCTTGGAATTCCACGACGAAATTCAAAACAAGGGAAAAACGCACGATGATTTCTTCTGCGGTTGTGTTGTATACGATTCATCACCGGGTAGAAATCATCCTGTGTAATCTCGATAACAACAGAGTTATTGGTCTACAGTCCAAATTTCAACAGATAGTAAACAGAAACTGGTTGTCTATGTTTGCAATTTATTTATTATTTGTTTCTAATAGTATAGATTTTGAGTGAAAACTATGTCAATCTATTTAATTTCATAGAACTTTAACTTTTGGAAATAAATAACTGAATTTACTCATTGACTTAATATTTCAAATATATCTTTTTTAAATAAAACATAATCTTACCTTATTTGTAAGGCAGTTGGCGAAATCTTCTTTCATATTGGTGACAGAAACTCTGTCGTTGGGCCTCTTCGGTCCGCTCACAGAAGACACAACAGTAGACAGATCCAAACCAACAGTCTGACTAAATACAGGTTCGCTTTCTTCATTTAAATAATCTTTTAATTGCCCGGTGGACTGCATGTAAGCTTCGATTAACTTTACTTGTGCTTCGTGGCGATCTACAAACAACAAGATCTTAATTTGATTATCAAAAAAGAGCCATTTATGACCAGCTGCGCCAATATTTTAAGCAGAGCTTAAATTTAAACCTGTTTAGACTATGATATTTTTTGCAGATTTAACAAAATGTTTGTCACATCCTAATTGATACTTAAATTCAAGTTTAAGCACAGTAGAAGTAAATATTCAGTAGGGACACTTAAACATCAGTGTCAAAAAAAGCCATTCTGTTTTATACCCTTAGGCCCGATTGTAACGTGTGTCCATCAATTATTGTAGTCTTGGGTGGCTGTAGATTCAAACATTTGTAACTAATTATTGTTTCAAATGGCATTAACACATTAAATACATAAAGAAACATTTATTTGTTGTCTAACAGTCAATATTTGAGACTTCAATTCAGAATACGATACGAAGTACAAATCGGCATTTATGTGTGATACCACAGTCACCCACGACTACAATAATTGTTGGACGTGTGATAAGTTCATGGTTTAATTTAAAACTTCGTTTTATTTCTATGGAAACAATTGTCTTTACAACTGATGCTATGGGGATAAAGCAAAGTTTAAAGTTAAACCATGATTATACAATACGGCCTTATGCAAATGTAACGTAATTTGCAAATCAGTAGGTATCAAACAAAATAGCAAATGCGAGAGTTATACTCAAATGTCCTTGCTGTGTAGATTCTTATACTGTGCTTTAAGTGTCAATTAGAATGTGATTGACTTATACTGACCAATGTCATATTCTAAACACAACTTAAATTTAAACTCTGCTTAAAAAATTGGTGTGATCGGGTATAAATGCTTTTATGTATATTATTTTGCTAAATGCAAGTGATATTTTGGACACATCTTCAATTTTTACAAAAGTCCTTAGGCTAAACAACTTTCTACATAATTATTAGCTTTACTTAAATGGCCAAATAATTGTTTTTAAATTACGTAATTTAATGTCTTGTATATATATGAACTATTAAGTACTGATAATTCTGCATTCCTGAAATTGTGTGATTAATTTGATAAGCTTAATAATTATTATTATATCAAATATATGTTGAGAAGGTGTAATTGCAATTGTAAATATGACTGGTTCATTTACTACGACTATCAGTAAAGTGTGTACTTCAAAACAGATATACAGAAGTGGTACTTAAGTCTTATTAAAAAATACCTGCATTGTATAATTTAAAAAATCTCAAGTTTACACAGTGTATACCTATTTATTTCATAATTGAAACATTATAAACGTGTAGCAAAACATCAAAGTTTTATTTAAAAATACATAAATAAACTTACTAGTTTGCCTTAAGTAAGACAGAGAGATATTATCAACAGGGAAGAAGCCAACGGTGGCACCATATTCGGGACACATATTGGCAATGGTAGCTCTGTCAGCGATCGAAAGTAAGTGAACACCAGGTCCGTAAAACTCAACGAACTTTCCAACAACACCAAGTTGTCGAAGATGCTAAAAAAATACTTAATTTTACTAATTTTTATAAATAATCCTATATTGTGTAAAATAAACATTTTATTAAATACATTTTTAATTTATTTCAATTGTTTTAATTTTAATACCTTTGTGATGGTAAGTACAAGATCAGTGGAAGTAACATACGGTCCTAACTTTCCATAAAGACGATAACCGACAACTTGAGGCAGCAACATACTTATTGCCTGACCCAACATCACCGCCTCCGCTTCGATACCACCAACACCCCAACCCAAAACTCCTAAGCCATTGATCATCGTTGTGTGTGAATCTGTACCAACCTTGAAAAATAAATACATTAATAGTTACATATACTTCTTATTTGTTTGTAATGGCAAATTACTTTTTAAATTCGAATTTAATTTTTCCTTTTTTGAGTTGGATATTTGAAAAAGTTCATTCATATAAGAATAAGTAAATTGTAAAATCATTTTAAATATTGATTTGACAATTAAAATCAATGTTCTCGCAAATTAAACCATAATTGTGACCTATTGCTAATCTTTACTTGATAACAGCGTTTATCATTTATCAGTCATTGTGCTTAATTAACCATGTACCCTATTAAGTAATACATATTATCATATTTTGAAGATATATGTACTTCTTAAAATTTAATTAAAACTTACCACGGTATCGGGATAAACAAGAGAACCTTCTTCACCATGAAAAACCACCCTAGCAAGATACTCCAGATTAACTTGATGCACAATACCACTTCCAGGTGGGACGATCAGCATGTTATCAAAAGCCTTTGCACCCCACTAGAAACAAAGCAAAAAAATACAATACACTTTCGATTTATACAGTTGAATACAAGGAGTTACCTTGAGAAACATAAATCTTTCTTTGTTTCTTTCAAATTCGAGCTCTTGATTTTTCTGTAAGGCATCGGCTCTAAAAATAGCAAGAAATAAATAGGTGTTTCTGTATGAGGTGATGTTCGAAAGTACTCACGATCGAACAAAATCAACCTGAACGGAATGGTCGATGACGAGATCAGCTGGGCATATCGGATTGATCTTTTCCGGATCACCTCCCAAGGCTTTGACGGCATCTCGCATTGCAGCGAAGTCGACCACAGCAGGTACTCCAGTAAAATCCTTCGAAAATTAATTTACAAATAAGTAGAGGCCCCATTTTAGGTGAAATGCCTTTGTTTAGTTCTTAAGGTTTCAAAGGTATCTCTTCGTTTGACTCTATTTCTAATGAAACGAAGAGATATCTTCAAAAAGTCTTTAAAACCTGAAGATCTAAACAAAGGCATTTTACCTAAAATCCGACCTCTACAAATAAGTGATCTAATTTAAAGTCATCCTCAGAAGACCACGGAATTAAAAATCAGGTTATGAATTTGGCTGAGACATAATTTTTAATTTGATGGCATTTTGAAGGTGACATTAAATTAAATCACTCGATATTTTCGTTGAACAAGTTAAGATTTCTTTAAATAATTTACATTTTTTAATTCAGTAAGTAATATTTTTTCAATTAATGACGATCAGATAACTTTTGCATTCTAAGAGATAATTTGAAATTATGAAGAAACTTTGATTTTTGAAAATACATATTAATTTTTATTTTTCTTAATCTTTTTTAACGTCTGGCATAATCTGGTTTTATTATAATATTCGGTATCAATTTCAGATAGAAATTGAAGTACCACTTCAATGTTTTTTTTGTCGTTTGTAAATTCAAGCACGTTTGGTTAAAAATTTGGAACCACAGTTAATCACAGATAAGAAGTTTTGATTAATATGTGAAATTCTGAGACAGTCGTTTGTCAAATTATAATGAGGTTTAAGACAGACGACATATATTTTTGACTAGACTTAAGCCTAAGATGAGATTAGTTAAGAGTGAAAAAAGAAAATAAAATAATTAATGTAGGTAGTACGTTGATGTCTGTTAAATATTTGTTTTTGTTTGAATTTGGAGTGCTCTACTTATAACTACATAAATCTAAATTTGAGTAATGAATCTATAGTTTATCAGCTGTATAATCTACTCACGGTCTTTTTAGACTCTAGAGGGCCATGCTTTTTTTTCGTTAAGTTAGGTACATGAATTTTGATAGAACTCAAAATGTGACAAATGTAAACTTCTGACACTTTAATGTCAGTCCCATCGACTATTGCTTCTTATACTCTACGATTCCATGAAGAAAGTAAAATAAAAACAAATAATTACTTGTGACTTTTTAATACTAAGTCAAAATGCTAAAAATCATCAATGTTTTTCGGCGTCTGTTTTCAAAAATATAACCATCAAATTAAAATGGAACATATTCACTTGGAGGTACCAACAAAAATGTCACCCTAACATGGCCTACTCTGAGTCTAAAAAGATCGTGAATGGATTATATACACTTCCATGGTTGTATTCAGAAATTATATCTTCGAGTGTACCTTGAGTATGACAATGTCTGCATGTATCTATTTTTGTTACTATTATTTTTTAATCATGTTTTAAAGAAGGCAGGATTAATTTTTTTCATCCCGTTCTTAAGTTCCTATACTTTTGAGATGAAAAGCGAAATACAGTTTCTGGATGAAATTTGGATTCATGGGCTAAGGCTATTATACTGGCATTAGAACAGTATTTATTGAAGAATTACTAATATAATAAACAATCATAAACTGGTAAAAATTAGTTTACAGATGGAACAGACACTACAACAAAATAATCAGCACTTCTGATTTAAATGATCAGTAAATCAAATGCTGCTAATGCACGATTTTTTTTAAAGGGATGCAAACACAATTATTTAATATACAAAGTGGTCAAAAATCACTGTTCGAGTTGGCAGTGCTGACTTTTATTTTTAATTGGTACAACTGAAGTGACTGGAGTAACTTCTGCTAGTTGACGGCTTGACACTGACAGCTGTCACTTTACAAATGTTATTTGACATTTCAAAATAAAAACGCTAATTTGTATTCATCGTTCAGGTTATGTCAAATAGATCAACAAAACATATCCAGCTGCAGTGTTACAAATACCGGAATAAAAAATGCTCCTAATTGTATTGCCAACTCAAACAGTTATTCTTGCCCATTTTGTAGAATTCCTGATTAAAGTAAGCTGTGATTTTTTTATGACGTTAGCAACCTGCAATACAAAAGGTGACAAAAGTGACAGGACAGTCAGTGAGTGCATTCGACATAAAGCTCAGAGCACTCGGAGTGTTCTTTTGTCTCATTCTTACATGCACTGAAACGAATTCGCTCTCCCTCACACTTCTGCTCAGAGCGTGCCCCGAGCATAATGTCAAACGCACCCACAGTAAAAGTAATTACCCAGTAGCGACACCTAAACGTCAGTGTCAAAAAAAGCCGCCATACTGCTTGATACCCTTATGGAAATGTAATGTAATTTGCAAATCGGTAGGTATCAAACAAAATGGCAAATGTGACAGTTATGCTTGAATCATTCAAATTTAGTACTTACGAGATTCAAATATGATTTCGCGGTAATAGATAACCGTTACTTCATCAGCTGATAGTTTATAACCGCCATGGGCACTTTTCAGAATTAACCGGTTATTCCACCGGTAGACATTTTAAAAAGACATTTTAAAATTCTAAAATCCACTGTAAAGCTATAATATGTTATTATAGCTATAATAAGTATATAATATTAATACAGTTATAATAAGTTAATAACTTATTATAGGTAAAATAACTTATTATAGCTTTACAGTGGATTTTAGAATTTTAAAATGTCTACCGGTGGAGTAACCGGTTAATTCTGAAAAGTGCCCTATATCTTAACACGGTTAGTTGCGAAAAAATCCTATTATCAAGAAATGTCAGTGTCATACTTGACATCACATAAAAAAATGTGGAAAGTAAATTTTCTGTTGTAATTCTAACATTTTATAAATTGCATAAATTGAAAATGCAAAGTGTCACAATTTGAAATTTATTTAATATTAATAATTAAACAGATGTCAGTATTACAAACCTTTCGGAAAAAAGGAACTTTGAAATCATAGCCTACTTATAATAATAATAATAATAATAATAGCAATTTATTGACAACATACATGTATGCATACAGATATAAACATAAAGCGCAAAACGTAAACATAAGTATAAGATTCTATACCTGTATGATGCCAAAGAGTTCAAAATCAGCGACCTAAAAAGTAGCTGCTCTACCTCTTGAACTCAATAACCAAATATAAATAAGAATAGTACTTTAATTACGAATTTAATTGAATGCACGATATTTATGTTATTTATTTAAAAAAGTCTAAAAATGTAGGGGGCTACAACTACATACATCATTTTGATGAAGCTCATATACCTATTTAACTGTTAAATGTAAATTATGGTCAATTCAAGTCTCCTCATTTTAAAATGCAAATGTTGGCCTTTGTATTAGGTACAATGCCTTTAAAAAAAAATACAATTTATCAAATTCAAATTATTCAATCAGATGCAAAAGTTGCTGAAATAATTTTTTTGTTTACAATTTTTTTTTTATGCAATTACCAGTTTAATATAAACATTCAAATCAAGTCATCAACAAATTTTGAACTTTGCATGCAAACCTTGACAACTGAGATAAATCCATCAAAGTTACCACACAAGCAAAAGCAGACTTTTTTATCAAAAAAAAAAAAAAAATTAAATCAGGCCATATCAGGTGATACCCCAGCACGACAATAATCAGTTTAAATTTTACATATGTCAATCTAAAGGTCAACAGATTCAAATTGAAATAATTTTTATCAAGTGTAACAAGGTCACATCGTCTTGTCATATAAAATCGACTGACTTAAAAAAAAAAATTCTCACCTGTAAAATAACACGTGCCGGTTTAAATGCGACTTCGATTCCATTCTCATCGGCCTGATTTTCCTTCCAGTTCAAAATGTTCTGGACATCTTGTTCGGTGACTTGGAAGTTGTCACAGTTTCTTACAGCGGATTCCAATAAGACCCTAATCGAATAGGGCAACTTATCTGCAAATAATCGGTCTCAATTAAATCACAACCCCGTTATCATAAGAAGTAACTAGTACTTACTATACTTTTCGCCGAAGGCAAACAAATTAAAATACTTGTACTCTTTACCATCGATATTAAGCGATTTTACTAGATTGGCATACGGATTATTACCTGCAGAAAGAAAAACAATAAATTATTATTGCGTTATTCAATTGTTTACGACGTAGGTCGTTTTAATTTCCAACTTACCGGCCATTATTCCAGACTACCGCAGTCACGTAGTCCAACAGCGATACTAACAAACTGAAATTAATTAAAATTTTACAAAGTCATTACATTACTATCTGATGATAGTGGTGTCGCAAGCGCTACAGTTGCGCTAAACGTGTTGAGTAATTTGAAAAGATTTTCGTGTAATATACATACCGCCGTTGGCACGACTGTCACTCCAAAAAAATATTTGCGTAGTGTCACTTATAGGCCCCATACACTTGCGAACAAATTGCGCAACAGAGGCTGTCGTGCAAACAATTGTATAGTGTATGGTGTTGTTTGGCGTGCTGCGCAACTAGTTGCAGAAATTCAAAATTGTTTGAAATTAATTGCGCAACGAGTGGCGTTGTGCAACGATTGCGTCGTGTATGGGCTTTGTGCGACACATTTTTGAATGAGTTCATTGATTTATACCGTCGTCAGACGGCATGTTTCCGTAGGTATACGACAAAAGCAACTGGAGTTTGCATAAAGTTGCGTACAGTGTATGGGTGACCTTGTTTGCACAACAACTTGTTGTGCAACGCCAGTTTGCGCAATTTGTTCGCAGGTGTATGTGGGGCTTTACTGCAACAAGAGAAAAAAAAATAGAACGCAATTTATCTATTCCTTTAAATGCGTTGATATGTTGTGGCGGAAACATGTGTCTGTATTGCAAAATTGCTATGTTTATTTATCGGTAAATTAGTCGGAATAATGCGCAGTTAAAAATGACACGCAAGTTTAATGTACAGTGACAGCCAACAAGTACGCAACATTAATTCTAACAATAAATTACGGTCTTACTGGATTTATTGGTTTATTTTGCCTTGTGTTGTTTGTAAATAAATAGTTTTCGTTTTGAAAGACTAATAACACTGATTGCATTGATCTTAAACGTTCGTGTTGCATGATTTTTGTTTACTGCTATACATTGAAATTGCTGGGAGTGGGAAAAGAACAGAAAATGTAAATGCGATGTCACGAAGTGAGACAACCTTCTTTTTTCTTACTTTATTGTGCTCTGTTTACCTTCATATTGAATGTATGTTTCATTTTTGTTACACTCACGTTGCCCTTATTTCCAGATTCCAGTGATTTGAATGAGCATCTAAGTACAGGTACGGACAGAAATTTTCGGACACCATCTCATTCTCATCTCACTCTCCACTGCCGTAAGACTTGTCCGAAATTTTTTGTCCGTAACTGTACAGTAGGGATGCGCATCGAATAGCAAAACATCGATGGTAACATCGAAAAGCAAAATCGATGTCGCTAATATATCGTAATAAAAATATCGATGTTTTCTAACACTGTCATTCCACTGACACTGACACTGACACTATGGTAGAGTTGCGGACAGAAAATTTCGGATGTCACTGTCATTTCACTGACGTGTGACGTAAAAGTTAAGAAATTCCTATATGTATACGTCAGATGAGTGACAGTGACATCCGAAATTTTCTGTTTGCAACTGTACATACAGTTGAATTTGAATTGAATTTTTTTTTAGCCTTGATGGATCATAAAACAAGAAGATTGAGAAATGATTTCTTATAGCATTTACTTTCAAAAGAATTAAGTAGGTTTGCAAACATGTTTAGAAGTAACGTGGTATTTGATAAATGATAACTGGTTTGTTGACGTGATGTGCAATTGAATTATAGAAAGTGAGCAAAGAAAATCAGATTAGAGTAGAGAGTAGATGGTGCAAAGAAAATGTATGTCTGTGATTAACTGAATTAATTAATGTAATACATTCATGAACTGTCAAATTTATTGACTTTTTATTTAATCACGGACATACAGCTGAAATTAGAAAAAAAAACGGGAAATGAAAAAATGAAAATTTCGTATGTCACTGTCATTCATCTGACGTATACATATACGAATTTCTTAACTTTTACGTCACACGTCAGTGAAATGACAGTGACATCCGAAATTTTCTGTCCGCAACTCTACCGAAATGAATTGACTCGATATTAACGCCACGTATAAAATGAAAATGAAAAGCAAAAATACTGAATAAAAATCTTTGAAGGCGAGAGAACGACGAATGGCACTGTCAACATTGACGAGTGCTAATGCAGTTGCCAACTATCATTAGTAAAAAGCACGAGTGTTAAATTGAGTGTTAAATTCAAACAGGATTTCTGGGTCACCCGGTATAATATACTTAGAATTTTTTTTTGAATTTTTGTATGAATTAACAATTTTTTAAAAGATCGCTTTAAAGCGTATAGGTATGTATATAAAAAATATTACATAATAAAAATAAAACAAATAAATTTTGTTCTTTAAGCAAATAATAAATAAATGTGACAATATCCTTGTCACAATTTGTAGTAGAATTAATTAATTATTTGTTTGTTAAAGAATATGTACACTTGTATTCAAAATAATCGCGTACACCATTTGCATGCGTAATTTAATTTTGGCTTTTTTCTGACGTTTATTAACGTCATACTGTGACACTTGAATTATTCAAAATGCCAATACCAAAAGTTTCTGCACAAGAAAAGTGTTCTGGTCGCTTCTCGGTGTACGTATGGGCTTGGATGTGTGTTCATGGTCCAGGTGTATGTTGGCGTATGGAAGGACGTTTTAATAGACATAGTTACATAAATATATTGGAAAACGTCATGCTTCCTTCTGTGTCTCAAATGTATCCTGAAAATAATTTTGTTTTTCAACAGGATAACTGTCCTGTTCATACTGCGAATGATATGAGACAATGGTTTCAAGACCATAACATAGAAGTATTACCTTGGCCAGCTTATAGTCCTGATGTTAATACTGTCGAAAATCTTTGGGGTTTATTAGTAAAAAGCATTTACAAAAGAAATTTCAGAGCCCCAAATGCAAATGAGTTATGGGACACTATTCATCAGGCTTGGAAAGATTTGTATGAAAATCGCAACGAATTGTGTGGGAATCTAGTGCACTCTATGCCACGTAAACTAAATGCGGTTATATATAAACGGTGCCATGACCAAATATTAATATAATATTCAAGTAGAATTATCTAAAAATTAAAACATAACCTGTCTTATAACTTTTGTCAAAATGACAGAAAAATTCCGTTTTTAAACTATACAAAAACGTATAAAAATAGCTTACTTGATTTAAATGATGTACGTGTTTTTATTGAATACAAGTGTACATATACATAATGAGAAATGTTAAAATAATATCTACAAGATTTAGTCACCCCTTATTAAAATAATAACTAAATAAATGTTAAATATTTATTGTTATAGTCTGAAGATTCTCATTCAATGTTCGCTGTTGGTTTAAATATCAATTATTATTTTTCTTTTAATAAATACAATGCTTGCTAATAGTTTAAAAAAACGAATAACCATGAAGTTATACTAATAAATACATTCTGTATTTAAAACAGTTTGTAATAAAAAAATAAATACCTATGTATATAAAATATTTTGTACATTTCTAGATAGAAAAAAATTATAAATAAAACATATTCTACATTATTATTCGGGTAGAGGATTGATCGGTTCGAAAGTAAAAGTGTCTTTCTCCTGCAACACTTCGTTTAGATGTCTGCGACCGCTCAAATACATCATAATTTCAAAGTAAGTGTTTGGAAATACTTCGGGTATTTGACGTAACACCGTGTAAGTAAAATTGAAGGCATTGGTTGTGATATGGTCGCCAGTCAAAGTATCCCAGACGTCCGTGTATACAACAATCTGCATGTAAGGAAGTTGTGTGAAGACGACGTATCCGTGCATTCTAATCAGATCGTGCATGGTGATGGGCTTCAAAAATTGCAAGTCGCTAATGCTTTTCAGTACTGGCGATTGCTTGGAAAAAATTCTGGCCATGGTGTTGCTCAGTTCTAAGGCATTTCGCATTAGAAACCCACCGAATACGGTATTGTGGAGATTCCTATTTTCAGGATGAGGATGGATTAAGTTCGAGATTGCAAACGATTCCATCCAGACGCAATCAGTCGGTAGGACTCTGCGTTTAAAATCAGATTTTTTGCTTTTTGTGGTTCTGGTGAAGAGATTGTGCATGATATTTTGTTCTTCGGCGTTGGGGATGAGGAAGTCACTGCTTTGACGATTTTGACGTTGCTGTTTTCTGTTCTCTCCTTGTTTGAATATCTTTTTTTCTTCGACGGTTTTGGGCACCAGTGGGTTGCCTATTGCACTTTTTTCGTTTAGGGCGTCTCGAAGGGCTAGTACAAAAACTGCTTTGGTGATCCTTCGCCATACTTGGTCAATTTGCTGGTCCAGCCAGCATATTACTTCAACTGAACTCTTTCCAACCCAACTGACATGACCGCAAATTCTTATATCTTTATAGGGCTAAAAGTACAACAAAAAATATTATTGACAGCTGTAGTTCTTGCCAAATGAAATTGTAATTAAATTGATTTGTTTAATTGGCAGTATTAGAGAAATAGAATATCTTATAAATCACGTGAATTATTTCAGCCTGAAATAATTCACGTGATTTATAAGATATTCTATTTCTCTAATACTGCCAATTAAACAAATCAATTTAATTAAAAAATATTATGTATAATATTTTATATGTACACAATTATATGTATTATGTATAATATTTTTTTAAATAAAATATGTTACAGTACGAATTTTGTAAATACATATTGGCTATTAATTTTTCTCTCTTCATCTTAGACTGAATAAAAAGAAAACAGATTACTATTTGAACATAATGTAAAATAGTATTTTTTAAATCGTGAATTATATTAAGGGAATAATTAAAAATATTAAAGTAAAATTATTAGGATAAGATCTGCCCTAATTATTTGTTAATATTTATTGCATTATTTGTTGACTAATATTTAAGGTGAATGTCTAATTCGTAAAAATTAACTGGCATTGACCCAGATTATAGAAACCAGTACAAATATTATCCCATCAAGTGAAATTAGAATTCAATCATTGGTTAATATTTTATTCTGTAGTAATATCTTTGTAAAGGAAATAAGATTACTTGATGAGCTGCCAACACATACCTACGTGTAAAATTTGGAAATAAAATAACCCAGAAGTATTATTACTTTACCCAGTGAATGAAAAAAAAATTATTTAGTTTTTTTGAGCTTAACAAAATATCTAGTACCTGAACAATTAAATCAGTAAAATCGATTCTGTCAACTAACAGGGTCACTATTGTATAAGGCGAATGTTCCCCAGGTTTCACTCTGGGATTTAAAAGGTGTTTTTGGACCACGATTACTGAAAACACAAGAATAAGTTTACAAAAACCACAGGCGAGTGACTTGCCTGCGAAATTATCCAAGTCCTCTAATAACCTCCCTATTCTAACGAAACCCCTGTACGATAAGTATTTCTCATATATGGTTTCATCGAAAGAGAGCGGAATTAGTCCGACAGTAAAACTGTCCATCATAGTACGTGGAGGCAATTCCTCTTGATTACTGGGTATGAATTTTTGTAGGTGCTGGCGACTTTTGGGAATTGGTTTGTAGCCCTTTTCAACTCCCATGATATTACTAAGTTCGTCTTTTACTAGAATGAAAAAACAAAGCTATTCCATTATATAAATGTTTCATTTTACTCACACTCTGTAACTGTTTTATATTTTGGTGGGTTTTGAGAAGTGTAGTTTTTTCTGAAACCAAGTTAAAATAAGGACTGTCGTGGACTTAATAAATTACTCACAGGATGAAAGTAATTATAGCTTTCTTGCAACAGTCACTAAATTTTGTCGTTTGTCTAAGATTTATGCAAAACATAATAATTAGTTTGAAACATTAGACAGTTTAAATATACTATTGACATTTATTCAGTCATATTTCTGATAATTTTGCCATTATTAAAATAACTTGACTTATGGTACGTCGATTTAAAATGCACGTAAAATCAATGTAATATAAAATGAATAAGCAATAGGATTGCTTCTTTTGCAAACATGTAACAGAATATTACTACTATTAAATTAATAGGAAGAGTACTAACTAATTTCAGTTTCAAATTATTATGACGAAGATTATAAATCAAAACCGGTTAAAATTAGGAACTACCCAGGCAGCAAGGTGCCGTCTTTCTCACGTTAATAGTTGGTCATTGTTTACGTCAAATGACCATTGTCATCGACGTATTAAAGACGTAAATAAGACGGGCAAATGTCACAGCCTGGCGACGTCATTTTTGAACGTCATATAGCCGTATGTTTCTGACGTCATTTTTGAACGTCATATAGTCGTATATTTCTGACGTCATTTTTAATTATATTATGATCCAAATGTAACAAAAAATGAAACCACATATTAATTTTTATTTTTATTTAAATACCTAAACATATTATGTTTGTGAACAATAAATAAATATTTTTATAAAAAAGTTTATGTATGAACAATAAGTAAATAAATATTATTTTAAATAAACTTATAACTAACAAGTGATCAATATCTTTTCTAATCAAGTGACCTATGGAAATAAAATCATGTGTCTTTGATTAGTTCATTATTTCAAATGCCACTTGAATTACATATTTATATTGCATTCCTATACAAAACAATAGGAAGGCAATAAAAACAATTCAAATGGCATTTGAAATAATGAACCAATCAAAGACACATGATTTTATTTCCATAGGTCACTTGATTAGAAAAGATATTGATCACGCGTTATATTTTTTTACATTGCAAATAAAAATAACTTCTGTTGGCAAAAACTTATAAATTAATCATATGTACTATAATAAGTGATCCAATTCTTTTCTAATTAAGTGACCTATGAAAATAGAATTGTGTGCCTTTGTAGTAGTAGTTACAAATAAATACTACAGCCGCATATACTAGTCGTCATTTATACGAATTATAAATAATAATTAACCAATCAAAGACGCGTAATTTTATGTTCATAAGTCACTTAAGAAAAATTAGCGAATCACTTATAGAGATTTTAAAGAGACACTATATACTATGAATTAAGGGGAAAGCTGCTTTGTGCTCTTTAAATGATAGCAGAACACATTTAGCTTTTATAGATTCAACAGGCCAACTCTGTAATAAATTTGATAACTTACAAACTTTAAAAATATTTAAATTTTTAGAATCAAACGGGTAATTAAATAAATTATCATAAGATTGAAATTGTTTACCTATTATAGCCCTTGTTCCGTTTTGATACAGTAATATATTATGTATTTGAACAATTAAATTCCCATTATTAATAAAACAATATGAATCACTACTACAATAGCTTTCAGTTGCTAACGTAAAGTCGTTTATATGCATCTTTTTAAATTGCTGGCACCGTTTATTTGATATGGTAGGACCTGATGTATGTTCATACTTAAATTCAATCTTGTCAGTATTATGGGACATTTTTATATAGTTGTCAGACGAGAAGTATTCCTGAAGACGACGATAGATTTGAGGTAAAGGTTTATTAGGGGATTTCACTAGACGTTTTACCTGGCCTAAGTAATTTTCAAATGGAAAGGCAGAAAATGTATCTAAAGGACCATACAAGTCGGCGTCATTACTTATATGTGATAACACATGTACATTATAAGATAAAAAATCTAATCCATAAATTACTTTACTATGTTCCACGAATAAATTTAACAATTTGGATGCAGTGTTGGTGCCAAATTTGCTTATATGTTGTTTAGACATTAAAATTAAAATACCGCAATGAAGTAACAAAAAATGTTCATAAATAGCCTGATCGAGCATGTCATGCAATACAAAAGGACCGATATATAACAAAAAAGTTCTGAATTCAGATGCTTTCCATCGAGACAGTTCAAAAATAGATCTCGTTTTACGATTCATTTCTGATGGAATACAAGGGCGCACTGCAAGTAAGCGTTCTGCTAAGGTGTCTAATAACCGTGCATTTAATCGTACTCCTAATTTTCCATTCGTCCAGCAATTGAGAAGCTTACGCATTACACCTAAGCAAACATTATGCATATAGTCAATTGGAAATTTTGAAACTAATCCTACAGAAAGTTCCACAAGAGGTGAATTACCTGTGTGATGATCTTCATCAGTTTGTAAAAAGAAAGATAAATCAGTTCTCAGTGTAGCAGTAGTATTTTTTAAAATTACTTTACCATTATGATATTCACCAGGTTCGTTACACTTTTCACAACAAGAGTATCCACTATGAGATTTTATACATTTAATGAAGGCACGAGCTGGCGCGTCGCATACAAAACTATGGACATCAATTTTGTAGGTTTTGTTGTTATGCAGAACCCCATTTCTTAATAATGAAGATAGCTCTTGGACAAATTCGTCTAAATATAATTGTATAGGTTTAGGTTTAGAATGGCCACAAAAAATTCCAACAGTAAAAGGTGCAATATTAATTTGTTCAGTTTTAATGAGAGCTAAAATTGGCCAAACTTGTACATTTGAACTACGAAACAGAGGTAATCCATCAATATTAAATGAAATATTGATAACATCTGCAAAGTCAGGCAAACACTCTAAAAAATACTCAATTCCTTTTGCCAATCCAAAATGGCAATATTCTCCCGTTTCCAATTTTTTACTGGAAAATTTAATAGGAGTTTTTAAAAATGTGCGACTATCTAAAGGCAAATTCAGTTTTAATGGCACTAGCAAATGTAACAATTTTGTTAAAGCAGAATGTGTAATATTAAAATCTATTGCCCATTTTTGTAAATCTTGAATGAAACGCTCTTTTGTATCTGAATCATTACTTTTACATAATTGTACATTTTCAGAGGGGTTTTCAAAAAACTTAATATCTAAATTTTCAGAGCTGTTGTTACTGTCTACAAAATGAAAAGATGCAGAACATACACTATCATTTAATTTCTGAGAATTTTCATAAAGATGCACATTTTCAGAACTTGGTAAATTGCTGTTTTTACTACCCAACTTTTCAGAGCTACTGTTACTGTCCACCAAATGAAAAGAGGAAGAACAGACGTTATCATTTAATTTCTGAGGATCATCAAAAACATGCACATTCTCAGAACTTGGTACATTGCTATCATTAAAATTTTTACAAGCTTCAGCAGCTCTCCGATATATTTGTCTCTTACTGACACACTTTGCGGGATGGTACATTCTGATTAATTTATAAGAGAAACAGAAAATTTAAAGACATTTCAGAACATAACTCACAGCACTTAAAACATCGCACTCCTATTTCTTTTGCGTTCATTAGAAGCTCGCTGACGTGAATGTTTCAACCATACTTTAATGTATCCGTATATTTCGTTTTCAGTCACTGTTGGATAAGTCAATTTTACAGCTCCTAAAAATAGTTACCTATATGACAAAGAAAGAAAGAAAGATATAAATTGCTTACCAACAACAATCTCTTTCAATTTTATATTGCAGAATGCTCTTTTACCTGCCCTGGTACCCAGAAAACTGAAATTTATCGCAAGTTCGTTACTTAACAACCTCTTTAAAATATTATTTGCGCAGGAAACGGCGTCTCGACCTCCAATTCTTGAAAAATATTGAATCTAAAACAATAAACAAAATAAAACTCTTCTAGAGCCATATAACACGTTAATTGTTGTGTAAAATTTACATAAATTCATAAGGGCCACTTGGTCAAATATTTGAATGTGTTGCAATAGTATTAAAAACAAGTTCAGAATTGTTGAACAACTGGCCCTAAATTTGTTACAAAGTGACAGAAGCAGATTGGCATGTTGAATGTTTATTGGTTTATTCGACACTGACACACTCTGTCAGTTTTCACAAATTTTATAGGTACAAGAAACAACACCGTGTCATATGGGCCTTTTAGAACAAGTAAAAAAATATATTAATTAAAAAATAAAAAAACGTTGATTCTTACCACAACATCCAAATTAGTTTTCTTTGTTAAATAATTTTCCAATGTTTGCACATCAGCTAAAGTTAAGAGAGGCAATTTAACAGGCAGATCTTCTGGTAGCTCATGAGGGAATGGAACATTTGGAGATTTATTTTGTTTATTGATCCACTGTAATATTTGCAAGTTCTGCTCTTTAATATACAGTAATAATGATACCAATTTTTTGTGAAAAACTGAAACAAATTTTTGTATTCAGCAAGATGACTAATAGCAAATTTGACTTATTGCCCTGGTACACACTCAGGATACCTTTCTTGTATTATTACATAAATCTAAAATGAGATGATAAATCACTCAGTTCGCACCAGTGTAACAAATCGAATTCACTATAACCTTTAGCCAATTGGTTTCATAAAAAGCAAGAAAGAGTATGATATTTCCAATATTAAAAAAAGCACATGGATAAGTACATGTATAGTCTGAAAAATGCTTCCCCACCTATATGAAAGTTACAGTTTTCATAAGATATCTACATAAAAGTTGCATAGTCTAAAAGAAAATATAATTTACCTTCAGAATCTTCAAAGTTCGTACTAGAAGACTGAGGTGAATTTAATTGTGGTGAGTCAGATGAAGCTATTGTTGCAGCAAATAAAGATGAAAATGATTGTGTGTTGGTAAGTAATGGTTCTCCCGTCAGTTGTGTCACGATTCTAGGAGGTCGTTTTACTTTTTGAGCTGGTTCACTTTCATCCTCACTAGTTTCATAGGATAAACGCTTTGGAGGCCTACACTTTCGTTTAATTGGATGTTCATTAACTTCTGTTTCATCACTGCTCGTGACCTCGGAGCTCACTTGAAATTTTTTTAATGTTTTGTTTGCCTTATCAAACTGATCTATAACATTTTATCTTGATAAAATAGCAACAATACTATTGATTATGTTACCTGTAGCAAAAAGAATTCGTTTCAAGGTATACAGATTCCAGTTTCCGTCGTCTGGACTATCGCCTCGTTTTAATGAGGCCTCAAACTGTGCAGTGGTCTTAAAAGGTGGCCAAAAAACTTCTTTTTTTCGTGGAGTAAGCCAGTTACTCCTTACCAACTCAATACCACCTCCATCCTTCTCATCAAACTCTACACCAGAGAAAGCCATTACTATACTTCGATATGACTTCGATTCTGTGATGAAATAAAACAATTGCATTAACAAAAATAAAAAAGCTCAATAAAAGTCCAAAAAGTCCGATAACAACACCAACGCAACAATTACGGCTGTAGACAAGTTGAAACCCTGGATAATGCTAACTGAAGAGGTAAAATTCACAAGGCGCCATTAAAATATTAATAGAGGTTATGATGCATGAGTCGATATGAGTTCTCTCCTTTGCACGGCTTACTAATAACTAAAAATGTAAATATGTACTTAAAAAATACTAAATACCTTTAATATGTCCAGTCAGTAACTTTAGATTATGAAATGTAAGTGCGAACAACGCATAAACAACGCTCGCGGTTCGCGCCCACCACAGACCACAGAGTACTCGTACCACATTAAACCGCGCAAAGTGGACGCATGCGCCACACATCTCCTAAGAAGTTCTGGCAAATTTGTATTACATATAATTTACATTTTTCTGCAAATACAAGAATTTTCTTAAATATACAAAGTTTATTGCAGATAACAATTTTTTACAACCGTATTTCGCATTATGTCAAATTCATGTCATTAATTTAACGTTCTGTTGACGTGATTTATAAACGTCAATTTTTAATCAAGATTTTCACGAACAAATGACGTTTCAAACTGGTCGCTCGACGTCATTGACCAATTTTAACCAAATAATGACGTGATAAAAACGACTGCTTGCTGCTTGGGTACTTACTCTTCGTATTAATTTAACAATTTTACCTAATTAAGGACAATTGACAAGATATAATAGAATAGTCCACGTTTAGTCCACGTGATATCTTCATAAAAAGATCTCTTATAAGTCGTAGAATTTAATTTTTTTTAATAGACCTTCGATTTAACAGTCCAATTATAGCCGTTTCCCTATTACCAATTTTACGCGCGCAAACAAGCCCAAAAGCAAAATAAACCAAGAAGCAAACGTCTTATGAAATGAAGCAAAATTAATTACTGGATAATGTTTGAAAAAATTAATCAAGCCGTTTGAAATGCTGCGATTTTTTAAGATATTTGCGCCATTTCGCGCTTATTACTGTCAGCGCCATCTGTATATGTTTCACACAATGTTGCCAATTTAGTGATTTGTCACACAAGTTCTGACGAGTTCTTGTTGAAATTTTAGACAACTAAATATCTGCATTGAGTGAAGGAGTTTAATAAGAAGCGCAGCCGCATGTAATTTTTCGTAGCCATGACAGGATCCGAGATTAGTTTGGTCGTAAACCTTTCTGTTTCCTGTTACTTACGTGTGTTGATACAAGATAGCAGCACTAGAAAGTAGACAAAGACACACAAAGAGGGTAAAGACATGAGCGTCATTAACAGGCCAAAGTCAAATTAAAAAGTGTAACGGGCTTTTACCGTCCTCCCTCATTTTTTTCAATACTTAGAAATTACGAGTAGGATACCTATACTAAGACGAAAAAAATAAAGGAGAATGGAAAAAGCCCGTTATTTTTACATTTTTTTATTTGAATTTGGCCTGTTAATGGGGATTGATACACACTTAAGTCTTTACCCTAGTATACAGCGGCGAGCAGAGGGACACCCCTCTTTCCCCACTGTCAAGTTGTGTCACCGTGCAAAAGGGAACGCAATATTGCATAAGGCTTGCGTATCTTTATATTTCTTCAATCAACGATATCTGTAAGTTCAGGTGTATAGGCGCTATGCACATCTCTGCATTCAGCGCCGCCTGGCGTGGTCATTTGTGAATTAGCGTTAGGAAAATATTTCTTGAGACTCATTGCATGGGAATAATACCTATCACTCTTATGGCAATTTACGATTGTAGTACAAAATACTTGAGCTTCCTGGTATTGAAATACATTACAATATTCAAGTTCAAATGTACACTAATAATTTGAAACAACTCGTATTTTCATACCACTAATGCAGAATATGGTCATTGGCTCATTGGTGGCGCTGGCTTCGCATGTGCATGGTCCCTATATCGTCTGTCCACCACCAACCTCGCAATTTACCTTGTCGATACAACCGGCAACACTGCTGCTTGTACCATCGTGATCAGAAAAATTAGTATTGTTAAATTACCGGTAATTTATTTTTAATGTTACCTTACCAGTAATTTTACCACAGTATAAGAGTCACATAGTAGCGTCACTCGAATATAACTGTCACATTCGCTCTTTTATTTGATACCTACCCTGCTGTAAATTACATTGCGTTTCCATAAGGGTATCAAATAGAATGGCCGTTTTTTTTTGACACTGACGTTTAAAGGCTGTTTTACATTATAACATTTTTTGGTACAAAGTGAGAGAGATAAGCTACCACAGTGAATTTTGATTGGTTGAATTGGCACTTCTCACTCACTTAACTAACGCAATATTTAGCAACCACAACCAACCTGATTACAATTTGGTAATTTCGGTACACACCCTTAATGTTAAATACGTTAAATATTTAGGCACAAATATGCTTTCATTTAAAAAAAATCGTTAAAAACCGTTATGTGTGAATTTTTAGTATTTAAGTTAAGTACCTACCTACAATTTAGCGACTTTCTTAAATTTTGGTAGCAAAATTAGCGGCTTTTGTTTCTAATCGTAGCGACATTTCACTCCAAGCGGTTGGCAACACTGTTCATTTCATATTGTTGATAAAACAGATGCCGTTAAAGTTCTTGTGTGTTGTAAAAATTAAAATGTCAAAATGGCCACGTATGCTAGCGATGAAAATTATTTTTGCAAAACAAACGAGGGACATGACAGAACCGAGTGGGTACCTTTATCCCTTACGCTAGTTGAATATCCAAAAGGTGTGTATCAAAAAACGCCGGCCCTTTATTCCCGATACAGTATTAAATAGCCACTTTATTTACTGTCATTCGAAGTGTGTGTGTTGGCTGGCTTTGCTCGAAACGTATATTTGTATACAAGCAGCGTTCTACACTCTTTGTTTTTCAGGAGATTTAATTGGAAAGTTTCTCGCACTTATTAGTCTAACACCTTTTGGAATTGGCTCAGGATTTTTGACATTGGTTTTATTTAGAAGAGATTTACATACTGTAAGTGGTTCGCTTATTTTACACCTAATTTGTTGTCATTCCATGCTTAGATCGCTTATCATTGCCGCAGAAAAATAATCATTAATAGATTTTTTTTGAAGTGTTTTTGCTTCGCCAACCTAAAAAAATCGAAAATTATTATGTAATATTTTTGTTGTGTTGGCTTTAAATCGAAGTGAAAGGAAACAGTTGAAAGTGCATTAAATTTAAATGTATAGGGTGGTTTAATTTTATTGTTAAAGTAAAAATCCCACGTATGAGAATTAGAAAAGAAAGGAGGTAGTTAGTTATTTTTAAGCTCTTGGCTCAGTATGAATAACTCAAGTTGTTATAGATTATAGATTCATAGCTTATTTATTTACTTGTAAATTAAAAATCCAAGAAGCATTTATTTTTACTGCCAACTTGAAAAAAGATGTTCAGATGGCGCCACTTGTTTAATTCTATTGTTTACTGTGTTAACAAAGGAAATGAACTTTGTACAATTAAATAAATATAAAATAAAATTGTGATGATTAAAATATATTCTTTTGGTTGTAAATTTCATTGAAATCAATTCATGAATTAAAACAAATTAGAGGCCTCTGACCATCCTATATTGGGACTATTGGAAGTAACCGAAAAAAAAATCATAAAACTGGATTTTTAGATATTATGATTTGCTTGATAACTACTTGAGTAGTCTGAATAATGAAGGGATTATTTTAATTCGTAATTGTTTTGGGATTTAAGTTTCTAATTGATTTATCTTGCTCTTTTCAGATAACGTTTTTCTTAGGAACACTAATATGTGAAACGCTAAATTATTTTTTAAAGCACGCAATTCAAGAATCAAGACCCATGATTAGAAATTTTATTTATAATGAATTTGGAATGCCATCGTCCCATGCGCAATTCATGTGGTTTTTCGCCACCTACGTTATTTACTTTGTATTCATTAGGTGAGTGTCTCTTCCTCGAAATATTCAGCCTGCAATAAATTATCTGGTTTCAGGCTACATCACCTGAATAATAATACAATAATGGAAAACGTTTCCAAGATACTGATAATCTCATCTTCGGTATTCATGGCTTTGCTGGTATGTGTAAGTAGAATTTACTTACAGTACCACACCATAACACAAGTCGTTTGCGGAGCCTTTATAGGAATTTTGTTTGCGACGTTCTGGTTCGCTATGACCTACCTTGTGTTCACACCATTATTTCCAAAAATTGTTTCTTGGTAAGTTCAAGGGCTTCTTTTTTTTTGAGCTGCTTTCTCAACGTGTTTGTTTCAGGAAAATTTCTGAATTTCTTCTTTTACGAGACACCACCGTCATACCAAATGTGTTGTTCTTCGAGTACACACTCACCAGACAAGAAGTACGGGCCCGAAGTCGTAAACTGATAAGTATGAAGTCGCAATGACATTTGCTGGACAATCACTTTGATTTTTCATTGCTGGTTGACTTTCTGCGATGTTTTCGGACTTTACTCTGTTGGCCGAGGAAACGGTAAAAATAAAGTAACTTCCAAAGTACTGTATGTACAATGTATAAAATTTTGATATGTATTTTGTACGACTTATTCGAACTGTGCTTGTGAATTTGAGATTTGCAATGAACATAATTAGATTTAAGTTTTTATATATGTCTTAAGGTAATTAATTATTGATTACAATTAATCAAAATATCAATTTTGCCTTTTTAGAATAGACTAAACAGAATTTTTTTTTTAACAGTAAGGAACTAAATAGGAAATAGGATACACTTAAATTTTAATGAAACTTAACAAGTTTAACTAAGCAATCATACAATTCTACTCATTTACAAAGTTAAAAATTGTCTATACCAAAGTAATTATATTAATACCAATCATATGATTGACCTGAAAGGATTAACTAAGAAAATAACTGAATTTTTCTATCGGCAACAGCATGTGACTAAAGTTTAGAGCAGCTTTACAAAATAGTGATAAATGATGTATATAATTACTTAATTAATTAATTGGTAAATTTGATAGACATTTTTTATTAACAAGAAATCACTGCTGAAGTGGAGAGAGAAACAGACATAAGATAATTTAGATATAGTCCAATATCATGCCCAACTTATTTTTAAATCATGTCATGACAATTTTTAGTTATAAAAATAAAATCTAGTGCATTTTACAAGACAAAATTGATATTTTGATGATAAACCTTCATCGTGTGTCCTAACATTCTCGTACAGATATTTTTTCACATGTTAACGTTACATGTTTAAATATTTTATCGGTTTTGATATTTGCTTAGACAATGCAAATGATGTTGTTAATTATTTTAAATGATTTTATATGAATGGGGGGTGATTACTTTGTGTAAGGTGAAATTTCTATGGCAGCTAAATAATTGCGTGTTTGGGGTTGATTATAAAGCTGCTTTGTCCAAACAAAGAAGTCTCTCTATGTTTGTTAACTTATTTTTAACAGTGAAGTGTAAATACTTTTGGAGTAGCTAATGCCCTTTTGTGACAAATGTTCCTTTCGTAACTACACATCACACAGAAGTTTCTTTTTTTTTTGTGTGGATTTTGTAAGAAATGTTTTGTGTCTTGTATAGTTATCGAAATAGGGCAGCGGTCCCCTCTATCTTTGTACATTCTCTGTTGATCGTGATATGTAATGATATTTGTTTACTATACAATTATTGTTATTCAACATGCAATTCTTAGTCAAAATGTGTACTTACTACTGATGACTGAACGATAAGTGCGCGACACTTTTCTTGCGCATTCATTTTTAGCATTTGTGTTGAAGGCGAAAGAAGCAAGTGTCGTGCGTAAAGCATTAGCTTCTTAAGATATATTTGTATAAAAAAAATGAAGTTAGAGTGGAATGAAACTTGAAATTTAAATATACGGATAATATGTAGAGTTAATGTTATGATTTTTACTGCAGTATTCTGCGCAGCCTTATAATTTCATTGAGCATACTCTCTAACTACTGAAGATTATAGTAATAATTTAATAACAGTAATAATAATAAAAGTGAAAGTTTTGTGTTAAATCTTTGGTTTTATTCAGTGGAACCTCGGCTTACTCTTTCATATTCTTGCATTATGAGAATTTGTTTTATTTTGCAAAAATTATGGAGTTAAATTGATGCACTAATACTATAATAATAATGGATTATTGACAATTGAATTGTTCGGCTTTTTTAGTTTATGAAGTAATGAAGTCTGTAAAAATGACTTTATTAATTAAGCCTAAAGTGTAAACAATCTTAAAATTCATTACATTCTTAAGGATTATCTTCATTAATTTGCCTAAACTCCTCAGAGGTTTGTGGTGGTGTGAAGTAAACTGCATTTTCTTCTGATTCTTCAGAAGTATGCGATAGCGTAGGTTCTCGAACTTTGCTCCCAGTACTTTCCTTTGATTGTTCTCCTACATCTTTGATATGTTTTTGCATTAGCTCCTCAGAAGTTTGTGGTGGTGTTGAGTAAATTGCACTTCCTTTTGATTCTTCAGAAGTATGCGATAGCGTAGGTTCTTGAACTTTGCTCCCAGTACTTTCCTTTGATTGTTCTCCTACATCTTTGATATGTTTTTGCATTAGCTCCTCAGAAGTTTGTGGTGGTGTTGAGTAAATCGCACTTCCTTTTGATTCTTCAGAAGTATGTGATTGCGTAGGTTCTTGAACTTTGCTCCCAGTACTTTCCTTTGATTGTTCTCCTACATCTTTGATATGTTTTTGCATTAGCTCATCAGAAGTTTGTGGTGGTGTTGAGTAAATTGCACTTCCTTTTGATTCTTCAGAAGTATGTGATTGCGTAGGTTCTTGAATTTTGCCCCCAACACTTTCCTTTGATAGTTCTTCTATATTTTTGATAGTTAAAGGTCTATCATTTCTATCATCATAATCGTCAAATGAATTCTGTTTCATCTCCGCCTGCTCGAAACAGAAAGATAACAATATTTTGTGTTGCCAAAAGACATTGTTGATTATATAAACTTGTTACTATAGGGGCAGGCATAATTTAAAATTTCAAAGCTTCAAGGTCTAAGTTTTTTTAAAAACAATATTAAAAGTCAACTTACCTCTGCCTGTTGCTGTTGAGGAACAATGCGTCTGGTATATTTAATGAACGTTTCTCTTGAGCGCATTAGGAATATCAGCTTTGCAAATAGGGATTCTTCTAGGTGATATAAGCGTAGTGTTCTTGCTAAATAGATGTTGTCTATCAAGTGCATTATGCGGTCCGCATTTGGGGCGTCCAGGTACCATATTCGTGACATCACATTTTGAGTTAAATTGGACCTTATCAATCGAAATAGTACGAAGAAATACAGAAGGTATAAGCCCATAATTCTAGAAAACAGGAAATAATTTCCTTAAACTTACGTAGCATACATATTCTCCCTTTTTTTTCTGTAAGAATAAATTTTTTAGCCAAACTAATTATAAGTATCAACCACTTTGGTTATCGTATGTTAACATTTATTTATTTTTTTTATTTTAAATCTATGTAAATACTTTTAGCATTCTTTAAATTATAAGTGTAGTATCATAAATACCTGGACAATTTAGATGTGTAATATGGAAGGAAATTCAATGAATTATTTACTTTTGTGCAATAAATAATTTAATATAAAACCATTTATAAATGTAAAACCTACATTAAATATACAGCGATAGAAAGTGATAACCGATAAAAAAAAAGTTGCACCGAAAAGATTATGTTACACATAAAAAATATAATAAACTATATAAATTACTAGGATGATAACAATTACGTGATAAAACTATAACAAGCTAATTTATCATCATTAAAATTCTATCAGCGCAAATTTAATTTAGCACATTATACAAATAGGTAAAAATATGTTTTACTTACAATAGAGATTCTATACTCGGGGAAAAAATAAATAACGAGGCAGTTCAACCCTGCATTACCTATATTTAAAGCTTTATTTAATTAATTCCTTTTTCAAACATTAAGGATTTACCCAAGTTCAGTCACAGTGATGTTTTAAATAGGCAATAAGCTGCAACATTATTTAATCACTTGTAATATGATGTAATTTTAAAATCAATTGAAAATAAATCACAATTATTTTCCCCTCTTTCATTGTGTTAGATGATGTTTTAAATTATTGTTAAAAAAATCGCTATTTGACATTCGTATAAATTAAAAGTAATAATATTAACAAAAAGAAACAGCCTTGGCTCTTTGATTTGTTTCCGCTGATAAAGCTTAAAAGTAAATTCATTCCGGATCGCGTTCTGGATCTTCATCATCCCCGATTTCTTCTTTGGGGCGGGTCCACTTAATGAGAGTCTCAGGTGAACGGAACAAGAACACCGCTTTGGCAAAGAGGTCCTCCTCGAGACTGAACTCTCTCGCTTCACGTACCAAGTATATATCTAGGCATAGTTGAAGAACCCGATCTACGTTAGGCATGTCGTCAAACATGATTTTGAAGCAGATTTCGGCGAAGAAGCCGCGGAGGACCCGCGATGCTACGAATACTAAAGTTGTATAGAGACCGATTATACTGCAACACAGTCGAGACTTAGAAGAAGGCGGATTCAATCGTTACACAAGAACTATTTTTATGAGCCCTTGGTATGTATGATTTATATAATTTATTTACTTACCCTCCGGCTGTTATGATGCTTAGGGTAGCCGGGAAGACACGGTCATTAAACGAATACATCAATATAGATTCACAGTCAGCGTGTGGTAGTTTTTGAAGGTAAGATATGTAGTTATGATCAGTGCAATTCTCTTGTATTTCCCACCATTCCTGTTCTGATTTGGTGGCCGAATTTGAAAGGATGAGTACGAGGGAACGCAGAGATGATGATTGCGGATCTACCGATGATGAGTTTTATGTAAATCCAATGCTTAAAGGATTTTGTTAATTACCTGGGTCTGCATCCATTAACTGGTCAACAGGTTTAGCAGTGCCCCTGCTCGTCACTTTCAGAAACTTCGGCAATAGGTGCCCCAAGAGTACGGGGGAAATGGTTTCATTAAAACCCTCCAACATTTTCAGCAAGTTCTCGCGTGGAACACTCGGCTTACCGTTTACTACTGCCTCTAAAGTGACTGCAACTTCCTCTCGAATGACACCGCTGTCTTCCTTGCTGTTAGTTTCATGTGTGATGGCATAGGATAAACGCACGGATAGTGGTTTTGCTGTTTAGTAAACTTGTTATTATTATTTTGATGGGGGATGGGTGATTCGCTTACGTGATTTGACCTCTTCAATCATTCTCTCCCTGTCAGGAGGAGAAATGCTCCAAACACTGGCGGAGTCCCTGCTGAGTTTAATCGCTGCTATATCATCGTGCTCGTAATTCGAGATGAATGCTGATGCGGCTCTCTTTTTATTGTACAACCTCTGCAAGTCCTTTATATCTTGAGCGCGAAATCTACAAAAATTAAAATCATTAAATAATTCCGAGCCACAAAACAAATTGTTTGTAATTACGGGTAAATGGAGTTTGCCTGAGCAGATAACTGGTATACAGGTTCGTACGGCCCTATTCTTATATCCATCGTTACATCGGATGGAACATTTACGATTCCAACTGCGTTACCCAAAGAAAAGAAAATGAGAGGGAACCAGATTATGATACAAATGATTAATAATAATCCCCCGCCCATGAGGTACTTTACGATGGGCTTCTTGCGCTCTCCTCTCGGTTGTGGGTATTCATCTTCTACGTGTCTCGAGCACTGCAAATTTTTAATACGTAAGTACGAGGAATTTTCTTGGAAATTCAATTGACCTTCAGTTGGAAAATGTGAGCAAAAATGTCTTCCATTTTAATCCAGTCGAACACGGTCATCGAAGTGTCCGTCCACATCCAATCCATGACCGTGCGCAATTCAAACAAGAACGGTATCAACATGAAGCCCTTGAACAAGAACATGTTTACGTAGCCGTAGCCCTTGCACAGGAAATTTCCCAAAATCCTTGACGGGTAGCCACATCGGATTTGATAGGCCGACAGGAGCAAGTAGAAGCATTTCACCATGTAGTACATCTGAGGCGCCAGCACTGCATTGAATTGCCTAAAAAAACCAAACAAAAAAAACTTTTTTTAACCACTGTTAACAATCACTTACCTCTCCGTTACTATAGGATAAATAATAAACAGCCACGCATGCAGTATTACCACTTGTAAGAACTGGAACACTATCTTGGCAAGTATATTCTTTCTTAGAAATATTGCCCTGTCAATTACTATTAGCAAAAACTGTGTTATTAGCATCAACAAGAATAACGTGGGTACCCTGTTATCCTCTAGGTACGATGAAACACTACTGTCTGCACCTTGTTGAGGCTGAAATTCAAAAGCTTGATTAAGTTCGTGCCAATTTAACTCGAAACTTACTCCAAACGATGAATACCCTATCAACAAAACAAAGAAATTGAAGAAATCGCACAAGAACATGTAAGAGTACACGTCGGCAGCAACCCGAGAAGTAGGATCCAATAGCTGCTGGAAGAAAGCCTTCATGGACTGGAAGTACTTCGAAGACCTGCGGTAAAATAAGAAACAAATTACTGCGGTAAGTAAATCACGGAAGGATTTTACGTTAATTGTATGGTGTCCGGCAAGTGTTTGTAAACAGAATCTTCCGTTGTGGTAACCTTTATCATATCTTTATTGTCTTCCTCTGTCGTGTCTTCTGATTCTTCGACGAGCCTTTGCAAGTCACTGCTTCTTCTGCTGTTGGGAGAACTTCTTCCAGTCTTCGATGGTTCGTCCACTTGTAGCCTGCACGAATTAAATTATTTAACTATGTCTCGAGCGGTGAACAATGAAGGAATGGGAAAGGAAACGTGGTACCTCAGAAGGATGGGGTTTCGTACTTTTTTCAGTAAGATTCGATTGGGTGCTTTGTAATAATATATGCCGGGAAGGTAGCGCTTTCGTTTTCGTTTGACACGTGATGATCGTCTAAAGAAGTAGAGTACTTGAATAGAACTCTTATACATTATAATTTATAAATAATTAATAAAATGCAATGAACTTTCTATGCTGAGTATGTCAGAAGAAAAATTTTGAAAGTTTCTACCTTCGCTCAGGTTTTTTCTCCGTCTCTTCTAGAACTGTATATTCTCCATCTGGGATTACGTAAGAAGGAATAAACGTAGTTCTCCACAGCCCCAAAGATTTGAGTATGTATCTAAAATAATTACAAAATGTAGAGTATTATTATTTGTTTTACATGGAATTAATTACCTATGAAAGAAAACTATCAAAAGCAAAAGTAAGTCCCAAAGTGCATAGTTTTTTTTCCTCTCGATGCCGATGATCCTCGGAGGATAAAACGGAGAAAGCGAAGTTGGATTTACGTTCCATTCAAAAATTTCAAATTGAAACAGACATTTTATTACCACGATGGTCTGCAAAAGAGTCCCTGCATAAAACACATCACGTAAGTTTAAGTCTCACCTGTGTGTAAGCAATAATCGTAACCCAAAACGTTTTCGAGGGCCTCGGTATAGTCAAAGTGCCCCACAAGAAGACGAATAGCACCAGGGGCAGGCCGATGAACGTAGCTGATTTAATTTCATTCAGGAATATCACGAAGTAACACAGGATATCCGAGTGGCTCACGATTATGTACCATATCGCAAGGACAAGCCTAAAGATTGTCGGTTGGTCATATGAGGAGAGCTCGCCTGGATCAAAATCATCAAGGTGTTCCATCAGATACTCTTGTGTGCTAAAAAGGCAAAGTATTTTTTTTTTAATTAATTAAGTACGGCAAATTCTATTCGGTTAGTCAACCCGTGCAATACAACATCGAAGACTCAAAGTGGCGTACATGAGCTGCAGAACCAATAAAATGTAGATTTGTATATACAAGTGGATTGCTAGAAAATGTAAGAAAAAAACGAGAAGTTTGTCTTTTATTATTATAACTGAGATGAGGATAATAATTTGTTCACAACAACAATCAAAGCATTTTCAAATTTCATTATAAGCAGAAAGGAGCATTAACACAAATTAATAATAAAAAAAAAGATTTTGGGTTGGTATTGTATTACGAGTATGATGTGATAATCACATTTATATAATTAATGACAGTGAGTTGATAAAGAAAAGTAATAACTGCATTGGATATCATCAAAAAAAACCTGTCAGTTTTCTTTTTTACTATTCTGCCCTGCATTAAAAGTGAAAATCGTAAATTTACTATTACTGTAATAAAGTACTTAAGTTTATCATTCGTGTTAATCCTTTTAATAAATAATAACGATTGTGTAGGATAAAATAATTTCTTCTTCCTTACAATTGATTTTTGATAAATAAGAGTTCTTTCATCACGTAAACAAAGAAAATTACAGTAAGTACTTATCTATACAGGGTGATTCAGGCAACCCGTTCATTAAAAGTTTACGGACTTCCCATTTGAATTGCTTTTTCATATTTTGGATTTATAGATTACCGATAACGATATATTTAACTGTAATATTTTCAACTTACGGACACTTCCGGTTATACCGGAAGTTGCTGTCAACTTTCTTATTTTAAATGGAACACCCCATTTTTTATTGCTTTTTTGAATTCCTCCCAGAATTCTAAACCAATTTTATACCACATAAGATACAAGAATAATTAACTGTTTCCGAGTTATTTCAATTTTTTATTAAAAAATTCAATTTGCAGTACCTCGTTTATGATAGTGCCATTTTTATAAAACAAAATCCATGAAGTTAATTTTTGGCCTACAGTAGGCCACATTAATAGGCTTCCTAATTATATTCAATTATTTACAGGGTAGTTAAAAAGTAACTTCAATTCGGACCAAGTTCAACTATCCAAAAGTAATTTTTTTTTAAATAGAACACCCGGTATATTTTTATGCCATGTGATTTAGAATTAAATGTTCTTTCGTTCTGTATTAGCATTCCCTATACCTATCTCTAACCGTTTACTTGCTATTGATGATTTTATCCTTGACATATCTATTTTTTCACTTTTCAGTATTATTCCTCAATAGTGTGCTAGGAAAATAAAAGTAATTCTCATTTTTTAATTCATCAATCTAGTAACTGTCAAGAAATAGATTAGCTATGGCTAACCACGACCGAGAATATTCAAACGCAGAGATCTTAAATGTATTTTTTATTTATGGCGAATGTGACAGAATTGTTAGTAGAACGTGTCGTGTGTTTAATGAAAGCTATCCCCACTTACAACCAATGACTAGCACAAAGTTTAGAAAACTTCAATCAAATTTTCTACAGTTTGGAATTCAAACAAAGAAAAAAAGCACCAAAATTATTACTGACGATGAAGCACCAAAATTATTACTGACGATGAGGACAATAACGTAAATGTTTTAGCATATTTCCATGCAACACCGCATGCTTCAATAAGATCCGCTTCAGAAGACCTGGGACTGTGTTACTCGTCTATCCAGACAATTCTTGAAAAACATAAAATGCATGCCTATTCCATTTTAAATGTGCAAGCTTTTCGCCCTGGCAACGAAATACGGCGTGTACAATTTTGCGAGGCAATGTTAATCAAAATTCAGGAGGATCAGAATTTTTTGAAATACATTATTTGGACAGACGAATCAAAATTCAGCAGGGAGGGAGTTACAAATAGAAGAAACTTGCACTTTTGGGCCCAAAAAAATCCGAAATTGATACGTGACGCAAATTTTCAAGATAATTTTAGTTTCATGTTTTTTCTTTAATTATGGATAACCGTATTTGTTTCGAAATTTACGATGAAAATTTGAATTCAAATAAATATCTGGAAATTATAAGGGGAATTGTATCAAATTTCTTGGATGATTTGCCACTTAATGTTTTAAATAAATGTTGGTATCAAATGGATGGAGCTCCAGCACATTCCAGCTATGAAGTACATCGCGAACTAAGTAACATATTTCAAGATCGCTGGTTTAGACGGTTCGGTCCAATTCCATGGCCCCCCAGATCTCCCGATTTGTCACCACTTGACTTTTTCCTATGGGGAACCATTAAAAACAAAGTGTATTCAACTCCTGTAAATACCAAGGAACAACTGTTACATCGAGTTAGAGCTGCTTTTGCTGCGCTAGATGTACAGATGATTACAAAATCCACAACCGAAGAAGTTAATAATAGTATATTATTATACAAGTTTCACAAGAAGGCTTATTGATTAATTGATTGATTAATGCCTCTTGTGAAACGTGTATAATATACTATTTTTTCTACTTTGCGTCACTTATTGAACAAAAATATGAAAAATATTGGATCTTCTTAGTATATGGGGAATTTTAGTTGTAATGCGTGGCAACACTGAAAACCTTTCGTTTTAATCAAAAGTCACATTAACAAGTTATTAATTTTTCTTATCCAGCTTCATTGTGAGTATATTGTTAAGTAACAAATAAATACTGAGTTATTTTGTAAAATCTATTAAATATTTTCAATTAAAAATGACTAAAATTTCCCCAAAAACAGTGTCACAATGAGCTTCATTGTGAAACTGTTTTTGGTGTCACAATGAATCCATTGTGAACGCAAAGTAGAAAAAAGAATTTTATTGTGTCTAGATAATAACGGAGGTCACTTAGAACAACTGTTATAAATGAGACCAAATCTGTCGGTATTATAATTCGTTATTGATTTAGTTATGTTTTGAATTGAAGTTGTTAAATATTTGATTGTATTTGTCTAAACATTATGATCCATGCATCAAATGTAAACAAAAATACACTTGATACCGTATGGTACAGTTGTGTTCAAAAAGGTGTTGTACAGCTACGTTTTAAATATCCTTGCTTTTGAGCGGCAGTTGGTTTTTCTATTTTTGTGTTCAATGATATTATTATTGCCAGAAACCGTATATGTAACAAAACAACTTGTACAACAATTTTTGACTTCATGAATGCACGTACAAGTTTACACAGTACAAATTCTGTACAACACTTTTTTGAACACGACTGTACACTTAATAAATTTATGTTTAAATGTTTTTCTTGGATTTTGAGAGTGAACCTAGTTTACTTGAAACTTAAGCTAGAAATTAATTAAGAAAAACACTTCTTTTTTTATTTTCATAGCACACTATTGAGAAATAATACTGAAAAGTGAAAAAATCGATATGTCAAAGATAAAATCATCAATAGCAAGTAAACGGTGAGACATAGGTATAGGGAATGCTAATACAGAACGAAAGAACATTTAATTCTATATCACATGGCATAAAAATATACCGGATGTTCTATTTAAAAAAAATTACTTTTGGATAGTTTAACTTGGTCCGAATTGAAGTTACTTTTTAACTACCCTGTAAATAATTGAATATAATTAGGAAGCCTATTAATGTGGCCTACTGTAGGCCAAAAATTAACTTCATGGATTTTGTTTTATAAAAATGGCACTATCATAAACGAGGTACTGCAAATTGAATTTTATAATAAAAAAATGAAATAACTCGGAAACAGTTAATTATTCTTGTATCTTATGTGGTATAAAATTGGTTTAGAATTCTGGAAGGAATTCAAAAAAGCAATAAAAATGGGGTATTCCATTTAAAATAAGAAAGTTGACAGCAACTTCCGGTATAACCGGAAGTGTCCGAAAGTTGAAAATATTACAGTTAAATAGATCGTTATCGGTAATCTATAAAACCAAAATATGAAAAAGCAATTCAAATAGGAAGTCGGTAAACTTTTAATGAACGGGTTGCCTGAATCACCCTGTAGAATAAAATAATTTTACAGCACGAATTTCCAATTTTCGGTTTTAAGCCGTTTGACCTTGAAACATACCTCCCCCAATTTATTATTAAGTATAGAAATCACATAGAAATGGCATTAGAGATGTGTCATTCGTGAATGATTCGATCTTCGGGACCGGATCACTTGAAAGTATTGAATGATAGAATCTTGTTTCAACGGAGTCGGTCGATCGCGACATCGATTGTCCGTTCTCGCTTCAATCATCTCTGTCTCTAGATGTCGGTGATATGATATATTTTTACTGAAGGATTGAGCACTGACATGAACTAATAATTATATTATTATTATGTCATAGTCAGCATAGAAGAGTCCTTTTTTTACATTTTTCGCATTTTTCCTTTTGTTAGCCTGTTTTGAAAAAATATTGACAAAATGAACAATTGAAAATAATAAATATAATAAATTTCAAATGAGAACCAATGAATGAAAAGCGTGTTAACTCTAAAACGCAGCCTTAAAACACAATGTTCGATCATAACCGCATTCCCAGCAATCATTTACTTTCTGTATATTTTAGATTCATTTGCCCTAATCACTACTAGATTTAAACATACTTAAAAACATGCTATTAAATATTGAACGTATTGAACGACGGGAATGATCGAATGATTGATATAAAAGATTCGATCTTTTTGGATATCAATCACCGATTGATCGAATCTGTGTAAAATGAACGAATGACACATCTCTAAATGGCATCCAATGGTAAATAATTGAAGCCAACATAACCTATAAATTTGTTTACATTTCCCACAGAACCAATGGCGTACCGTCATAGCAGAGGGGGAATATTTCTAATTTTTTCAATATGAAGATACACAATTGTGAACTATTGGCATAAATAAAAATTCTTCCCAAAAGTCTTATTCTGCGGAATCCAAGAGGTCCGTTTGTTTGTATCGCTTAGAGTTACTGTAAACGCTATCATATCGGAAATCCGTGTACAAATGTACGACATTCGCAAATTAAATACACGTGTTATTAATTCACGTGTAATTAACTCTTACTCCACGTGTAAACGGATATAATTACACATGTATTTTAATACATATTTTAATCCGTCCGGTACGTTCAAATCCAGGTTACCTAGAAACGGATGTGTTTTTGTATTAAATACACGTATAATGTAACTACACGTGTATCCGTGAAATTAAAATACACGGGCACCCGTGTATTCAAAATTACACGGACTAAGATCATGATTCGTGTATTACATGGATACACGTGTACTGACATACCTATACGTGAAATAAAGACCTCTATTTTTCAGTCAAATTATAAGTTTTTTCAGCACGAGATAAACGAATTTGACTGAAAACTACACGCACTAACTTTAAGAGTAACTCCGAGCGATACAAACAAACAGACCTATAGTGTGATTTTAAATTACGTAAGAGCACTGAAATCAGATATGCAATTTATCCAATTTCGATGTATAAAACATATGCGACGCTGCTGATTTATTTACATTTTAACAAACATTCATTTGCATAACGAAACTGATCAACTTCTTGATAAATGATACCACAAATAATACCTATAAGAATTTATCGCGATACAATTCATCATATTAATTTTCAATCAAAACTATGAATACACAAAATAAACTATTATTTGAAATAATTTATTTAATTCCGGCAAATCAGCTGTTCACGAGTGCGTCCATGATATTCCTCTCGACCAATCAGACGCTGTGTCTAATCAAAACAAAGGTCGCGTTCAGGCAGAAAAGATGTTTGCAGTGTTGCAGCACAGCTTTAAATTACCTGAACTGGTTTTCAGATTGGTCGCGTTCAGGTAAAAAATTTGTTTCAGCGTTGCAGCACAGCGTAAAGTTGTAGCGCTTTAAATTACCTGAACTTGACTTAGTTGTAGAGGTTATGAATTCCTTACACTGTAATGCAGCGCTGCAATGTAGCATATAAATACCCCGCTTGATAAATGGCGGCCTCTTGAAGAAAGCGCTGCAAACAATCACGTCACATGCGCCTCGTTTAGGTTTACGCTTTATTAAAGCACTGCGGTTACCTGAACACGGCCATTATGAATTCATTACGCTGTAATACAGCGCTGCAATGTAGCATATAAAGACCACGCTTGATTAATGGCGGCCGCTTGAAGAAAACGCTGTAGACAATGACGTCACATGTACCTCGTTTAAGTTTAAGTTTTATTAAAGCAGCGCTGCGGTTACCTGAACGCGGTCAATGTCACAGGTTATATCGCATTCAATAAGTTGTATACTACACTACTACCGCATTTCTATTTATCCGATTTCAATGACCTCTCCTGTTTTATAAAATCTTTTTTTGTACAGTAGCATACTAGTGTCAAATGGTACAATCAGTGTTGCCAACTATTGACCGTCGTTTTCCCGTACATTGAGACAAATATTCCCTTTTATGCTTGTTTTTCATTCAAATTGCTATTTTTCTACATTTTTGTCAAAATTTGCCTTAAAAGTTTGTCTTAAATAATTCCTTCTTTCTCAAAAAATTTCCTTCTTTTGCAATTTTAAGACATAAAAATTACCACGAACCAGAAAAATTCCCACGAATTGGAAAGACTGGGTACAATAATAAAAGTACGATTATTGGCAACGCAAATTATAGAATTTTTCATAAGAGAAGAGCTCTGTGTCATAAATAAAACGCGTCTGGTGTTGCATGATCAGACATAAGAAGTGTAGCTCCATCCTTTTTTCTCATTCACTCATTCACGACAACAAAGAAATAATACTGAAAAATTTGTCGGTTGTTACTTCGATGTTTGATGACGCAGAGCTCAAGTTTCCTGATTTTGTCCCTAAAAGTAGCTGTAATCCAAAGCATCGACATGAATGACGTCACAACGTTTCAGCACCACAACGAACAAAACACTCGCAAGAGGCGCTGTCGGCGTTGGTTTCATTACGCAACATGTGAGCCCTCTATGGATAAAAAATCGTTAGTGGTGCCTTCGGCACTTCATGTCGGTACTTTATCATATCTATTGGCTTTGAGAAAGACGCGATTATACGCTTAAGACGCTCTCAGAGCTATGATTGTGAACACAGCCAGGGACTTTATTTCCTTCGCTGAATCTATCGCCATCTATTGCTATTTTACGTTAAGTTCTATCGCCACAACAATTTTTTTCTGGCAACACTGTTTAGATGCATTTCTGCGTGTTTATGTGAACAGAACTAACTGGGAAATCTAAAAACCTATGTTGTAGTTTAATTTTTAAAGATTAGAATTAACTAAAAACCAATTAATAACATAGAGCATTTTCGATAATTGGAGCGGTGGATACACCGTACTCTTTTTTTCTCACTCTTACATATAGTAAGCCTCTAAATGTTCCCTCTCACACTTCTATCACGGTTATGAACCGGGTTCATGCCCTTAATTTATTTTTTGAATTTACACACAAATCAACTTTTAATAAACATGATTGGTTTCCATGTTACAATTTTAAAATTCCAGAATACAGAAACATACTATCCATTCATTTTCAATATGAAAATGTAAACGTCACCGGGAGTTTTGTGAATGGACTTTAGCAGAAACCCGTACCCAACACAAGAAGTTGCATTTATGAATGTTCGGGAGTCGTTCTTTCATCAAAACGTGAAACACCGTTATTTATGTAAATCACGGCTTACTAAATTAATAAAGAACAAAGTCCTTTATCCGACTATTAATTCAGTTCAGAGCGATTTACAGTAATTGCTGCAGGTATAGTTGGTAATACTGAACAACATCAAATTGATACAAGTTTAAAAATTTGACTTTAAATTAGCTTGGGACTAGTAATTTAAAATTTACTCGATAACAATTATCAAAGTTATTGGCTGTTTGGCTCCGTCTTGTTGCAGTATCTGCTGTTACCAACTCTGTCTGTAGCAAAAACCATGGGCTACTCGAATTATAAATTCAATTAATCTCGTGGTACTATTTCATGACAAATTTCTTTAATTAGGATCTTGATAAAGAGCGAGACACGGTTGCTAAAATTCATGAAACCAAGAGAATTATATACAGATATAACATGAAGAGGAATTACGAAACACACAAGAATGAAATCAAAGCGACCGCCATGCAAGAGCGCACAACATTTAGCTGTGCAGTTACCTGCCGGGAAAAGGTGAGTCAAGTCCACGTTCCAGACTGGGGGCCAAGATACGAATCTCTGGCACGGTGAGAACACTCGCCTTGCGCCTACAGCCAACATACAGCCACACTACACTACTGCATTCCATCTCTTTTCCCTGTTTCATTTATTCATTTCGAAGCAAAATAATCTCTTTGAACCTCCACAGTTCGAACTTCGACATTAATGAAACAGGTTTATATTAATCATAAATAAATTAATTGGTTTGGTTGTGTGTATAAGAAAGAAATCAATACTTTTTTTAAAACAGATATTTTAACTAATGTGACTAATGTATTTGCATGCTAATCGTAATTCAGTCGAAACTTGAAAATAGGCGGAGACAGAACAGTTCGCTAAGCCACGCCCAGTTCACGTATACGTTTGTATGTATACATTCTGAGCCAACGAATCGGGGATTTGAAACAATAAAACTCAAAATGAAACATATGGTATGTTGTTCAAATACAATCACATCAATTCAAATATCTAAAATAATCTGTTTCCATGTACAGAGCCTAGAGAGAGACCTTCCATGAAAACTAATCAGCATTGTCGCGGACAAAGACAAGTACGAAGGATTTCAGAAAACTACGTGCGGCAGTGTAGGCTGAATGCCATCATAAGTATACCTGTCCTTTTCAGGTGAACAGGGCACAGCGGGGCTCATTAGTGCCTTGTTCTCGGAGCTGTCGCTTAGAGGTGGCTTCTCATCACTCTCACTATTTATACTGTTGTGCGCATCGGCAGCCCTAAATCACACACACATAATACACAACCAAGATGAGGGGGCAACTTTCAAATATAACAATTCATAAATTATGGGATCACACTATGTACAAGTAAAAGAAAGTAAATATAGGTGTGAGAGAATGAATCTAATAAACACTTCTTGGAGAACATGTCACCTTGCATGTGTTAATGGAAGTTGATCTATCTCTTCTGTATCATTTAATATATTTTTGTTTGATGAATAAACACACATATTTAAACAATAATATGATATAAGGAGTAAAAAAATTGATTGCGAAAAACAATGTGTCGTGCATTTAAATAATTTGACACACCTTCCTACAAGGATACCAGCACGATAAGAATCAGACGGGCTACAAGTTCCTACCGAGGGTGTCAGTTCCAGCACTGAAGCTGCTCTAAATTCAAATAGTTACAATATATCAACTACAATAACTACAACTACAGCGCAAATGTTTTTAAAAAATGCACCAAAAATTCCAAACTACTCAAAACTCAATATTTAAATACTAAAGTTAGTGCCTACCTGGCCTTATGTAATAACGTATGGTAAGATCCGGTCGGTTGCCACATCTGAAGTTGGCCGACACGTATTCCAATAGTATAATCAGTGGTTTCCTGCAACGACCTAATTAATTAAGGGCACACTGCAACTTTAAAGATGCACAATTACCTTCAGCAACTTCTTTTCTTTTTTGAGTACCCTAACCACGTATCTATAGTCTTTCGAATATTTATTTAAGAATTTAATACAGGATACCATCGTGCTGTCGATTATCGCCCATATAAATAGGAAGACGTTAACAACTTTCTGACATCTTGATTCCTCTGAAAACAGACGTTGAAATAAATACAGTAATATTAACGCAGGAGGTTCACTTACTGGGTTCACTTAATTCACTGATTTCTTGGTCTTCCTTGCTCGTTCCGGGCTTTGGTTCAGCATCAACAAACTCGACGTGTTCTCGCCGTCGACCTTCTTCTATCTACACATAAAAAAATAATCATCAAGTTGGAGAATCATTAGGCTTTTTTAAGGCATTGTACATACACTGCTCTGTAGGAAAAGATTTACATTTTTTAGTGTGTAAATTTAAAGAATCATAACCGAACTCGGTTTCTTAAATTATTATTAAAGAAATTTAGAAAGTGATAGCCCACTTGAAAGAATGTGCATTTTTATTTTCGCGTTGTTGTGATAATTTTAAATTAACTGGACACATTTTTAAGATTAGTGGCGGATTTCTTGTTCACTTGATGAGTTGAGGGGGCGGGGGACAAAGGAAGTAATTTAGGAAAAGATACTACAAGTTGATTGACGAAAAGTTTTTAGACAAAAAGCGCCACTGTTTAAAATTATCACAATTTTCGAGTTATTCGCTGGCGCCAGCGATCGTTACGCCGCCCTGCGTGATGCAACTGAACTACTCAACGTAGGATTTAAAAGACAGATGACAGCACTTTACATACCACCCAGAAATATTTTAAATACATCACGTATTACACTTCGGCCATAACAGCAACGATTGTAGCGCCACATGTGGTGATGGCGATAGCGAATAACCCCCTTTTGAATCGAAGGGTTAAATAATACTCAATATTCAAAATACTTATTCAAAAAAGTGGGCATTTAAGTATTAACTATTAGTTATATGTTACGTACCTGTAAACGAATAGTATTTTAACGTGATTAATAAATTAACAGAGTCCCCTTAGAAAGCACAGAAATGGTAAATATTATGCAGAAAGATGAAGCACACAGAAACAGTAGGCGTACTAATAATTAGTAGCTGACGTATGATGTTAGTAACTCACAATGGGAGGAGCAGAAAAGGGCACAGACATTTGCGACCTAGCAGACACCGAAGAACGCTGACGTGCAAGTGGCATACTCGCCCTCCTTTTTACCTCGTCTTCACTGCCCCTCAGGGTCGTGGTCAGGTCTGTCTTCATTGCTGTGCTAAGCAACTATAATCCCAATAAAAAGCATGTTCAAACAAATACCTCTACACTATTTTGTAAAAAAAGTAGTGCACCGTTTCAAATTTTTTAATTTACTTAAAACCCTTCAAACAACTTCAACTTAGTAGTTACTGGTCACTGATTTTGACACAACCATTGCAACAAACAACTTTAAGTTTAGTGCACGCATGCAAAACCTCTCGGTCAGAAACAAAGTAACCAGTCAAAACATCATGTGCATAAAGAAATGAAATCGAGTTCTTGTGGTTACACACCTCTCCGATTGTTCTTTTTTTTGTGGAAGAGGTCCGCCGTAATTTGAGCTCCTCATCCTCGTCTTCATCTTCTACATGTGAAGAGGACCTTACGTGCTTGTCGAAGAAATCCAAGTCTTCGTCATCCAGTTCGTCAAACATGTAGTAATCACCAGATCTAATCGCTGTAAGAATTTACTAATATTAAGGTCAGTCACTATGATAGTAAAATAAACAGTAAGTGTAAGCCTTCAACTTGATGAAAGTTATTAGATTAGGCACGAACACATACATATACATATATACATTAATTACAATTTTTTATAACAGAAAATAATACCGAGTGATTTTTTAACTTTTTTATCAACTCTTGCCATGAAATCTGAACGGCATATCTTAGTTTAAGTGAAAAATACGGCATTGCACTCCTTGAGGCTGTTTAATAGTAAAGCTAAGACATGCCATCCAAATTTCGTAGCAAGAGTTGATAAAAAGTTTTAAAAATCATTAGATATATTCTTCAAAGAATATAAAGAAGTACATCATTATGTTATCTAATTGTAAGATTACAAGACATTTTAACCATGTTACATTACAAAACGTAAACAAATAAAAGAAAAAAAAAAAAATTACAGTGGTTTCAGTAGATTTCCCTGACCCCAAATTTTAATTGTGTGCCTTTTAGCAAAATGTAAGAGTTTACAAAGTAGAAATGAAATGAAACATGTAGTAAAAGCAACTGCTTGATTTAAACATAGTAAATTTGTTTGTGCAGAAATTAATGCGTCTCATTTATCGACGTATTTATTTTATATTTGTTAAAATAATCAAACGCAGATGTTTCCTTTCACCATCAAAAGAAATTGATGCCATCTATTGACATTTTAGTGAACAAGGTAGAGACATCTATTATTTAATATTAGAAGTTTTATCTCTATTTTTTTTCACTATATTAACTTAAATTAATATGTATTGCCAACTATTGATTATTCAGTAAATAAGGTGAGGACATCCATTCTTTAACATTGGATGTTTAACCTCTGACAATTTTGTTTTCACGATTTTCTACTTCATTACTTACTTATTTTAGATTTTATGTATTATTTCTTTTGCAAATCCTTTCAACAGTTTAAAAAATTGTATTCTTAGTTGGCAATAAATTAAAAACTGCAAAGCAGAGCGCTACAACGCCATTAAATTAAAATTAGGAAATGCAGTGCCATCTATTGAGATTTTAGTGAACAAGGTAAAGATATCTATTATTTAATATTGGAAGTTTTATCTTTCACTATTATTTTTCGGAATTTTTTACCTTGTTACAACTTACAGCTGAAATCAATACAAACCGGAAAATGTCAAAAAAAATTAGCACATTTCTTTCAATATTTTCATAATATGAAAATGACTTTTAGAAATAGGTTAGAATTATTTAGAAATAAATAGGTTACACTTTTTTGAAATTAAAATGAGCGTACGCTCATGATAAATCAAACTGATTAAAACCTAGACTCTCTGGTTATTACACACTTCAGTTAGTGAATGACTTTTAGGTAAATTTTGGAATTCTTCGATGTTTAGTGGCGCAGCAAGTTCCTTTCAAGTGCTATTAGTCATAGAACTTTAGCGTACAGAATACAATTGAAGGGTACAGGGGAAAAACTGGCTCATGTTTGTTGTAACCTTGAATTCTTGAATTATGTGAACATTCGTTACCCTGTGAGTTTGATATTTTTAGACAATATATAAAACTTGGCAAGGTCTTATGTTATTAAGCTGCGAGTTCTTAACATCAATTTAGCAGAAAATTGTATTGAATTTTAACCTAAAACAGCCCATAACTCGAATATCATTATTTGTGACTTAGCTGGTTTTTCCTCTATACCCTTCAATTGACATTTCTCGAATTTTATTTAGTTAAATTTAATGTCGTAAGTGTGTTAAAAACAATGATGTATTGTTCGTTTGTGAACGTTCCAGAACTTTGTAAACCGCTTGCGTGCACCTATAACATAGAGGCCATATTTAGTGACCAGTTTGGACAAGAAATTACTCTTCGTATGGCTGTTATTCTTAACTCGTTGATTAAAATGGTCGCGTTCAGACGACCACAGCAGCTGAGTTGCTAACTCAGCAATCGTTTGTGATTGGCTCACATTAAGATAATAGCCAATCACAAACGATTGCTGAGTCAGCAACTCAGCTGCTGTGGTCGTCTGAACGCGACCAATTATAAAATGCAACACCAACTATTGAGATTTTAGTGAATAACGTATAGATATCTATTACACTCTATTATTTAATATTGGAAACTTCATCTTTCATTATTTCTTTTCAGGATTTCTTACTTCGTTAATATTAACTTAAATTAAAAGTGTAAAATGCAACGCAATTTAATTTAATTAAAAATATTAGTGTTATACATATTTTTTAAAGTGTGGCATCTCTATTTTATTAGTATCTGTAGTTTTAATAATAAGGATATTATCTGTAACACCTCGTATTAGAAACATAAAAGATTCACTACAAATATAATGAACAAAACAATTTAGAACATTTTGTACGGCCATTAGAGTTTCTTTTTTTAAGTTAACTAATAAATTTAAGGTGGCAATTTACTAGCTCTTTAATTTAAAGTTAGAACCATTGTGAGTAGTAAAACCAAGCTGCAACAGCAACAGATTAAATGAAGCCTTAAGCACCATGTCACCTCATAAAAATCACTAATGAAAAAATTACCCTCTTTATACCCCTCCGGGAGTGATCGTCGATACAACGGTCTAGATTTGGGATATAAATGATCTATAATAAAAAAAATCAAAACACTAATATATACAAAACATAAAATAAGTAACAAAAATAACCGTGATTGAAATTTTTGTTTACAGGTGCACTTATCATCGATCACAAATGTAAAACGAACCAAAAAAAAAGTAATAATAATTCTGTACACTTGGGACAACCACTTTGTACAACCATCTAAAGGAAACTCAAGCCAAGAGACTTTTAAAGAATTACATGTATGATGACTCAGAGGTGAGCGCGGTGAGCCTGAAATAATGCTCTGTCGCGGTGTGATTAAAGACCCCAGCATCCAAGGTGGCCCAATATTGATTTGTCGATGGGGGGCACTCGCAGGTGCCCGATTAACCACCTCTGCATACGGTGGAGCAGCATCATAAGGAGGAGGTGAAAAGACTGGGAAACTATCATCGGGAGAAGGCTGACGAGGATTCAGCTCGGAATTAGGGGGGGAGCTAATGGACATTCGTTGCGGTTCTAAATAACCCTCTAACGAAACTGTCATTAGAGCCGAGGAAGGAGAGGGGGCTTGAGTTTGAAGAAGTGAACCGGCAACGGGTGTTAGGGGAGGAAGCTCATCGTCTTCATCTATGGGGGTGTGATAACCACCCTCAGGCGTTTGTTCAGATCTCGCCGATGAACAAGATGATGCCGATGAAGATCTAGCTAAGGGCGGTTGGTCTGTAGTAGAGAAGTATGGGCAAAAACGTTCGTTATTTATTAATAACGCAACTTATTAATTTAAAAATTAATTTTAACAGAACTTACCAACAAAGTGGTTTGTGCTAGCGACATAGTTTGGTCCTTGCATTTTCTGTTGCGTGGCTTTAATCCTATCCATTTTAGCCTTGATTTTCTCTAGAACCTTGCGCTCTACTTCATCCTGTTCATGCATGCGCTTTTGTCTTAACTGTTCAATTAATTCAGCGCCTACAAAAAAACAAGTTACATAGTTTTTGATGACGAAGAAGTTTAAATCAACACACCTCTTGATGCAAGAATGGTAGACGCTTTCGTCTCATCGATGATATGGAAGAAATTGTAGCTGTTGAATATCCTTCTTTGCAAAAGTAAAAACGCAAAGCAAGCTCCGTCCCAGGCCAATCCGACGTACTCTCGTGGCACGGTGCAATCAGACTTAAAGCTCTGAAGTTCGGTTGCATCAGAGAACTTCCGTACACATCCGATAGCGAGCAACTGCACAATCCAACAGGCATATTTTTCAACCTCGTGTATAAAAACACAACCCACTAGTTGCAAGCATGCTTTAATCATGATTACCAACACGTTATATCCCAGCAGCCAATTCCATCTGTTTTAAAAATCGTGCATTATCCACTGACGTATTTATTAAAAGAGAGGAGGGGACTTACGCCTTCAAAATTTTTGGGATCGGTCTTAAATAGAAGTCACCCCCTTGCCACAAGAACATAAAAGAACCTATTAAGTAACCTAATGAGAATAGGTTAACTCGGTTTGCCCCGGCTAAAAACACTATTGCCAGAGTCACCCACATGAAACCTAACAGGACCACACGTTTCGCAATATCCAAATAAGTTCTGCAACAATAAAATTATTTAATAGTTGCAAATTAAAAATAACCATAAAACTTCTGACCTTGTGAACGTAATAAAATCAGGCATTGGATTCGGGAAGTTCTTTTCCTCTGCGTGGTGTATGATACTTTCGTTTGAACCCCCGGGGTAATCTGTCCCCTTGTATCTCGTTTCGATCCTGAAGGCCACCGCTTGACGCGATACAAACAGCAAGAGGAAAACGTCGCAGATGAGTTTCTTGGCGGAAAGTGGGTATTTATTACTCATGAGGTAGGCCCAATTTTGTACTCTGTGCATCGTATCAGTTGATGTATCGTCCCAAGGGAACCCTGTGGAAGATTTGTTGTAAAAACACAGAGTTCTCTGCGTTAAAAAATTAGCTTACGCAGACACAATCCGGGTGGTAAACCGACCAGCATCGTGTACTGTACGATCAGTAAGAATGCAATGAAGATTAAGTATACATTCCAAATTCTAGCAAGAGCGCTGCGGCTCATACTAAATAAAACACACAACCACAGAGCGTATAAAATTGCGTAGGCGTCCATGCGAAACCCAATTAAAGCCACGGTCATTATCAGCGATACCTAAAAGGAATCATAATAATATCACTTTGCGGAATTCAGTTACACTCACTTACTTCCACACCAAATCTGTAATAACCGTAATTTGCGAGGTACTTCAGGCAATTTTTTAAATTTTTACTGGCATGCGTGTAGTCTGTATGTGGGAACATAAAGAATACTCTCCCTGGAGGCCGCCCCAGAGATGCTCTGGAGAGATCTTGCCAGACGAGGAGGATACAAAACAAGGTAACTATTAAGATGTAAGAGATGTTCCATCTCACTAGATACGGCAAGTCCCTTCCGTATGCTGTTTTATTAAAACCGAGCCACTCGGCACTATTCGCTGTTAGGTTTGTACCATTGTCTACCTGAAATAGAATGAAACACAAAGCTTCGTCGTACTAACTAAATAATTGCAATGAATTTACCTCGCAGCTAACATTCCACATATCGTGCTGAATATATTGTATTTGATACACCATCTTGGCAAGCAAGAGTATAGATATATATACTGAACTTGCCAGAATAGCAAACATCTGCACTTTCCTTCCCGATGTGACCCCCAAAATGACAAACACAATTATAACTAGGTGAAGGGCACACGCGTCATAAATGCACAGCAACATCGCGAAGAACAGCACAAATTTCTGCGTGTGTATCTCGAAGAACAAGAACATTAAATCAATGGCCATACGTATCTTTTTCCAAATGCTTGCGAATTTATTTTTCCAATCATTACTAGATATATCTGGAAAAGCGTTCAAAAGTATAGATTATCAATCCGTAAATACAGAAAAACTTACTGGCCAAGTCGGTTAAATCGAGTTTAAGGTCGGAGACGTTGTCTGTTTTGTCCGAGCTTAAGTCTTTGTCTTTATCCAGGACACGACCTTGCACCGAGCTGTCTTCTTCTGACGTGGGGTTCACGCTGGCTTCTCTGGGTGTGGTAATCTCCATGAAATCCTTGTGGAAGTAATGCAGTTGTACGACTATAATGATGACGAAGAAGGTCGGAGTGACCAGGCGAACAAATAACTGGGGTGTTTCGAACTTCTCTAAACCTATATCCAATTGTCTGAAAGAATAATTGCAATAATGTTTCATTTATAATAAATATTTAAATATTTTCAGCCTATATCAATTTCTGTCCTGTTGTCCTATTGTTTAACATTGGTAATTTTATCTCAAATTATTTTTTAATGATTTTTAATTTTCTTGCATTAAATTTTGCTTTAGATCTTGCCTTTTTCCTGTTTTTTTTTTTTATATAAATGTTGTGTCTTTTTATAAATCCTTTCAACAATTCAGAAACCTGAATTCTTAATTTATAATTTAATAATAATTGCAAAATGTAATGCTAATAAATTATAAATAAATTAAAACTGCAGCGCCCTCTATTGACGTTTTAGTAAACAAGGTGAGCACATGTATTGTTTAATATTGGATCTCCAACTATTTTGTTCACGGCTTCCTAGATTAATAAAGGATAAGGTTCTTTATCCGGTCAGTCGCGTTCTTAATTCAGAGCCATTTTTCTGTGCCGAAGAGGGAGCCACACTAGAGCATCTTTTGCTATCTTCAGACAAGTGATTGTTACAAACCAGTGCATCATCTATTAAATTGCAACATTTTCACTATTTCTTTCATATTTTTTTTTACTTCACTACTGTTTTTTTTTCAAATTAAATCCTGCTCTATATTCTGCTTCGTTATTCTCCGATTTTTTTATATTTGATTTTTATGTGCTCTTCTTATCAATCCTTTAAATAGTTCAGAAAATTAAATTCTTGGTTTGCAATTTAATTAAATTAAAACTGAAGGGTGTACTGCAATTAAAACTGAGAAGTGCAGTGCCATCTATTGAAATTTTAGTAAACAACGTAAGGGCCACTATTTTTCCATAATTTTTTTACTTCATTATGATTTTTTGCATTAAATCTTGCTCTATATTCTGTTTTCTTTTCCCCTCGATTTTTTATACATATTGGATTTTATGTGCTAATTTTTTCTTATGAATCCTTTTAGCAATTCAGAAAATTGAATTCTTGGTTCATGATCTAATTAATTAAAAAATACCTAAGTGTGGCGCCTTTAAATTAAAACAGCAACGTGCGACGCCATCTATTGATTTTTACTAAACAAGGTAAGGACATCTACTCTTTAACATTGGAAGTTTTACTTCTGACAATTTTCTCTTTATGATTTTCCACTTCATTACTTCCTTTTCTCCTCGATTTTTTACATTAGATTTTATGTATTACTTTTTTTACAAAATCTTTCAACAATTTAGAAAATTGAATTCTTAGTTCACAATTTGATTAAAATAAAAATTGCGCGCTGCAGCGTCATTAAATTGAAATTATAAAATGAAGCGCCATCTATTGAGATTTTAGCGAACAAGGTAAATACATCTACATATTATTTAATATTGGAAGTTTTGTCTCTCACTATTTTTTAAGGTTTTTTTTACTTCGTTACATTAATTTAAAGAAAAACTGAAAATGCACCGCCATCTATTGAGGTTTCAGTAAATACGGTAAGGACATCTATTCTTTAACATTGGAAGCTTTGCCTCTGATAATTTTCTACTTCATTACTTCCTTTCCTCCTCGTTTAGATTTTATGTAGCACTTTTTTACAAATTCTTCCAACAATTTAGTAAATTGAATCTTTAATTCACAATTTAATTAAATTAAAAATTGTATATAGTGCAACGCTGCAGCGTCGTTAAATAAAATTATAAAATGCAGCGCCATCTATTATTGAGATTTTAATTAATAAGGATAAATATATTTCTTATTCAATATTGGTTTTATCTCACAATTTTTTCCAGGATTTTTTCTTCATTACAATAACTACAATAGGGACCATGCACATGCGAAGCCAGCGCCACCAATGACCATATTCTGCATTAGTGGTACGAAAATACGAGTTGTTTAAAATCATTAGTGTACATTTGAACTTCAATATTGTAATGTATTTCAATACCAGGAAGCTCAAGTATTATGTACTACAATCGTAAGTTGTCATAAGAGTGATATTATTCCCATGCAAGAGTCTCAAGAAATGTTTTCATATCACTAATTCACAATTCACCACGCCAGGCGGCGCTGAATGCAACGCAATCTGTTGACGTTTGAATAAATAAAGTAAGGTCATCTATTGTTTAACATTGAAAGTTTGATCTCTGTGCTTTTCATGATTTTTTACTTCATTACTACTTTTTACATTAAGTCTTGGCTGTATATTTTGCCTTTTTTTAATATATTTATGATTTTTTTTTTACATTTGATTTTAAGTCATTCAGAAATTGAATTCTTCATTTGCAATATAATTAATAGCGTTTAGAGCCCTCTCAGAGTATCTCCGTCTTGTTTTAACCCGATGTAATAATAGGGGATGGAGATACTCTCAGAGTGTTCTGGAGCAGTCAGTCGATAACGCTATAAATCTAAATTGCTACGAATCGCTAAGAATACAAAGCCAGTACCGACATGAAGCGACGAAGGTACCACGAACGAATTTTTATCCGACAGAAGGCGCACACGCTTTTTGTTTTAAACATTTTGTGAATGACAGTAAAGGATAAGGTGGGGATGTCGTCTATTTTTTATATTTTGATTGGAAAATCATTAAAAATCAACATTGATAATGATATTTATCTGTAAAAATATATTTTACAATTAAAGTAATTAAACCAACGCCGACAGCGCCTCTAGTGAGTATTTGATCGTTGTGGTGCCTTATTTGCTGTAATTCGTGGTATTTTACCATTGTTGTCATTCGTGTCGGGACTTTATCAATCTACTGGCTTTGTAAGAATAATGTTTGCAACGCCATCTATTGGGGTTTCAGTAAACAACACAAGGACATCTATTGCTTAATATCGGAAATACCATTTCTCACGATTTATTTTCATAGTTTTTTATATTTTGCTCCTATTTTCCGTTTATTTATTTTGTGTTATAAAATTATAGAATCAGAACACCTCTTTCTCAATGAAAAAAAAAAATCAATACTTACTGTTCTATGGGTACATGTAAATAAGTAGTCCAATAGTCTTTGAAATTATCAAATTGATACGTGTACACCAAGATTAATACAAGCATCGAATAAATAATAACAACCAGCCAAAATCCGAACATAATTTTTCTCCAGACTCTGAAAGATATCTGCAAGCAAATCAGTAAACGCGTGAAACTTTGAGTAACACAAGAAATACCTGGAAAGTGAGAATAAAAATCAGGAAGAGCGCCATGTATAAGATTCTGAAGCCAGTCATTCGTTCTCCGGTTATGGCCACAGTGAACAAAGTGATAGCTACGATCCAAATCCAAAATTTGGTTAAAAATTTCTGGATGAACTTGCCCAATTTTTTAAGCGTTTTATTCTCAGCCTTTTCCTCCTTATTTATACCTACAAAAAAATAAAAGAATCAAAGGACATTTTAAAAAATGTGAGAAATATGATTTTACCTGCTGCGGTGCCAACTGTAACTTGCAGAGGGGCAATCATATCTGCCAATGCGCTGTTCTGCTTCGCTTCCTTTCGTTCTTTCATATACTGTCTTAGCGTTATCCAAAACATCATGGTGAATAAGCACTTTACAAGCAGGGGATTGCAAGGCAAGTCTTTGTACTTAACAAAACCGATCTGGGCCAGATTTACGTTTTTAATTTCCGAAGGTAATTCGGCTTCCGTTAAATTCATCGAGTAAATATAAGCGGATATGAGCAGGAACCAGGCGTAAAAGACCAGGAACGGACTCGATTTTAACATAGCTCTGCGCTGATTCGGGATCATCCATAAAATGTTGGCCCACAGTAATAAGACGAAAGTCAACCAACTGTGATACGTGATGCTCCAGGTCTGTAAACAATTAAGACGGCTACTTACAGGCAATGCAAATACCACGGTGGGTAATTACCATCATAATAATGTTCGTAGCTATGTATGACGTTTTTATGATAAATAGTAGAATAGATTCCATCGCATATAATAAATTATCACAGCAAGTAGGACCAATGTCTTCTTCTTCCTCTGAAACACCTTCTTAGCTTAGTTAATACAGGTTCGGATTGAAAAAGGAGTGAAAGTTTTATTACTCTTTTATTTTATACTGCTTATGGAAATTAGTTGACACAATTTTGGTTTTTGCATTTTTTAGTAGAAAAATATTTCTTACCTAATTGTCTCATGGGAATATCATCGGAAGCTGTAACAGTAACGCTTCCGGTCGAGTCTTGAAAAATAGTGGCAGTCTTTTTCGAGCTGGCCCCGTACTTTCTCGAAGGACTAACTCCCCGAATTAACTGCACGAAAACAGGGTCGTTATTTCAAAAAGGCAATTCTCTCCGGTGCGTTGACGTAAAAGCGTTAAAAGCATTGCACAGCGAAAATTGTCGCAAAAAGATAAAATAAAGATACGTACTGGTGTATTTTCATTCAAAGTGTCTCGATCAGCGTTTACATGAACCTAAAATGTCGCAAAGCCAGCAAATAAGTTAGTAGTAGAATAAATAAAACAGAAACAAAAACGCACACATTTATACATGCAGAGTAACCGCCAAAAAAAATGAATATAAAAATTAAACCCAAATGTTGTAGTAACAAAGCCGAGAATTTTCTAAATAATTTTCATGTCTTCAAAAGTATTTGATTTTTGTGTCCCATACAATCGGATGAATTAAATTGGCCCAATGAGAAGGAAAACGAATTTAAAGGAACTTAAGATCGGGGAAAGAAAAATAAACACAACAAAATTGTTATCAGTAATAAAAACGAAAATAAATTAATAGTTAAACGAAGAAACCCCACCAGAAAAGATTGTATGAACTGGAAATTGGAGAAGAGGCCCCGAGTGCTGATGGTACATGACATGAAATCATTTAGATCTGTACACATTATATAAAATGAGAGAGAGGATGGTGTAAGAAGTAAATTCTTACACGAACTTTACGTGTAGCAGACTGCCAGCGATGTCTGGTCGTGCCGGATCTCATGATCCGCCTGTCAGACAACCGCTGGGACATTTGTCGATTGAGTGGCCCATTAAAGCTACCCTCTAAGCGCGAGAACGCACCCTGTTTCTTCTGCAACTGCAACGGTTACTTGCACTGTTAGTCTTCGAATGAGTTAATTCAATGCGCAGTTAAAAAAAATAAGCGAGGAACCTCGAAGCTTGAACGCTTACCTTTGGCTTCAGTAAGTGTTTCGAAACTATAATTAACAAAAAGAACAACCAGAGAAGGGCCAGGGGATTCACGTAAGTCGCCCACTCGTGTTGGTTAAAGTGAAACTGTCTCGGATCGGTTTCATTGGTGGATACAATCGGTGTTAAAGCAAAATATCTATAACAATATTAACAAATTATTCCATCCTAGCTTTTTTAACCAAAGAAAAAATAAGTACCTTGCGTAAGTACTGTTTTGTCCTATAATTTCTTGGAAGTAATCAAATTGGTACGTGTATAAAACGATGATGTGTGCAAGTACAACGAATGCTACGACTCTCATGGCGATGGCAAATCCTTTTTGTAATTCCTTGTAGCAGGCCCACCATGTCGCACAGATTAAAAAAATTAAAAAATAGAAGCCGCCTTGCACTGACGGTCTTAAAACCGCCGCGAAACACAAGGAGGCCAACGCTAGATATTTTCCTGAAATAAACGTTTTATTAAATTTTTAATAAAATCTGTTTGTTCGTCTCACCGAGAGAAATACAAAAAGTAAACTTCTTTTTGGTATCTTCCTTCTCAACTTTCGCCTCGCCTTCTTCAGTCGTTATGGGCGTTACAATGCGGCCAGTTAGTTTACTGCAGCACACGTAGATTGCGATGGAGGAGAGCAACATGATGATCTCCGGAGAAATCCACGTGGTTACGGTCACAGCATCGGCGGAGTTCAGCCTTACGAAGCCCAAGTACCTCAGGAGTCTCTCCCAAAATTCTGAATTCTAGAAGTGAACTTTTAACGTCGATCGAAATAAAAATGTTGACGATGTGATCTTACCTCCAGCATTTCCCTGTACATGGGCACCGCAAGCAATAAAATATGAAACGCGAATTGCAGCAAAGCAGTGAGTATAGAAACTGCTATTAGTAGTTTGAGGTAGATGCCGGTGTGCCCTGCCATTGACTGTTCTGTCGGTACTGGTACTATCGATGAATATAGCAGAAATAAGAGGTACACCCCTGAGAGAACCGACGGTCGAAAAGCTATACCTAAAAAATAAATGGAAAAATGAAATAATAAGTTTTGGGGGAAGCCCAAGCAAACAAATAAAATTGCTGTGTGCTGCAGATTTCCTTGGTAAATTAATTCTAAAAGTCAATTTGAATTAACGACGCGAAAACCGATAATTGCCATGAAACTGCCTGGATTATCTCGAAGGGGACTTGTCGCCAATACCATCGGCTGCACCTTTTCCGATAAAAGCTTATTGGCAGGCCGTACTATGGCTTGAGGTGTAGGCCCGGCATGAATGGAACGTTCTCTCATTGATTAATCTGCCTTTCAATGACAAGCGCTATATCATCACAGAGTGAGATCACCCCCAATCAATTTTCCTTTCATGCAGAGGGTCCCCTTTGTTTCTAAACGCAAAACATTACTAAGTGTCTACTTATATTCCCAGCTGTGCTATTTATATTTTTATTTCTGAGTCACAAATACTATGAAAGTTTTGAAGGATTAAAAAGAAAACGTTTGTGGTCACCTCCAAAAAAAGTGTCGTGTCCTAGATATTTAAAATTTCAATTGTTAATTGTACACATTTCAATTAACAATTAAATGTTTACAATCATTATGTGTCCATATTATTGTAGTCAATGAGCTGTCTTGTCATTTAATGAAAATGTTAAAAACTATTTCATTTTATTTCTGGCCTTAATGCCCTTAATGTTTTTGTTAATCCACTTCATGTTCCTTTAAATCGACTTTAGGAAAAGAAATTTTAAATTTATTCAAATTAGGAATTTCAAAAATTTATTCAATATATTGCACGAACTTATATACTAAAATATCGATTAACAAGTTGTCTTCTTGCATTAAATGGTTTTTATTTGGGATGAGATTAGTTTCCTTTAACGTAAGCTCTAAATTAGTAGTGAAACCTTGAGAATGTAAAATACACCCTTGTCTTTGAGCTTTGAGTATCGTGATGCCTACAGGAAACTTGAAAGAAAAAAAGAAAAGGTTTCTTTTCTCACTATTAGTGAATCATCGAGGCTATAAATAAAGCTTAAATATATTTCTGATTAAATTAAATCAAAAGAAAATAAAACAAAGATAAAGTATAACTTATGTCAAAACATAAAGAAAATCATTGTTTTCTCTTTTCAAGTTACGTTGATACACAAATTTATGCCTGGCTCCTGCATGAGATTGTTGCCAAATCAATAGCGCCATCGTATTTAATACGCATGTACCGCATTGTTCAGTATCCTAAGTATTTATTTTTATGATCATCATATACATTTATGTCCAAACTAAACTCAATTTTACCGAGAAAAATATTTCCTTGTTCGATTTGATCGAACTTAAAATTTGTACAGGATTACAAAGTTACTTTTGATAGTTCTGGGTGGGTAACTGATCTGATAACTGAAATAACTAATACCTACTTGATGATAATAGTTAAAATCTTAAGGTTTTTGTTTTGGGCTGCTTTTTGAATCTGAAAATAAAATAATTGGAAGTTATAAAGATATGGACCTTGATTAACTGTTGTTCACAGTACATTACACCAGCTCAAAAAATAGAAAAAAGATATCATCTAGTAAGTCAGTCGTAGCCGTAATAAGCAGCTAAACACCCTCTGCTGACAAGTAGTAGCTTGAATGAGTGTAAAAAATGAGTTGAAGAACTGAACAATTGGGTGCGTGAAAATGACGCAGAGACGAAGAAAATAGGTTTGTTCCAGCAACAGATTAAAATCAATCATTACTTCACTGAGCAACCGATTCTGACGGTTCCGAACCAGTCAGAAACTGCTGCTGAAACAAACCTAATATATTTGAATAAAAAAAGCAACGAACGAATGAATGGACATTTAAAAACTTTATTTACAAGAAATCTTGAAGGTAAAACGAGACGAGAAGGATCGTGCACGATATAACGGATAATATAAAAGGGGTGATCATCACAAGTGGTATGAGAAAGCCGTGGTATTATAAATGAAGTAATTTTTTTTAAGTTAAAGGACATTTAATATAATCTCGTTCTTTTTAAAAGTGAAAGTAAAAGGATATGACGTCAACATGACATCATTAACTGCGTAATAGCCTTATCATTCTTTTTTTTAGGAGAAGCATGAATAATATTTAATTATTCATTCTTCAACTGCTTTTTTTTTTCTTTTAAAAACAAAGAAATGTACAGCGCCATTAATAAAGTCAGTACCATGGAAATTTACAAACGTACAAAAAGTATTGGTGGTATTTTGCTATGAGACTACTATGTTTTTTAAGGACTACTGAAAATAACTTAATTTTAAACAATACATAAGGTAAGATTTCAAAAATTTAAATAGTTAAGGAACATATTAGCTTTGTGTTGTAGATATTACTTTAATTCAATGATAATGTTTTAATATTTTGGTTCTTTTAACTGATAGATAGTTTAAGTTGGCAATAAGCCAACTTCAGGTTTATCATTAAGAAGTTTCAGTTGACAGTTGTTACCTATGTTTGTTAAATAACTTTTGCTCGTGATTAAAAATATAAAAGTATTTTAAAAAGCTGTGTCGTGTTATTGACGATCTTAATAACCACTCTTTTCTGCTCTGTCCACGCCCTAGTAAAAATTACAACACTTTGTTCCACCAGCAGTTCGTGAGTAGTTCGAAACTGTCAAGAGCCATGCACTCATCAAAATTGTACACTTGATCACTTGAGAGAGTTGTCAAAAGCGATCAAGCCATGTTTAACACTTTTACATTATCAAAACTATCGTATTTAAGGTGACCAGACGTCCTCCTTTTATAACAATTTCCCTTTCTGTTTTGTTGTTCTCCTGAGTCCTTCTTTGTTGTATATTCATCAAATAAAATCATAAACGTTAAAAGTTTCCTGTTGCATTAAATTAAGCACAAAAAGAGTGTCTTTTTGAAATCTGGCGTCGAAGTTGGCCATAAAAATTTAATTGTGAACCATCATCAAAATGATACAGTGGAAAGCAAAAAGTAGTAGACAAAAACAGTTTCCTGTAATTGTTCTTTCTCAAAATGGTATTGTTTAAGCACGACTTCACAGATGATATATAAGAAGTTTGAAAGCTTTCAAATTTAACAAACTTCTACAAAATTCTACAAAATCATTTTAAAATGCCTTTTACAAAATGAAAAATGAGAAAAAACAATTACTGGAAACTGTTTTTGTCTACTATTTTTTGCTTTCGACTGTAATTGTTAATTGTCAACACTGCCTCGAGAAATTGTTGACAGAATACTTCAAAACAATATTAAATACTACCCATTCACCATCAACTTCAACTATGTGGCCGTTTTGAAAATATGACTTCACCATGAAAATTTTCTGTTCTTGGCAAAAAAACATTCTATTCGAAAAAAAAATTATTATTTCTTATTAATTTTATTTTGATAAGTTTTATTTATTTTCTATGTGGAAATGAATTTGATGTTTGGACATGTTCCAGTAGTGTGTCCTCCCGAGCCATTTTCAAATTCTAGCCATAGTTTCCAGATTTTTAAAACGCCCAAAAGTGCCAATATTCCTATCAAGACGATGAAATACAGTTTTATGCGGGGTTTAATTACTTCAACACAGATTGATTCAAATACAGGTGTTCAATTGAAAAGAAGCCTTTGAATTTTTTATAATTTTATGAAGCAGGTCTTGAATTAAATCAAAGCGAAATGTCATTTGACGTTTAGTGCATTCGTTTGCTTCACTATAGGGCGCACTTAAGAGTTCAGTACGCATCTTTTTTTAACTTCATACTTTAAATATGAGATGAAGATACCTGAGTGCGCATAAATGGAGCAAACGAAAGCGCTAATATGTCACGTTATAGGGAAAACGCTACACCTGTTTGACAACTGTCATTCGTTAAACGTCAATTAGTTTAGAAAGTCATCCTTATTTCGCTCTATCTTCTTTCATTAAAAAATCAAAACCAACTTCATGGACTTTTCAATTGAACACTAATAGCGTTTTCGATTGACTGCACTAGTGCGCACTCAGAATATCTTCATCTCGTGTTATTACATGAGGTTAAAAGAAGATGCAATTACACTGAGTGCAACCGGTGCAGGTGAATCGAAAACGCTATCACTTGTTACGAACACAAGATTTCTTGAAGCAGATGAGAGAGATACAAAATTTGTTACACATCGTGAGTGAGAAAGATGCGATTACACACTCAAGATGCACTTGGAAGTTTATGAACGCAGCCCAGATGTCACACGCCAGCAGTATAACCTAAGGCACTCGATCTCTGTCTAGGGACACAGGTACTGCTATCATATGTTTTTGACAGTGACAGTGGCTATTTGACCTTGAACAAATTGGTTGTCATTGTGACAGTTGTTCCATTCAATTTTCGATTCTTGGAGTAATAAATTTAAAAACAGCCTAGATAATGCCTAAAGTATGTTGTGTTGCCCATTACAGATCAAATACTGCAAATTTAAAGTGTTTAACATTCCTAAAGGTACATACATACAGCTTTTCTTTTTAAAATATCATGAGCTCGCAATAGATACATTTGTACATTTCATATAATATATAAATTTAATGTATTTTTTGACTTAAGACACATTTTGTTGTTTATTTTAACTAAATTTGTTAAAATACATCAGACGTTGTTTTTAAATTTGATCTAAAATATGTATAGGTAAGTATACGCAATTTTTTTTTGTAAATGAGAATTTTATGCAAGAAAATGTGTACGTAAACCAGTTAATTTGTCGCTAGTAAAGCTAATAAACATTAGTAAAAAAGCCTAGCATATTAATAAGTTAACTTTTAGTTTGGAATATCTCAGGTATGTTCTTTTGGTTAGTACTTACAGTTTTCTAATTTATTTATTTATTTATCATGTCATATTTTCCTATAAAAATTTACTGTAAACTCACACTTTGTGTCAAGAAAATGAAAATTTAAAGTAATTTGCGCCTTGATTTACATAAAGTATTCCAGTTTGTCATTTTTGACAACTAATTTCTTCAAGGTCAAATAGCCACTGTCAGTGTCAAAAACATATGATGGCAGTACCTGTGTCTACAGACAGAGATCGAGTGCCTTAGTATAACCAACGATATAATATTAAAAATACCTGTGGTTATAATATTAAACGCTATTTCCGGATGAAACAGACAAAACACAGAAGGGATCTTGATCTTACAGTGCCGAGTTGTAGTTAAAAAGCGCTACTTTCATTTTAAATATGGCTCAATTTGCGGTTTGCGAATTTTACAAAAATTGACACGTAAATTATATCTCAAAATCGCCCAATTTGCGATAAATCGTCCAATCTGGCAACACTGTATGTATAAATTAAGGGGTATTACGTTAATTAGAATCACATTACAATAGGTCTGTTTGTTATCCTGCACTGGTGTACACTGGTGTACACTTTTTTTACGAAATATACTTTAATTAAGCCTAAATTCATTGATAATGCGTTAATACGAATCATACTCATTCATACTGACATACCACACAAACATTTCAGGTTGCATTAAAGAGTATTTTGCGAAAAAGTATGCACTAGTGCAGGATAACAAACAGACCTATTATTAATTCATTTTACGTGGACTCACAGTAATGACAGCTCCTGCCACTCGGCGCCCGGTAACTAGCGCCGAAGTGGCGACTTTTGGCGTTTTGTCGAACACAAAAATTCAATATAAATTTTTCAAAAGGCCCAGGTCAGTTAGAAATCGTTGTTCATTTAGCAGGCCATCACCCAAATAAATTTTTGACAATATTTCCAGAGTTTACACTTAATTTTCTCCGAGTGATCCTTTAAATTTCGCATTTAGGCCTGATTTTACAATCGTCGGATAATCTGAGTATAATACTATTCTTGGAATAATGTGACGTAGATATTGAAGGACATTCAGCGAATAGTCCTTATGCTACGATTGTAAAAGTGGTCCTTAGAATTCTGTGAAACTTTTGTCTACAATGGATGTATGACGTAGATTGAATTTCTTAAGAGTTTCTAGTATACATAACCTTGCTTTTGCTGCCTGTTGTTCGCCGTTGTTCTAACGTTGCTTCGCTAATTATTATTTTATCAGTTATTTTCAAAAATTAGACATTTTTTTAAGATTGAAATTACGGACATTAAAGTAGCGACATCTTTCGATCGCTTGTTGACCTGATATTGCAGTAGGATTGACAAATTGAAGCCAGTTCGCCACATAATAAGTCATCCCAATGCAAGGCGGCCATGTGCTGTCAAAGCATATGGGAATCCGCTGCAATCAAAACCGATTTGCACAAAAATTTTCATTAAAATTATGGTTCCTTTACTTTCCTGAAAGTGCTCCAACTAATCTAACTTGATTATAGTACAATTTTGATTCGCTCCCAACAGCAATTAATTAATTAATTAATTTGAAATGTTTGCTCTGCCTCATCAAGTTTCCTACTATTCCGGCACACCCCTTAAAATGAGTAAGCACAAGGCAACAACACGAATTTGACATTTTCGATGCAATGCGTGCGTTAGCTGCCCTAGATTTAGGTAATCTCGGAGTGACACGGCCCTTGCCTCCGGGAAATGCCAACCCCGAACTCGGTTACGGGAACACCACCCCACCGCAAACCGGAAGTTTACTGTGTGATCCGGTCAAGTATTTAAAAAAAAAGTTCAAATCGATTAAAAAAAATAACCTTCGAGGACGAAAGTGAATAATCGAAAACGAAAATGACAAAAAGGGAGAGTTGTGTCGGAAACTTTTAATGGATGTGACATCACAGTTTCCGTTAGTAAACAAATGTGGTGAGGGAGGTGCGGAATTTTATTGACGAGGAAAGAAAAACACTTTTATATTTTTTAGTGCTGGCAACGGGTAACCGATTTTGGATATTCGCGGTGTACAGCATGTCACTCATGCAAATAGAGTTGCATGAAAAATTTTTTTTCATTTAGATTCACACTTAAGTTATGCAACTCTATTTGCATGAGTGACATGCTGTACACCGCGAATATCCAAAATCGGTTAATCGTTGCCAGCTCTAATATTTTTCCCTTTTCGTTTTCTTACTTACTTTGTAATCGAATGCTTTGTTCTTTTCGTCGATGAAATGATGATGTAGAAAATTAAATCGAATTTATAACCGTCGACAAATTATAATGACATATAATTTTTTTAAATGTAATTCTTACAATTTATAAAATCCAATAAAATGTGCAGGTTAAAAAAACCCAAATGACGTACACGTAAAAATTACATTAATTTTTGTGATAACTCGCAATGTACAGGGTGGGGCACATAAAATGTTATCGATGTTCTGGCAAACCACAGAAATTAAAATAACAGTAGATGCTGTTAAACTAAATGCATAAAATAAGGGAAATTTTATTTTGATAAGAAAATAATATCGTTTAAAGTTCATCATCCCCTTTTTCTTTGAGGAAGTCAAAGTAACATTTTTTCCAAAACTTATTTATACTCGTATTAACATTTCGAATGAAATTTGGATTATATAGAAACAAATAAAACAACTTATTAATGACTATTAGGGGAGACGGGGGAATGAGAGCGACTTAAGGAAAAATCAATATACATATTTTGAAAAATATAAAGTGTAGATACACACAAGGCTGGCTCTTATTGCCCACAGGCTCTCGGTACACCACGTTCCCCTATCATTTAATATGGGATTAATTTTACTATCAAGCTTTATTTCAGCTTGCCTCGCGAATAATTAAATTGTTTTCCATTGCAAAATTCTCATTCAGAAGGCGGAATATTACACAATTATCTTATCGCGCCCCATAATTAGCGATTATACTTGACCTGCAAAAGGAATTTAAATCACGGCGTGATTCACGGTTATAAATAAATTTAATAACCCTAAGTGGATGAGGAAGAGAAGTGAATAGAGTGAATGCAATGTCGAAATACAAGGACGTTTGCATGGGATTCCGCGTATTACAATTGGCGATTTCACACGCACATCATTATTATGTTTAATGTGAGAATTAACAACGAAAGTATTTATGCACACCACGTAAAGATCAATAAAAAATATTTTAACTTGGAGGAAAAATTTTGAATCTTGAAAATTGAGTTTCCTCCATTGAATATTAATAAAAAAGAACGAATAATAATAAATCGAACGAAACAAAACCGATAAATATCTCTCAGTTTTTTCGAGATTTAATTGATCAAAAATTGTATCCAAAACCATGATACTACGCACTGGCTGTTACATAGATGAATACCAAATGATTGCGATTAAGTCTCATTGTGCGACCTTGACATCGAAATGGAAGTTCATACTACCGGTTGTAAATCTTTACATTAGAATTTTTTTTGATCTAGAAAATACTGATAAATGTCGTAAGAAAAATATGTATGATACACTGCAATGTGTCAAGGTCACGCTATGATTTAGGCATAAAAATGTACAGTACAGTTTTACTGCTAGGCTGCTTTAAGGATACATTTTTAAATCATTTGAAATATTAAACAGATTTTTTGTATAGTTTGTGACATCGATTGTCTTACTGGTTTTATTGTGTCAGGTTTGTTAAGTATCACCCTGTATATTCTAAGTAAATTTTAACGTAGATAAAAAAATTAAATGGCAGCTTTCAAAATTTGTAAAAATATTTTAATTAAATTAATATTTAAAGAAATGGAAGTAATTTTTAGTCTATTTTCAATAACTTAATAGTCATTATTGTAGAATATAATAATAACTCTTTCTCCCGAAATTGCAGCATTAAAGATCACAGCTATATTTATGCTTGTGATATCATCTAAGCAAACTTATCTGTATGTACATTATCAGCGTAATTCATACACTGCAGCCAAGTGATAATCGTAAATGTGTGTACTTACATGTTGTTACTAGTAATGGTAAAGCTATCCTAAAAATGCAGACGCAAAATACGAAGTACGCCATCGTTGGTACTTATCTGAAAAAAACAAAAACAAATAATATTAAATATAATTCGCATGAGCAGGCGAGTTATTCACATAACAAATAGTTAACAAATGTGTTTGGAAGTTACAATAATATAAATAAAAATGTTATGTTTAACAACTACCTTACATTAACAGAGGAGGAGAATTTAATTTATACTACATACATATACACTGATAAAAATGGTAGTAAATTTACACTATTTTTACATTAAAATTCAATGTTAAGTGAACTTTTAATACTACATAGAATTTTATGTATTATTACAATAATAATTATTAATAATAGTAAAATAACATGACATTTTAATGTAAAAATTATGTAATTTTACCACCATTTTTATCAGTGTAAGAGTCGTATTACACTTGTTAAATTTGATAACATTTTTGTGAAACAGATAAGCTTCGTAACAAATTTTACCCAAAATTAATAATAAATAATTTATTTATAAATATGAGTACACGAAAGGAGTATTTAAACTGTTTGATTTTGAGGCGAAGCCTCTGTGGTAAAGTCATGTCCAGGCATTTTACAGACATCCTATATTTCATATGTAATGTAGGGTGATTTCTTTTCCTCGAATATTTCTAAAGTGTCAAATAAAACAACGAAAGGGCAGATGCATTTTTTTTGGGGGGCAATTTATATAAAAAAGTAGTCAAGTTTCAAGTCTATGAATAATGATCAGACTACGGCGCTTGCTAAGACATTTCAGGCCGGACCAAGGTTTACAAAACGCAATAAAAATATATTTTAAAATACATATTGTAACAATGTATGTATTTTAAAACATTTCCCGACATCCATGATATTGTTACATGTACTTCATGACATGTGTTAATAGCTTAATATTACATTAAGATCCCGAACCGCTAATGATGACATCGTCGCCGTGAGCCATATAGTTTATGATATGATATTTATGATACGGCGGCGGCGAACAGAGACATTGATGTCTGGGAAGAAGAGGCATTGCGTAACACTTGTAGAACTCGAGAAAGAATACATTATTGTTTTTTTTTTGTGTATGAAGAACTAATTAAATTGAAGTTATGTATATGATATAAGAAAATAAAGTTTAATTTTCCAAATCTATTAATACGTGTTATATTAATGATGGCGATTAATAATTTTTTTAAATTAAATTCATTTATATATGTATACTTCTTTAATTTAGGTAAAAAGCTATTTACAGTATACACATGTTTGTAATCTTATAAATAGTCGTGTATAAACAATTAACTACTACTACAATTCTTATTTATAGGTCTCTGGCATGATGTCATCTTGATCGATTTACGATTTATTAACACGTCGGAGGGCGCTTTTTATATTCGTAAACAATGTTTTTTTGTGTGTATAATAAAAACTGCCTGGAATATTATCGGTGAACTCATAATCTTATGTTTTATAAACTTAAAGGTGCGCATGAGATAAAACAAGTCCGGCTCTGAAATGTCCTAGCGAACGCCGCAGTCTGATAATGATAAAACCTTACAATTAATTGATCTATTATATGTGAGTAGGTGTGTAACTAGAATTAAGATCGTAAAACGTTTTATTTGGTTCAATCAATTAATCCAATTTCTTCTTCTAAATCTAAATGCTCGATTAAATAAAGAAAGCCCATTGTAATATAACAAAATATCGCTGACCCATTGTGAATTACAGAACTTAATTCGCCTTAATCATGTAATCAACTGCCGCATCAAAGTATAATGTAATTTAATAAACAATACTAACTGAAATAGATGTATGACATTTAGGTCAAGATGGTGCTTAGAATTAGCCATTAAACTTGGTTTATGAATATAGGATTAATTAATAAATACAAATTAATATTTTTGTATTACTCAAGACCTACAATAAACAGATTCGAAAATATGTTATCTACAAAGGTCGCCGTTTTTATTTTATTAGTACAAATTATTAATATTGAACGATAACATTAAATGGGACAAGTTTCTCTACATTGATAATTAATCGTCATAGCGACGAACTTGCGTAATGTAAATAAAGTTTATTAACAACGTTTTTGTTATTACGAGGGTCGATCAAGAAATAAAAGGTTTACAACCAACGAACTATATTAGTCACAGTTTTGAAGCACCTTACAACCTTTCTACTAATATAATTCGTTGTTTTCAACGCTTACTGCTTATCCTATCTTCTTCATTCTTTGCTTATTTTAATTGTTGCTTTTATTGTCAGATTTGTACCCTCTAGTGTGCCCCAAATGAAATAAATGCTCTACCTAAATTTAATACTTGTTTAGATTCAATCGTCGTGATGTTTTAAAACACATGTTCTACTGAACTGTCGAAGGAATCAGGAATAGATCAATAAACATTAGCACAACATGCAGATGCTGTTAACAACTTTGATCTAACGATTTGCAATGATATAAATATATACTATAAACTCCGAGTTAAATAATACATAATGAAATTTGTTTATTATTTTATATTTTATGAATTCATGGCACCTTCTGCTTAAAACATTTAACATTCAGCAATTAATTAAACTGAATGTATAAATGAGTTTTCTTTACTGAGACGTGTTTGTTGCAATGAAAACAGACTGGAAAGACGAATGCAAATGAGGCGTAATTAATTATTCAGGGCAGTTTGAAATTGCTACAGTGCAAATGAAACAGAACTAATGTTTACTATTACATGTAATAATATGTGATGTGCTTTGCATTGTAACAACACATTCTTCTGTAGTGACTTAAAGACGTTGTAAACAAAAAAGTATAATAATAGAAAATTGCAACAAAACAGTATAAATACGTTGTGTACCTTTTCTGATACAAAATTATTTTAATAACAAAACAACAATAAAAAATAAAAGCGAAGTACATTACTTTTATGAATAATTTATGTTTTATTTCACTATTAATAAAAAATTCTATAATTTAAGAACCCTTTTGTGTATTACACCGAGTGGATGTTCCCTGAATAGTGAAGTGCGGTGTAGCACCCTGTATAAGCAGTACAATTTGATTTAATAAAAAAACTTTTTAAATTAAAATCGATTCGTTTACAGTTTCATGGGAAAATGTGTTGGTTTAAAAACTAACAACCTTATTATCATTTATTGTTATTTGCTTTGCTAAAAACTGATAAGATATGTAAAGTAAAGTATATTTCACCGACTTTACTACACAACCTGGCTTCTGAAACGAAAAGTTCTAAAAATAAAAAAAAGTTACTCCATTGCTTAAATGGGTTCGATCTTCATCTCTAAAAGTGTGACTTTACACTATTTACAAGGAGTTGAAAACTTCAAACACACATGAAATTAACAAGTTGAAAACGTGCGAACTAATTCAATTAGGAATGAAAACTCAATCACATCAGATATGCAAATGTGTATGTGTGTTTACCTATGTATAACATATTGCGTGATGCCACCAAGTCACGAATTATTTATTGCACTACAACAAAGAAAATCCTAATTAACATAACGCGAGATATGGCAATTTTACAAATTAAAAATTACCTTTGGCACGCTTTATTACACAAATGATTGTACTTACATGAAATTAAAAACCTGCTTAAAATTAGTTTCTTCTTAATGACTTAACTAAAAAATCACACGTCACTTTGACATTAAAAAATAAAAAAATTTGACAACATTTATACAATGTGGTCAAGAATCACTGTTTCAGTTGGCAGTGCTGAATTTTATTTTTAAATGGTATAATTGGAGTAACTTGACGGCTTGACACTGACAGGCTTCACTTTACAAGCGTCATTTGGCATTTTAAATTCAAATTAAAACCTTAATTTTTATTCACATAACCTACAAGCTTGTCGCTGTTCGGGTTATGTCAAACAAACCAACAAAATATATATCCTGTTACAGTGTTGCAAGTAGCCGAATAAAAAACAACAGTTATTCTTGACCACTTTGTATTATAGGTATGTATGTATTCTGAAAATATCATACGGCGTTTAGTTACGACGTTTCACAAATTAAATTAAAATGTTTCAACCGACAAAATTATTCATACGTGGATATGTAAGGTCTGTTCGTTTGTAGTGCTTAGAGTTACTCTAAAAGTTGTCAAATGCCGTTTTCATTCAAATTTGTTTCTCTCGCGACGAAAAAGCTTCGAATTTGACTGAAAACTTCTTTTGACAGCTTTTAGAATAACTCCGAGCAATACAAACACTAGATCTGTAATGTGGCAGCTAAGCTGTCATCTGTCATCCTCAGTACACAAGCACTTGACTTTTCGATTAACTCCTCTAGAGCAAGAGCACTCTCAGAGTATTCGTAACTTATTTTAACCTCATGTAATAATAAGAGATGGAGATATTCTGAGAGTACTCTAGAGTAGTCCATCGAAAACGCTATTAATCAACAAATGTCGTAACATAAACGTTTTTAGTTTAAAATTGGGATTATACTATTTCATACGTCAGTCAGATCGATTGAGGTTGGTTCACAACTAACAATTCACGGCCAATTGGGTAGCAGAGAAAGTTTAAAAAGGCACTTTATAATCGGAGGATATTCTCCACTGGAGATATGGTGTTTATTTGTGTACTTTAGATGTCAAACAGATGTTAAAGATAATGTTGTCGGTTGAAATATTTTAATTTAAATTTAAGCGTTTAGTTACATTCCACTTTCGCTAATTTCAGTAACCACTTTCGTCAATTCAGTGACCACTTTGGTCAACTTCAGTGATCACTTTAGACCATTCCAGTCACCACTTTCGTCAACTTTAGTGACCATTTTCGTTTGCAGTCACTAAATAAATACAGTGCCGCAATCCAAATGCTTAATGTGTAAGATAAAGAAAACGTTTCTGCACTAAAATGACCGTCTTTTCTAGTTATTTTCTTTCCGGCAAGCTTAAATAGTCGACATTTCTACAGATTTTCTTTCCGGCAAGTTTAAATTGCCGACTTTTCTAGTGATCTTCTTTCTGGTAAGTTTAATCAAATTTAACGCCCGCGCCTGTCAAATAAAAGTTTAAAATGCCCGAGTTTATCGTTGTTAGGGTTAGATGTTTAAATTTCCTGCCAATATTTTGCACTAAAATGGCGGCTGATTGCGGTACTGTAATTATTTAGTGACGGTACGCACATTATAGGTCTGTTCCGACCACGCTTTGTGACGCTTTCGAAACCGTCGCAAACATGCACTCATCAAAGTTTTACATTTGACAGAGTTGTCAAAATCGATCATTATTTCGGTGAGCAACTGATTATGACGGTTTCGAAACCGTCACAACGCGTGTTGGAACAGAGCTTATATTTCATGCCACTAGATGTCAGATATTCCGTTGACAATCTACTGACAATTTTATTGTTAAGAGCGATTTACACGAACAAGTTTTCCTTTTGAAGCGGCTTTAAAACTGACGTTAAAAGTATACCTACTTGTAAAAGTGTTTCTTGTAAATTTTCTTGCTGGTACAAAACTGTCAACTTTAAAACGAATGTAAATATAAACATGATAACAACATAACCTTTGAAAGTGGAAGGGACAGGACAGTCTGCAATTGCCGCATTTTATTTCACAAACAATAAAGATACAAACTTCTAATTGTTGGAATTAAAGGTTATAATGAATCACACATTGTAAAGTTAAGTTGGTATATCGTGAAATCGGTAAATTGCGCTTGCGCAAACCGTAAACTTTTACAGAAACTTGTAGAAAATAGCGTTTGTTCCAGTTTTTCTGTAAAAGTTTTCTTGTACAAGTAAACTTTCAAGCAATTAGTTGTTTCTTTCTAATGCATGCAAATATTAAAGAGAGAAAACTTTTAATGTCACTTCCAAAGAAAAACTTGTTCGTGTAAATCGCTCTTTACATTTGAATATGTGCATTATGTGCTAAATTATTTTAGGGCCGGTCTTTTGATCTCCAGTTAACTTTATCTGGCGTTTAATTCCCATGGTAACAATTGTGAGATGAAAAGACCCGGCTATAGTCTATAGTTTGTTTCTAAACTAGGAGTAACAATTATGTACTGGCATGTTGTAGGTAGATTGACACTGTGATACTAAATCAGAAATTAATTTGGCTTACTTAAGAGATTTACAAATTCTTCAAATAACCAGTTTTAGCAATAGATTTGCTTACAAGTTTAAAACTGACTGAAAGCGTCACATGTATTATGATAGATGTTAATTTTTAGGTTTAAATTGTAGGCTTGTTTAAAACCGGCTGTCAATGGTCGCGTTCGCCAGAACCAAGCGCTCACGCAGCATTCGTCTGTGATTGGCTTATTTCAAAAAAATTCAAAAAATCCACCAATCACATATGAATGCTACTTGAGCGATTATTCTGATGAACGCGGCCAATGACTTTGCAACTTCTTGGCGGGCAAAATTCAAATTACTCCTCCTACTTAAAAAAAAAAAACTATAGTTATCTTTTATTATGATTGCTTTCCATTTAAAATTGTGACGTCCGTGTCCTGAGGCAGCTCGAAGTTACTCGAGATACGTGTTCAATAAAACAGCGTGTGAGGTGTGAGCACAGTGTGAGACGCATGGTTAGCACTGACGTGTGACAACTGTCATAATTACGAGATTAACAGCATTTTTGACTCAATGGGATTTATCTAATTAGTTTGAAGATTTTTGTCCTTATAGACGGTGAATTGTCGTCACTAGATGTCAGTTGCTTTACTAATAACTAACAATCCTTATTACGTGCTGTTTTGGGGCTTTAAGGTTCATGTTCATTTTCACAGTGAGCGAGAGCAACACACCTCAAGGTCACTGTCTCCCCTCATTCTTCGAAGACCAACGCATAAACAAAAAGCGTCAGGCCCTCTTTTCGGTATTGTGAGGTTATGGTTAGGATCATGCCATTGTCGTTTTTTTTTTTTAACTTGTTTTTATCATTTATATTACTCTGTTAAATTTGATTCTCTAGCTCCTTAAGGCTGACGCCTTGCAATCCCAAAGTTTCTGAGGGGCTAAAGGGTGAAGGGAAGGAACAGTCAGTAGGCGTGTCGCTGTTGAACCCCCACCAAAAATTTTAAGGAGACAAATGCATGTATCTGTCGCCGTTGAAGTTTTGCATTCAGTGTTGACTAATGAGTTAAGAATAACAGGAGAGCTACACTAACAGTAGTTTCTCATCCATAGGGCCAATTGTATAAAATAAGTTAACTACTCGATCAAACTTAAACTTTCCTCCAATGATATTGCTTACACAATTACATAAATAAAAACTATGAATAGGGGAAGTTTTCTATTAAAACAGCAATACATAATACTGAACAGTTACTTTTTATAGCACTGCGTTAATTTGGTGCCAGCAAAATTTATTCTACTTAGGTTATCACGTCTAATGTCAAATCTATCGAGTGTCAAAAATAATCCTCAAAATACGCGGTTGAGTTTCGGAGTCGCAGTCAGATTAACATTTTTTACGCGGTGTCAAAGCTGTAAAACGCTTTCAATTCCAAATTTAAAAATCGATTCGATTCTTGAAAGAATAATCGATTCACTAAGAAATCAGTTGCAAACAGAATCGATTTAAAAAATCGATTTTTATGAGAAAAAGATCGACCTTCCAAAAGATCGATTCTGAATCGAACATCTCTAGCTTAGTACGTATGTCGCAACAGCGTCAACTCTAACTGTTAAAGGCTTTGTTTACATCTTCGAGGTTTATGTAATAAAATAAATGTTTTAATTCATTAATTGCCTTTTATTATCAATTTTGTATTAAATGGATATAAAAAGTTAGGTGATGTTTTAGGGATGCACCAAAATTTAAAAAAATCGAATTTTCGAATCGAGTCCGAATCGATTTGACTCTGATTTAAAATATAATAATAATAATAATAATTTATTGGGTCACCTTGTAAAGTACAGATTTTATTTCATGACAAAAATAATTCTTGAAAAAAAATTGCAAATTTCTTGGGTATATCAATTAAATCGCCGACTGTCCCGAAATTATTTAGTGAATCGATTCGTACATACGCGTATCGATATGTATTGAAAATCGGAAGTTTAATGCCGATTCAAAAAATCGATATTTTAAAGGATCTTCCAAAAGTATCGATTTAAATCGTGCATCCCTATTATGTTTATAATAATCGTACGATTACGATGTGACTTCGCACTGCAGTATATTCTTCTTTGCTGTATGTTTTAGATTTAATTCTTTTAATTTTTTTAAATGTACTATTTAATGCCATTTATATCTTTCGATGCATACTCTGTAATTTGAGATTTAGCAGTATCGTAAACTGCTTTACTATGTTTGTTTAAGCTGTTTTCTCGCATATAAAACAGTACCGTCATTATTTCAAAATTAACATCACTTTAAACATGGAACACTTTTAAACTCAACCACGATCTACTTTATCGGGTTATCTCTATTGAAACTAGTGCTCATCAACGCTTAGCACGTTGTCACAACCCACCTGCCACTTTTCCAAATTTAAAATTCCCGCGAATATTTGATAGATTGCATTCCTTTATTTGTGGGTCTGCTTTAATAAATCACGCATAAAATGTAAGGGGTTGGTCTTTGTCGTAACCACCAATCAGATATTTTGCTAGAAATGTGAGTTTCAGAGGACATCTATGTTTCGGTTTGAGAATCAAGTTAAATGAAAATCATAGCTTGCAAATAATACGTTTGTAGGAAATGTTTTATAGTTTTTCTTTTAGGAAAAAAACGTAAACCTTTTGTAAAAGGATTACATGACACGGGGCTGTCGTCATTATTTATGAAAAGACCCAATTTATTTAGAAAAAAATATTGAATTCCTGTCAAATTTTGCTACAAATATACGTTTTAAAATTAAAATTATTAGCTTTTAAACTATTGTTTTCAATATTTCAGCTGCAGCCCCGTGTAGAATATGATGTTTACTATACGTATAAAAAAATCTAAATTAATACAATGAATATTAATTCTGTTATATTGATTCTTTATTGAGTATGTTTTAGGCGTATATCTGGAAGGAAGTCGGGTGCCTTAAACCCCTTCGAAAAGTTGAGTGAACAAATTAAATTAAACTTGTAAGTATAAATGTATCTTCAAATTTGTTAAAGAGAAATTAACTTGGTGGACACCAAAAATTCTTTAAAACAAATGCTGTCAGCCCTTCAAAAAATTAATTCTTTTTCCTAATTAAGAATTCTTTTCATAGCCGAATCACATCGGAAAAAGTTTGCTTAAATATTTAAAAAGCGAAGCTACTTTTGAATCAACCTGTAGAATTCCTTATGAAAACAAAAATGAACGTGCCTAGCAATCTTTTTTCACAACTAACTTATCTTCACTTAAATATCCGTCAGTGATGTCAGTTTCGAAACACCCTGTATACTGTTTTCATATAAATTTTTTATTTATTTATGTTGAAATTCACAAAAAGTTGTAGGTAATTTTTTGAAGAAATGTACGATTATGCAATGATTATAATAAAGATATTCCTCATAAATATTTAATTCTTAACAACACGAATGTGACGTACCTACCAGTACCATACATTTAAATAATTAACTAATTAAAACCCATGATTAACACATGCTGCGTTAATATTAATATAACGGAAATAATTCCACTGATAACCGAGGATATCGCTTTTATTATTGCTACGATAAACCAAACTTAACCGGCAGATTATCATCAAATATTACTTTTGCTAAATAAAAGCAGATGGTATAGTTTTTTTTTAAAAGAAAATTTAATTGTTCACAGGTGGTTAACAAGTAGGAACATAATTACAACGTTTCGCGAACACATTTATATGTATAGATGTGAGTCAGGGCTAAAAAAAGAATTTGACGAGCGGCATTTGTTTACTCGATTGACAGATTGAGGCAGGTTTACCTGTGAGAAGTAAATGACCCTATATGTTCGATTTGTTAATCACAATGAGGCACAGAAGCACTCGGTGAATGTGCATTTTAGTAGGTTAATCGTTGCCGATGACGATACCATGTGCATGGTATTCGTAACTTGCACAACACACCGGCCGAACTTTACTGGCCGAAAACCTAATTTTCGTCAAGTTAAATTCATTCGCCGATCGGCGATGCAAACATGCTCCTTTTTGATATCTCCAACGAACATCGTCGAGTGAAGTCGGTTCAAACGAATGCGTTTGCTCTTTGCTTGTTTTCGTTCTGTCGGACAGTGTTGACAGTTCGAGCATTTTTGCGCATACTTCTGTTTCAAAGTTGCTAAAGCATTGGTACAGTAGCGGACAATAAAATCCGGGCAAGAATCTGACATGTCGTGCATATTTCGACAAATTTGGTAAAGTAGGCTTTTGTTGAGGTTATATTTCTGTCAAAATAAATAAAAATAAAATTTGAATTAAACGCCAGAATTACTACTAACATGCATTAAACGTCAAAAATATTAAAGTGAGGTTTACTTTGTGCAAATGGCTTGCCCGGATTTAATTAATTAATGTCCGCTACTGTACTCTCAATTAAACTTCGTTGTTTGCGTTTCTTTTAATAAAAAAATCAAAGAAAAAAACAGCCCAGAGATTAAAAAACGAATGCAGAAAATTTGAGCTTAAATTTATAAGCGAAAATAAAATAAATTTATAAACAACAATAATAAAATAAGAATTTATTGTTTTTTTTGATTTGTTTGAAATCTCCTTCTGTTACTGGGGCTTGAAGTAATTATGTCACATCCAAGCAGCAGGATAATCACCAGTAAGTGATAAGTTGACAAATAGCATTTAGTTTATATCATTGATGACAATCCAACTGATAACAACCCGCCATATCAATTGCGTGTTAATCTCCACAGACAAATAAAAACCTATAAATACGCCTGATTAAATAATTCGCAGCAAATTTATCCTTCAAATTATGTTGATTTATACCATCGAGATTGCATTCAAATGAGTACATACAGGGAGAGCAAAAATGGCTGACGTGTGCCGTTCCATACCAATAGGGTATTTGCCGCATACTATGTATTTACATTAACCATAACTACATGCAGTGGCGTCCTTAAAAATTTTTACGTCATCTTTTGACTTGTGATTTGTCAAAACGACCAAAGCACATATAAGATTCTTTTCTACTTTGTTTATAACAGTTTTACGTACCAGATTAGTTAGACAACTAAAACAGAGCCTTAAGAAAGACTTTGTTATTACAAAAGAAAACACAAAATGACTAAAACCAGGGAGAACTTGTATGTACGTATGTGCGCTACTGAAAGGTCAATGACACTTACGTTTGACAGCGTTTGACATGCATGGAAGTACATATTGGTACAATATTGATAAGTGGAACACATTATCGATATAAGGTTGGAACAACTGCAACTTCACACGTGTCAATCATTGTTGCTCTCATTGTATTTCAGTAAGAAATTTGCGTTTTTTTTTTTTCTAAGTATAAAACCTAATGCTTTCTATTATTTTTGTAGGTACAGCTCTTTAATTATTTCGATTTACAAAATTTGTTGCAAGTCGGTTTTGATTGAAATGGATCCAATGTTAAGTCAAAAATTGTCCGCAAGATGTCACGACGAAAACTATTCCGATTTACGTTATTTATTATTGTTTAATTTAATTTCACTAGAAGGCTTCCGCGGCCGTCGTTCATATTCAGCAGCAACAGCCCTGAAGAAGTTCTTCTGCAAGAAACGGCAGTAGAAGAAGTCAACGTGACGCGGTTCCAACCGGAAGCCAATTCAAACATTATTTAATTTATTAATTTATGCAGAGATTTTGAATCAAAATAATTTTTTATTTAAAATTGAGACTTCAAAGAATAAAAACCAGTATTGCCTTGTGAAAAATATAAGTAGCAACAGTGTCCTAATTAGAAAGTTGGTCAAATGTGAATTTCACACTGTGAAATAAATATCAAAGTTACGAGTTCTGAATTTTTAACAATTATCATAAGGTTTTTTTCCATTAGGAGGTTCTGAATAGTTCGGAACCGTCAAAAGCATGTATTCATCATAGTTGTACACTTGATGGCGCTGTTGAAACCGGTCATTACTTTGGTGAGCAATGATTTTGATGGTTACGAATCAGAACCTCCTAATGGAACAAACCTATAGATTAATGGTTTTTAACGTCCTATCGTCCGAGAACAATTTTATAAATAACAAAGTGCAAGTACAGTAGCCGACAATAAAAACCGGGCAAGAATTTGATATGTCGTTCGTATTTAGACAAATTTGTTAAATCAGGCTTTTATTGAGGTTATATTTTCTGTCAAAATAAGAAAATAAAATTTGGATTAAACGTCAGAATTACTAATGACATTTTGTACATGTATCCAAAGTCAAGAATATTAAAGTGAGGTTTACATTGATAATTACAAATGATGTGCCTGAATTTTATTGTCCACTACTGTACCATCGTGATCATAAAAATCGACTAAAGCGAAGCGAAATCGACACTTCCATTTTCCAAAAAATTTAGTTGTGTAACATTAGGTTTGACACCATTTGTCATGTATTTGTCAACCTATAAAATCTCATCCATCTCATTCGATTCCAAAGAAATACATATCCAGTATGATTACTAATACTAACAGCAAATTCAGTTGCAATTGCTCGAATACTGATTCCGTCTTGCAATCGCGTTTGAATTATTGCCTTCTGAATTGCTTTTAATTGGGGCATTTTTATTTAATTTGTCAAAATAATATTAATGTCAAAATGACAGAAGTTTATTTTACACGTTTATTTTACACAAGTTTATTAACACGCTTCAATTAACTAAAATTTCGAGTTTAGTCGGTTTTTCTGATTACGATGGTACAATGTAAACCTCATTTTAATATTTTTAACGTTTAATACATACACCTATACAAAATGTCACCAGTAATTCTGACGTTTAATACAAACTTTGAGAGAAATATAAGCTCAATAAAAGCCTGATTTGCCAAATTTGTCTAAATACGAACGACATGTCAAATTCTTGCCCAAATTTAATTGTCAGCTACCCTACATATTTTATGTCATATTAAAAATAATAAAAACAAAAGATTGATAAATTTAAAGATAAACAATCTGAAAAGAATGGTGACAAAACAAAATAATAAAAATTGAAAAACAATTTAATTAAAAAAAAATAATGAAAACAAAAGACAATTGATTTTACAACACAATTTAATAGATTAATAAATTTAAATAAATAATATATGAATTTATATAAAACAATTTAGAATGTCCAAGATAAAAATAAATAAAAGTTACTCAATGACAATGTTACTCAAAATTTTTCTTACTTTATCTTTTTAAAATAATCTCCTCCAGGTAATAATTCAACAAAAATCATTAGATTTGGTGGTAAATCACCACCTTCAAATATCTTGCCAACTGAGTATTTTGATAATGTTTTATAGGGGACTTGCGCGTAATACCAACATAATGCAATCGGTCGTACTCTTTTGATTATTATGAAAGGTACAGTAGCGGACAACAAATTCCGGGCAAGAATTTGACATGTACGTATTTAGACAAAAAACAGGCTTTTATTGAGGTTATAATATTTCTGTCAAAATGCAAAAAAATTGAATTGTCAAACTTAATAAACTGAAACCTCGCAGCGACTCTTCTTTCTGTCTAACCTTCGCCGATCAAAGTCAGTGCTCTTACTTTCCGAGCGGAATTTAAATTGGGCATTTTGTCAAAATAAAAAATAAAATCTGCAGTAAGTGTCAAAATTGTCAGTGACTTTTGTATACAGAATCGGAAATTTGGGTACAGGACATAGCAAGTTTGCTTATATGTAGTTGGTTCGCGGAGAACTACTTGCCAACTGTTCTGCGGGGCGGACGGTAGCCAGCATCGAAAACAAGTGGGCGTGATTAGTCTAATTTCTCGCTTTATTTTTCTAGTGCGTTCCCTGTCGCACGCATTATAACAGGATGTCAAGTTGAACATTCACTGAGTCTGTATGTACTAAACGTCAAAAATATTAAAGTGAGGTTCACATTATGCAAAAGACGTGCCCGGATTTTATTGCTCGCTACCGTACATTGAAACTACAGTAAATTTTCTTAATATTTTATTTCATGCAAAGAACAAAATTTAAAAAAAATCATTTTTATAAATAATACTTAGTAGTAATAAATATATCAGTAGTAGCAATACAATTTTTTAAATGCACAGAAAAAGTACAACCCTGTCTCTTTTCTACACTTACATGAAAGTATGTACAGGCTGTCCCAAATTGGTTGGTATTTTGTGTCTATGCCTTTGATGGTATCTCACTTAACAATGAAAATACATAGAAGGAAACTAAATGGCCATAATTAAGTTAACTTTTCAAGCTGGTTTCAAGTCCAGTTGCACTAAACACTTAAGCACTGCTTAACTTTAAACGCCACTTAAGCTCGGTATTTCAGTCACAGTTTAACTTTAACCTTCAGTTTATTCCCATAGTAACAATTATCGAAACAATTGTTTCTATGGGAATAAACTGAAGATTAAAGTTAAACTGTGACTGAAATACCGGGCCTATGAGTATGACTTACATAGTGTTGTGTAATCTCAAATGTCACATTATAAACAATTCGTAAATTTAGTTCAGCTTTAGTGTTTGGTGCAAGTGGCCTTTAATCTACCAACTAAAAATCTAAAAAGGCGTTCCTTTTAAAAAAATGCATGTTTAGTCTGTAGCTCGGCTAATCTAAAGTTTTCAAATTGCTTGATTAGAAAATCACGATCTACGTTAGAAAAGCTATAAAAAATATCTTTAACATTTTTTGCGGTAACTTTAAAAACAAAAAAGTGATTTGGATTTAAAAAATTTCCCCTTCTCTGTTTTTTCGACTATACCAGAAAACGGTACCTAACAGATAGTAGGTAATTTTGGGACCAGTTTGATAAGTTGACCCAATGTTTAGTTTTCTTCTATTTCTATTATTAACTGTGATACCTATAGAATACCATCCAATTTGGGACACCTGTACAGTGTGCTTTAATGAATAAGGATGATTTGAATTTACCGCCATCGCCATATACTACCGAGTGATTTTTAAAATTTTTATCTACTCTTGCCATGAAATTAGCGTTTTCGGTTGAGCTACACTGATTGCACTCAGTGCGCAGTGATTCCAGATTTTGTATTCGATTAGTCATTTGGGTTCAAACTTTCTTCGAGTTTTCGATTGAAATGTCAGTGCGCACCAGTTTTGCACTCAGTGCAAAAGTTTTGGAACTGACTTCAAAGCTACTGCAAGCTTTTCAGTGCAACTTTTCTGTCATTTTAGGAAAAACTAGAGATGGGCCAGGTAATGCACCCGGTGCAATGAAAGCACCCATGTGGGTGCATTCAGCAGGGTGCATATATGAAAACACCGGGTGCATTCAAAAATTTAAATTTCCCGCTGGCTATGGCCACCTATGGCGGTCGAGAATTTGACACTGACCCACTGACGTTTCACCACAGTTTCACTACCTGAGCCTGACCGCCTGACCTGAGCTCCTATCAAATTTTTGGTACAAAATTAACTTTGTAGTATCTATTAAAAGCAACATAACGTATTTAATAAAATTTTATCTTTTATCGCAATCACAAACTATGACTGTGACCACGCAGAACATGTAGACAGTGATGCCAGATCTACCGCTTTTATGGGACAAAATACCGTTCTTGTTAATTGTTCTATATCGTTTTATCATAATTTATTTGTTTATTCAATTATATGAACCGTCGCCGTAAGTAAAACGACATAGAACAATTAACAAGAACAATTAGGTATCATACAAGCGGTATCTGGCATCACTGCCCGTAGATCAGCCACCATGATTTGTATTCACATAACCTCGCTTTTAAAACTAACGTTAGGTATTACAGAATAATACTATAGCGATAATCCACGCAAAATATGTTATATTTGGTATCATATTGAAGCATTTTTTATTTCCTATATGAATCTAGGCAAATTGGCAATGCACCGAGTGCATTGAGGGTGCATTCCATGATTGCACCGGTGGAAACGATTGCACCGGGTGGAAACCCATCACTAGGAAAAACATATCACAGATGATTTATTGACAGATAACAAAAATAATTTATTGTGTCAAGAAATCGTTATTAATTAAGTTATTTGCTAAATACAGTTTGTCTACTACATCAAATTATCGTCCTGGGTGAGTTCCTAAAGAAGCGAACATAAATAATTATTGTATTTAGGCCCGATCTTTCCACCTTCTAATAAAGTTCCCGATAACGTTATTTGGCAAGTAACTTGATTTTTATGAATGGTTTCGATAGTGATTCGTAAAGTTATTAGCCCAATAAATTTATCAGGAGATGGAAAGATCGGGCCTTAGGATTTTTAATTTATTATAACAAATAAATTTTGCATTTTTGTATTTCTGGCAACATGTGATAATTTTAAGGTTACGGTTCAGTATATTTCCCGTTCGTTAATTATGCTCCCAGATCACGTTTGTATTCGATTGAAAGACGCACTAGTTTCCTTTTTTGGCAAAACTTATTAAGTGCATGACGTAATATCAGTGTGTCCCCCCGAACTCATACAAGTGAAACGAAAACGCTATTAGCTTAAGTGAAATGTATTTAAGTTGGCAACATTCGCATCTATCACTCAACTTTGCTATTTTTCTTCTGAATAAATAAAGAATAGTAAAATAAGAAGTAAATCATCAAAAAAGCGCCTGCGAAAAACCAAATAAACAAAGTAACGTGTCGACTCTGAAAGCTCTGAAATTTAGCATTGAATAATCAATATTTGTTCATCGTAGATAGCCATATTTAAAACGTGAAATAAATTAAAAACTATGGCGCCAAATTCAAAATATCCTAAATTATTAAAAACCATATTGTACAATTGCGTCCAACTAAATCGACATGCCTGCTCCCTTATTAACTCTAGTTGCCAAAAAGAAATTGTCGATTTACCTGAAAACAAATTTGTATTACAAAATATTTTCCTTCTTATAGCAGAGCTTTTTATATTTTGTTTTTATGAAACACGAAATTATTTTTAAAAAATAATTCACATTTTATGAAGAGTACAGTAGCGGACAATAAAATCCGGGCAAGTACTTAAAGAAGAATTTGGTAAATCAGGTTTTTTTATCGAGGTTATGTTTCTGTCAAAACGTAAAGAAAAGATATGAAATGTCAAACTCGATAAACTGAAATTTCACAGCAACTCAGCAACTCTTCCTTCAGTCCAAACTTCCAAACTACCTGGCCAAGTAGGTATTTTCCTTTTTGAGTGGAAGCATTTTGTCAAAATACAAAATAAACAGCAAAATTTATATGTTTTAAATGTCAGAACTGCTAGTGACATTTAGCTTACAAACTAAATGTCAAAAAACATTAAAGTAGAGTTTACATTGTAGAAATGACGTGCTACATTGTGTTTTATTGTCCTCTACTGTACATTAAAAAAAAAGCACGGTCAATCAAATCGTAGATTCTACTTTTAATTTAATTTTGAATTTAAAATATCTTAAATAATCAAAATTACATAATTAGTTTAGATACTACTTCTCATTCCATAGCCATTCGTAATAATTATGAAATGAAGTAATTATTGTGATTCTTGGATATTTGAATACATTTGCAAAAATAAATATTTAAAAAGATGTGTTAATGAGAATGAGACTTACAGGGTTAAGTAAATAGTGCAAATGAGGGGCAGTGAATTTTACGTCACATTTTCACAATTAAATTAATTTTCACATCTACATTTTTTTTCAAATCGCTATTTTTTTAGTTATCAATTTCCGCACTAAAAAAAAAACACCGTTTCGTTTACCTTCACTTTTCGTGTGGAGTTACTGTAATTTCCCCACTATTTCCTATGTACTTAATATTAGAGTGCATCACTTTAGGCCCCACTTTAACTTCGCCATAATTTCCTATGTAGGATATTTTTCCACCACCGTTCGCCACTGATACTTTACAATAATCGCCAATCACTTTCAGCGCCCCTTCGTTTCTACTGATTTTGATCACACACTCGTTTCCTATCACGTTTATTTTGGAAAAATTTTCCGCTAGGTCTATGGTTTGACCATTTCCTAGGTATTTCCTGTTCTTCTTGGTTACAGCAGGCGATTCAGTTGGAGCGACCATGTTAATTTTTTTGAAATTGTAAATTCGACGCGCACGCCAGTTTGCACCGAGTGTTCTCCTCCAGGTGCGTGATGGGTCGGAACGGTTAAATTTAAGTGGTTATTTACCGCGGTTCGTGCAGAATCGTAATATAATGTATCATTTGTTATTATTACGAAGAGCGCCGATAACGAGGGGAAGTACTGTGCTGTTTGAGCTCGGTGCATTTTTGTTAGAGGAAAAGTGTGACTAAATTAATTAACATTAGAAAAGGTTCAGTGTTTGAGCTATTGCTCAACACATCTGTTTCAATAACCATCTACTTATCATAAATAAATCAAACGAATGCCATAGATTTTTTTTCTATCTGATGAAATAGTACATACAAGTTTCATATTTACCTATTTATGCAACAATATGTATATTATTATAGGTACTAAATTACATAATTATTTTATAATTAATATACCAGAAATATTCTAAGAAAACATTTTTTTATATAATTACTTTTCTATTTTTTTTTATTATGTATAGTTTACTTATTAATGGAGCTATTTAAAGTATAATTCAAAATAACAAAAATCATGAAAGGAAGCTCTGTGTAAAAATAAATAAAAGTGTGTAGTTTGATTCACAGTTAAAATTGTTTATTTATTTGGGCACCTCATACTCTCTCTGTAGAAAAAAAATACAGATTCTTTATTTGTTTCTATTTGATTTAGTCTCTGAAAGAAAAACGAAATTAAATTGTAGAGAAATAAGAAAATACACAAAAACTCACAGGACGAATATAAACAAATAAAAAATATGGAACGACCATTTGATCAAATAATCAATGTTTCAAAATTCATAATTTGAAACGATTACTTCAAATTATTCAGATTATTTTTACAAGGAGTCACTACTCATTGATTTTTATTTATTTTTCTGGAAACAATCGAGTAATTCCAAAAATCTTTGAAAGAATTCTTCGATTTTCTTTATTTTGAGTGATTTCGTAGTTGTTAAATTAGTTCAGATACAGTGTGTTCAGAAATGATTTAAAGATGTTTGAATTTCCCGTTCACTAGATGTATTTTTTAAAAGTTTTAAGCAATAGCATTAACGATTCACCTGCACTGGTCGAGCTAAGAGTATTTACATTTTGCTTCAATTTCATTCATGTAATAATACGTGATGAAGGACTTTAAGTGCACACTGGTGCCGTGAATCGAAAACGCTACGAATTCTGTACGTGGATGGTACATGGGATAATTGATTTATTATTTTATCGTTTCTAGATGTTAAGTGGTAATACGAAAAATCATTCTTGATAATAGTAATAGTAAAATAAAAAAATCAAAATGTAAACAACAACAGTACGCTACTGATAAGGTAGAATTCATCATGTTCTTCATACTCAGCAAGAACACTAACTTGTAAGATGAAAATTACTAATAAAATACTACAGCATTGCTAAAATCAAACGACCTTCAATCTTTTCTGAACACACTATATAAATTTAACAACACGATATAAATTTATAAATAATGAATGTTTAATTTATTTTTTCCTATTTATCAGCAATTGGTATTAGATTAAAAAAATTAAATATCGCATTTAACGGATTTATTATTAAGTAATGACAATGAAGGACATTTAACAACATAAACTTTAATTTTATTTTAAAATAAATGAATATGTTTTAACTTCTTTTCTAATAATAATTTATAAATCTCTTGAGCTTTTGGAATGCAAAGCGATTTTCAAAAGTCGATTTTCAAACAGTTTTGAATTTACCGCCACATTAAATTATTGCCACGTTGGCAATACGCTAACTTCATAACCATTCGTAATTGTTCACTTTTGAAAATTAAAACTGAATCATATACCTTACTTGCCTTAGAAAATAATCAAAGAGTCGCAATTTTAAATGAAACTAAAACGCAATTCATAAAAAAGTCAAATTTTGTTCTTTCCAAGTCGAAAGTCACGTCTCATGTTAAGGAGATTTCTTCGATTTGGCAACGTCCTTCCAATCCAAAGAAACTCAATGTGAATGTTTAGTGGAATAACCGCTCAATGCGTTGAAGTTAATTATTGCTTATTAACGATTAATACATAAGTCGTATTACTTTTAATTTGTTAAAAATTGAATTACTACACTACACTAAATTTTCTATTGGTAACACTGCTCCCCCAGTTAATTCTTTGGCGTTCCTCCTTTTAAAGTTGGTAGTCTACAGTAGTGGGAGGCGGACATTTTTATGAAAAACCAAGAATTAAAAAAGCAAATATTTTAGGCGTAATTATCTGAATAAACGTTCAAAAAAATGTTCCACCTCACCCCCCAAACAGAACGAGCTTCTTGTATTATAGCAAATTTCGTAGGTAAGTCATCGCCAATTTACGCACTTCAAAATTATTGTCAAATTTCTTGGACAAAATTTTAATAAAAACGCACAATTTCCAGTCGATGAAGACCATGAGTATATCACACCGACGAAGTGCGTTAAGACGCCCCAGGACATGCAGTTATGGGAGAAATCAGAAGCTTATTTTGTAAGTCGTCATTTTTGCCTATAACGGCTCATGTTCTATGTCGAGTGGTTTCAGGAATACATGGGGTTTATTTTGGCTATGAATGAGGCCATTATAAGTAAATCGTTGAGTGTAGCAGGTGCAAACCCATCCGTTAGAGTTACAAAGGTCGTTGATTTATTAGAAGCGATAAATTTGTTGATTGACGAAACACCTCCTGTTCATCAACCTCAAAGATTTGGAAATGCAGCCTTTAGGTCATTTTATCAAAAACTTAAAGATGTAATGGAGCATCTCCCTAATTTTATTGCTTGCACTCTCATTTACCTTTTCACTTTCAGCAATTGTTCGACTTATTAAAAAGCGTCCTCCCACCCAATCTATACAGGGCAATTCCAGAAATAATGATATATCTGAACGATGGCTTTGGAAACTCGACTCGAATTGATTATGGGACGGGACATGAAATATCGTTTCTCATGTTTCTGTGTTGCCTTTTCAAAATAGGTGTTTTAATCGAGGAAGACAAAGGCGCAGTCGTTAGTAGAATATTCACTAAATACCTGGATGTTGTGCGAAGATTACAGCAGGTATACAGAATGGAACCGGCGGGAAGCCACGGTGTCTGGAGCTTAGACGATTACCAGTTTGTGCCGTTCATCTGGGGAAGTGCTCAGCTTATTGCACATCCACGTATTGAGCCCTCTTCATTTTTAAACCTAGAAATTATTGCCAACTACGCACATGATTACATGTTCCTGGAATGCATCAAGTATATAAACTCTGTTAAGGTTGGGCCGTTTGCTGAACACTCAAACCAGTTATGGGGGATCAGTGGTGTTTCGAATTGGTCCAAAATCAACGGGGGACTCATAAAAATGTATAAAGTCGAAGTAATGTATTTCTAACATTATTTTTTGTCAAATTTATTCTGAATTTATTTGAATTTTAGGTGCTAGGAAAATTTCCGGTGGTACAACATATAGTCTTCGGCTCGCTTTTATCCATTAAACCGGCAGAACCAAATTCTAGCTTGCGAAAAACACGAATTAATTTCACACCACCTTTGAGTACTTACGAATCTGCTGCGTCATTAAAGAAACAGTCCAGCAGTTCAAGCACTTTGCAATCCTTTTCGGATGACATTAAACCAGCTAGCGTTGTTGATGTTGTTTCCAGACCAAGTGAGGAAATTGAGGGCCAATTTAAAAATGGCTCGGAAACTGAAACACAGATTCAGGAGGAGGAGGAGGGGAAGGTGTCTCAATAGCTGATTGTTATTGTATGATAAAGTGTACATATTTATATTTATAATATATGATGATTGTATTTAAAAGTTTTTAGCAGTAGTAGTAATTAATGGTATTATTTATGCAATAAAATTAATTTAATTTTTAATTTAATAATTCGTTTCTAATAAATTTCATAATAATTCTTATTTTATTATGTACTTCATGACCAAGATATCTAAGAAAAGATCCTTACAAAAATTCTTTCCTTTTGTCCTTTAGACAATGTTTAGAAAATGTACCATGCAGCTTTCTTAAAAAAATAACGTACCTAGACAGTACTTTTTAATTTGTGTCTTGAGTTTTTCAACACCTTTATAAGAAATATTCTATAAGTGCCTAAAAGTTTGTTTTAAAAAATCAAAATGCTCCAAAAAATTCTTAAAACCTGTGGTAATTGAAGAGAAATGTCTACGATTGCCCCTAATCTTTTTTGCACTGAGTGAACATAAAAAAAATATATCTTGAGCGAAAGAGAAATTTTTCTTCCATTTTTTGCTTTACTTTTTAATTTTTTAAAACGAATATTTATGCTTTTCTTGAACAGTTTAAAGACAATTGTTGCAAAATATGTCAAGTTGTCACAAACTGTAATGAAAAAACAAGTACAAATGAAAAACATTATCTTTTTTTTTAATTATTGAAAAAATTACCATAAATTTAGAAAAAGATTTCTTGTTTGGCAGTTCAAAAATAAGCTTTCACAAAAAAGCAGCTGAGAGAAAAGGTATCTTTCCTCCTGCCCCAAGAAAGTATATGGTGCCATCTATCGAAGCTACTCAATAATTATTAACAAAAATAGATTTTGACAGAATTGGTGGCAATAGTTGAAACATTCTCGTACAGAGGGCACTAGTTACCAATCTCAAGAAGTACATATTTAAAATGGTATAGCGCTCCTCAACTTTCGAACACCAACATGGGTCGGGTCGACCCCAACTCATCAACGGACAAATCATCAACTCTCATTTCATCAACACCCAAGTGATCAACGCGACATAACATCAACGACCCAACTCATCAACTGTATTATTTTTCGGCAATAATCAACAGCGTTTTTTTTTATTATTATTTATTAATGTGGGAATTCATAAGAGATTAAATAAAATTTTTCATGTTTCTTGTATTTTGTATTTTTGTTAGTGACCATGTTTTTTTAATATAACAAAGGACACATCAGAAAATGTTATAAAAAATATCGAATTATCAATAGTTGTGTATCGCCTATCGCTTAAGCAAGGTTTACTTCAAAAAGAAAACGCTAAAATATTTTACCTAGACCTAGACTATTTGACATTATAATTATCATATTACTATCTTAATTTATGAAGAAGAGCAAAACCGTAATTAAGAACTGAACCAAAATAAATGTATAACTTAATTAAAAACTAAATTTATCTCATGAGATGGTATTTATCGTCTGTTGATGAAATGTCTATTGATGAGTTGGGTCGTTGATGTTATGTCGCGTTGATCAGTTGGGTGTTGATGAAATGCGAGTTGATGATTTTGTCCGTTGATGAGCTGGGTCGACCCGTACCAACACACAGCAACAAAAATGAACTGTCAACAATTAAAGGCATATTATTGTAGCGACGAACCAGATTAGGGTGGTTACGAAAATGAACAATTTTCCGAAAAATACATGACGTCATTGTTGTGTATTATGATTATGAACGTCGTTCGTGGAAGTATTGGATGATGGTCGAGAAGAGTGTGCATATAGGTATCATCCATTGTTCATAAGAATTCTGGTGAGAATCTGCATTTCTCGAAGCATTCTTAAATAAAGTAACATATTTCTTGATGTTAGTGAAGTTGTATCATTAACATTAAGTTTGTAACAGTCCCTGTATTTTAATATCGTTTTCATCGAATATTGACGAATATCGCTTCATTTGCTAATGTAATAAACATTTTAGAGTTCATTGTTATTTATTTATTAACAAAACTTGCAACAGCAAGAATGAACAGTTGACAGTTATTAACCGATGGAATACTCAACTTTTGCGCATACAATTTTTGATGACATCGTAACATAAACGGTGTTAAAAATGAAGGAATAATTGTGGAGCGATCAGACAAAAGCAGGATAAATCAATCCACTTTAAACAGATTCGAGTTATTAATGAAAAAAGTTTATCTATCATGCCTGAAAGTTGAGATGAGAAATAGTGCATGCATTCTATGAAGCTTGGCCATTATACAGTTAAAATGTGAATCTTAATTTGTTTCAACTCATTTAATACGAGTTATTAATAAAATTAAAATGGATTTATGTATCTTGTTTTGCTTGGTTGAAATGAATTTGATCGAAATAGAACAAGAAAATCTTACATATGAAATAGGAAAGTAAAATTCATTTTCTAGTTTCTAACCAGCTAAGTGAAGCACTGCTCAAAAATGGATGTAGGTATGTTGTTTTGGTTGAATCATAAATTTAAAATCCTGTTGCTTTGGATTTATCTGCTTTTGTTTGATTCACTAGATTTTGAACGCACTTTTCAATAGGATTAATCTCACTTTTATGAAACCATGTCTAACTCATTTTTCATAAAAAATGGATTTATCTGCTTTTGTCTGATTGCTCCACAATTGTTAGTTGCTAAAATATGCTTTAAGTAGGGTCCCAGACTTAGAACATCTCCTATTTTTAGGGATTTTTTCACTAGAGGATTGAATGGAGGAACAATTTTCTTGGGGGAAATAAAAAAAGAGAAACGACAATACAGCAATGTTTTTCCAAAAATGTTCCAGTCATGGTGGAATCATATAGGTGAAACGTTACGCACGAAATTTTTCGTGGTGGGGTAACGGCCAATGAAGTGTCATCGGAAAACGTCACGCGCCAATTTCAAAAATATAAGCGTTTTTTTTTGCGCGGCAATTCAAGAAATTCTATTTAACATTTTATACTGTCTATTAATCAAGATTTTGAGATTTAACTACTTTAGTCACCTATAGTGCCAATTAGGTGTCAATTTTAGAAGTTGTCATTCCGAATAATAGATGGCGCTAAATGTCTTTTATAACAGAACTTGAGAAAATGAAAAATTGAAAACGTAATAGATTTTAGTAAATAAATCTATTATGAGTACGGATAGGTGTCATACATTTTGCGCGGTTCAAATTCTAACGGCGAAGTTGTTATGCTGCAGCGGACAAGTCCCGCAGACACTCCTAGCGTGTTAATTGAGTATTGCCGCGAAAAAATAATGATGCGAACTATATAAGTCATAAATGTTGCTCATTTAGGCCCGGTATTATAAAACTTTTTACTTTTCAAGTAAAATTTATTCTACAACTAAATTAATTTACTTGATAGATTTTCGTATTATAAACGTCAAGTAACTTTACTGGCATAATAAATCTACAGAATAAAATAATCCCTCGATTTTCAAACAAGTAAAGTTTAGTTGTTAGTTTGTTAAGCTGATAGCAAGCAATTTAAATGTCAGAGACCGAATTTCTTTACATTTTTTTTTTCACCTGAACAAAGACCGATAAGCAGCATCTGCATCACAACATTTAGTAAAAATATTCGAGTTATGCCCTCAATATCACCCGTGGAACCTGTGTCATATATCAGCGTGTCTTCGATATCAACTGAAGAAGAACCTCTCCAGATGGTCCAAAAGCGTCGGCGTCCTAGACTTTTTAGACCACGGCAAACCCCTTTGAATGTTATGATGAAGAAAAATTTAAAAACAGGTTTAGATTAGCCAAAGAATCTGTTGAATACGTGTTAAGTCTTATTAATTATATTTTACAATAATTTTTTCCCATGTCTCTGCTTTTACTTTTACACTCAATTAGGGGTGCGTTCGGACTGTAATGACGATGTTGGAGTAGAACTTGGTCATGTGACATGCAGAGCGTTTAGAGTAAAACAACACATCCGAACTATCTCGAACATTTAAAGCTTATAAACTTAACCTAAAAGTATTTAATATCTTCCTGTACTCCAAAATTTTAGTCAACGTTTATTCATTTCTCCGGAAATTCACTTTAATAAAATTAAATAATAAATTTCCATAAATGTATTCCATATTTCAAGAAATAAAAAACATTCTCTTTAATGACGACTCAGATCAAAGAGCTACAAGAATATATTACTGGAGAAAGTGAATAATTTTACTGAGTTTATTATTCTCAACATGATTAAAGAAAAAGTTTTATGTGTAATTTATATTTGAATAATAAAACTTTGGCGCACTTTTTAGAGCTCACTCTTCTCGAGATAGGGCGAATAGAGTCAACTCCATACATTCAGGGTGAATAAGGTCGAACGATTCAAGAGTTGCTCTATTTACCCCAATTGTACAGGTCCGAACGGATCCAGAGCATTTAGAGCATAAAGGGCTTTTCGAGTTAGCAGTCCGAACGCACCCTAGGTATCAGTTTGTTTATTTTCAACTATATTTTTGAAGTTACTTAAAATATCAAGTAACGTTTCTTTTTCATGTTCCGTGTAATTTTTTCCTCCTTCCCTTTTCTTTTCTTTTTTCATTTTTAAATATAAACTTTCGCGCTAATTCATGTTAAACGTCAAATTAATGACTAATACGGTAACGCCATCTACACTCTAGTCATAAAAGGTACAACTCTGTCGGTAATTTTAATTTAATTGTTGGTTTACTATTTACTTGGTAGATTACTTTTATAATACGCAATATTATTTTTCTACTTTGCGTTCACAATGGATTCATTGTGACACCAAAAACAGTTTCACAATGAAGCTCATTGTGACACTGTTTTTGGGGAAATTTTAGTCATTTTTAATTGAAAATATTTAATAGATTTTACAAAATAGCTCAGTATTTATTTGTTACTTAACAATATACTCACAATGAAGCTGGATAAGAAAAATTAATAACTTGTTAATGTGACTTTTGATTAAAACGAAAGGTTTTCAGTGTTGCCACGCATTACAACTAAAATTCCCCATATACTAAGAAGATCCAATATTTTTCATATTTTTGTTGAATAAGTGACGCAAAGTAGAAAAAATAGTATATTATACACGTTTCACAAGAGGCATTGTAACACTCGTTCCGTTGGGGCACTCCTAGCTCGCTACGCTTCGCTAGTCGTACCCCAAACCCACTCGTGTTACAATAAGCCTTCTTGTGAAACTTGTATAATAATATACTATTATTCAGCAATTTACTTATCAAGTAAATTTACTTGTCAACTAACTATTTGGTAATTTATTTGATGTTTATAATACCCGACCTTAGTATCATAAAACAATTACAGTCGCACAGTAAAATTTAGTTTTCGCAAAGTGGAGTTATTCCGTAATTCACAATGCTGATCAATTGTACCCTGACCTTTTCATTTGCCGTATAATTGCGTCAGAACCATATAGGGGTAGAATAAAATTTCCTGGCAAAATTGCGAAGAAAAAATTATAACTTATTCATTTAAAATAACGCATCGAGCTGCGAGCATACGATCACCGGGGCTAAAGTTCAATAAATATTGTTGAGATCTTAGGTATTTTTATCTCCTTACCGTTTATCTCGTTTAAAATCGCGTTATCAATGTTTACAGATACGCAAGTTTTTTAAAAAAAAAATCTATATGAAAAGGCGGGAAATAGTGTCGGTAACGTAGGAATCTGTAATGAGAAAATTACTATTCTGATCAATAATGAATCTTATTAATCGATCTGTTTATAATTGGTCACAATGAATGATTAAAAGAATAATTACATTTCACTTGACAATTCATAATCATATTAGACGAATAAACGAAGTTTGAAAACTATTAATGCCGGTAATGTAAGTACCCGTAACCAAGGTACACATTTTTTAAATAATGAATTCATAAGAAATTATTGTTTTTTTTTTATTTACCATCAAGTAGGTTGTGATTTTATTTTATTATATAGGTTGGCTATTATAGTAAAATTACTAAAATTAGACAAATTAATTTCATGTCATTACAGCATATGCCAAAATGTGACACTTTAAATCAGATAGATCAACTAAACAAATTCGCAACAGACTTGAAAAGTAATGCAAAATGAAGGGAAACGTTCTACAATTTATATATGTGAATTTGGAAGTGAATACACCTCGTGATGAAAAGAAAATATCACAAGATTTACTAATTCGGGATAACCTTAAAATTTAAATCAAAATGACTTTCATTGTCAAAATTTAGTTACTTGCATTAAAGCTGCGTTCGTTTATTCAACTCCGTTCACTCTATTTACTCTTTTCGCACTCTAAAGAGTGAGAGCGAATAAGTTTTAAAACAAGTAAGAGTGAGATAAAAGTGCGAAAAGAGTAAATAGAGTTAACGGAGTTGAATAAACGAACGCAGCTTAAGTACCACTTTTTCCCTAAACTTTCACGACATACTTCGATGGTAAATAAATAAAAAAAGATAATACATGCACATAACTTAATTTTATTAATTAATTAAGCTCAAATTTACTAATTATTAAAAAAGCAATAATTGTATAAGAATTTTTATGTCGGTAACAGAGACAAGTTTTTAGCAAAATTAAAATCCCCCCAATTTAAAGGCGAATAAACTTAACATATACTTTATTAGATCCTATGTGTGAACAAGAACAAACAAATGGACATACTAAGTCTAATAACACAGTGCGCAATTACATTTACAAAATAAATAATAAATTAATTTAGAACTCTTCGTTTGGCCTATCGACGGTCTCCTGATGGCTCTGGATTATTGACATAATCTTTTTAGTATAAGCAGATTGTATGGAGCGCTGAAGCTGATTCAGAGAGCCCTCAGTCTGTAACTTACATAATTTATGTGTGAAGAAGATTGTTGTAACAAAACAAATTAACCTGTCTCAGCAGTTGGATGGCAGTCTTTAAGATTCTCTGCCACTTCTGCATTTCAACTGTATGCAAAGTCTCCTGCTGTTGCAGCAGTTTCACCCATTCCTCGTGCGATTTTGGTGGATCCCTTGAAATCATAAATTTCTTTTTTTTTGAAATAAAACAAATGCAAACTTACTTTAGAATATGTAAATCTAACAAAGTATACGGTGAAGACCCTTCTAGTGACCATAGCTTATAATATAATAGGACATTTAAGATAACCAGCACCATGAGCACAGCAAAAACTATTAAAATCGGAAAATCTGTTCTAGTATCATTGGTAGATGATATTTTTGCTTTCGCTATAGACCCTGCAATGAAAGAGCGATGAGATTAAGTAGGTCATCATCATGTAGTAATGAGGAACGTACCCCTGAGAGGTCTAGTTTCATCTAAACTCACTCTTGGAATGCTTGGGTAAACTCTTCTTCGTTTTGGCTTGCGTTTTATCGTGTTATTTAAGGTTTCTTCTGTTTCTATGTGCAGAGCCTTACCCAGAGCGGAGAAAAAATCTTCCAAACCCTGCCAACTATTTTTCTCTATCATACCTTTAACTAACCCCCATACGCTCTTCCTGTACTTGATTTGAGTATGAACGGCCATCGCAGTTTGTGTATCCGATATTTTGTGAAGACAGTAATGAGCGAATAAATAGAAACTGTCTGCATACGGAATTCCACCATTGATAATCTCTACATCAATGGAATATAAGTAGCCAGCTTTACTGCAGGGAAGCATCGTCTGGAACTCAACGAGTTAGATTCAGTTGCAACTTTTGGTACAAGTTGTCACCTGTTTTTCAGTTACTTGTACGAGCAATAAATTTATTTAAATTTAAACTATTCTAATTTTTTTGTTACTTAATTTACACATGGCAAAGAAGAATAATTTGCTTTGAAACGGCCGACACATTGCTAGAAAATTCGCGGGATCTCTAGTTAGTACCAGATGTTCGAGACAAAGCGATGCGATTATAACAGCAAAAAAGTTGATGTTAGTGTTTAATTAATAATACTGGAAATTGTTTTGTTTATTGTGCAGTACGAATAATTAAATTATTTTTGAATAAAAAAATCAAACAATAATTTATTTCTTAATCAAGCAATCAATTTTCCTGCAAATTGCTTATTAGCGAAATTAATTCGATCTCACGAGACAACATCATCATAAAGAAACTTCATCAAACTAAGGGCTGCTGCAGCACGGATTAAATCGCAACCTCGTAACTTTTAATAGTGTTCATTCGAGCAGGTCTCGGCAGAGAAATCTCCGGCTATTAGAAAATCATAAAATCCTTCTTGCTCTGTCAGGGGCGCTAATTGCGCCGAAAAGGTCAACCTTTTTCCTCGCGGAACACAAAACACCTCCCCTCATCCCTTTTATTTTAGAATTCGACGGCATATTTCGCCGCTTCGGATTAAACGAAGGGCGTTATCTAATTTTCTCGGAAAATTCCTTTATGGGGGGCATAAACAACGGGACCTCGTCTTAAATAGCTAATTATCCACTTCTTCTGCAGATAATTAAGTTTTCGTTTTATACGGAGAGCCAGATTTTAATTAAGCTTTAGTAAAAAAAAAATACCTTTCAAAGACAGTAACGTAATCATAATTACTTAGTGTTTCTTGTATGTATTTATCTACAGGTAGCGAGTATCTTAAATAGCAGGTAATCTGTTCAAAATTTTTTTCTCTTACTTTTTAATGTAGGACGCTTATTTTAATTATGCAATTAAAATTTAAAAAAAGTAAATTAAATGGAGGTATTCCTGATCATCGACTTGCTTAGTTGTTCGGTCATTATTCGGTAGCGTCCCTTCGAATTAAATTTGAATGGCTAACAGCCCCTAAAAATTCTGATAGTTACAGCCAAACACATTAGTTTAGAGAGCACGTTTAATGGCGGGGTGTGTTTCACAAAACCGGGGGCGGAAATAAGCGTATGCAAACTGCCCACCATAACACTTAACAAAATTACGTTGTTTTACAAGATTGCTATCGATAGCACTCGATTAAATAAATTGACTTTCCGGACTGACTAGATTACTTACAGCCCCGGGGTTCGAACCACGATTTCGTCCAGAAATTATCGTAACATAATAAGATTTTTTTTCTCTCCTTTTTGTCTTTTTTGTCTTCTGAAGTGACAAACTGGAGCGCCATCTCATGGCCTAGTAAGATAACTTCTTGGCCAACTTCATTCAATTCACTAATTCGTATGCGTACATTCATTTTTAATTTCATTATTTCATGCCCTTATTTGTTCGTTCTAGTTAGTGCTGGCAATGGATAACCGATTTTGGATACTCGCGGTGTACAGCATGTCGCTCATGCAAATAGAGTTGCATAACTTGAATGTGAATCTAAATGAAAACTTTTTTTTTATGCAACTCTATTTGCATGAGTGACATGCTGTACACCGCGAATATCCAAAATCGGTTATCCATTGCCCAGCACTAGTTCTAGTTCCGTTTGGTTTTAACTTTTCTGGATTTTATTTATTTCTTAATTTTAATTTTATTACTCGTTTCATTTGATTTAAAAAAATTTGCTGCTACTCATTTATCTATTATTAATATTTGAATGTAGAGGGTGTTACTAAACTTGAGCTATTTATTAACAGTACGTAAAATTGATTAATCAAAATCAGAGGTTTAAGGCTTTATTATTTATATATGTTGGGGGTACTATAATTCATAGGCTTGGTCAATAATGAAAAGTTGATGTAACTTATTGTTAGATGACTCGCCGGCTTTGGTGTTACAAAAGACTTTAGCTCACTATCGCCCTGTGTTGTATAATTTAATAATTATATTAAAGTTGATGGAAATGAAAATTAAAGCTTATTTGATGAAAGTAAAGTTTTCTCGTTATCTACCCTCTCACTTGGGGTTTGTTTCTTCAAGCACATATGTTTTGGAGAAGAGTCTTTCATCATGTTAAATCTAGGTCAATCTCTCGGAAAAATGAGTGCATTAATGGGAATGTTTCCTCACGAAGATTAAGCATCATCCTGACACAACGCTAACTCGAATTGCGCACCATCTATTATCTCGGTCGGACTTCGATATCCATCCAGGGTAACAGAAATTTATGGTCCGCTCCTTTTTCTTGCGCCAGCAAAACATATTTTGCAATAATAATATTTAAAGCTTGTTGCTCGCCTCCTGAACGCCCGCGTCATTTTTAAGGTGGGCAAATATTAAAAACATGAATTTCCTTGCGACCCATGTATGTAAATTCTGCCAGACACGCGTTATTTATTTTGCCGCAGCTGCTGCTGCTGCTTCCTGCAACCTCAGAATCAACATCTGGAGCAGTATCGCACGGTGGAGGATAAATATTGTTATTCATACCAGTGAAGTCATAACATCAGCCTTAGGCCTTTCTTCAAACTTCACCTCTTGGCTTTTAATTTGCAAAGTAAATATTCAACGAGGGCATCAGGGTTTGAGATGGGCAATAACACGTGTGTCTTCTCCTCACATTTTCATCTTGCGTGAATTTATTATTTTCATTTCAACAGGAACACAAGTTCTCATCAACGACCTTCAAGAAATCTTCAATTTCTTGTGGTTATTGTAAAATATAAATAATAGCAATATGTATATTAAGGGCATTATTAGTTCGCACAGCAGCTTCTGACTAGTTTGAAACTGTCAAATATATTCATGCTTGTGACAGTTTCGGACTAGTCAGAAGCTGCTGTACGGACAAACCTTATAATATCCACAATTATGCCCGTGGTACATACAACGATGTATTTCATTTTGGCCTTAAAGTGCCCAAAATTTATGGATTCAATATTTTTATAATATAATTTGCAAAGAAATGCATTTATTTCTTTAAAAAAATTGGTAAATAAGGTGCTCCCGAAAAAGGACCTATGTACGTGAAAGCACAAGATCCAGTTGAAAGATGTGAAAAGTCGACACTATTGCTATTATAAAAGCTACAAATTTATGGGTCAATTCTGCGCATGTCTGTGAGGACCGTAAGATCTGTAAGCCTGTAACTCAATTATTAAAATATAGAATTTTGAACTTCTCTGGAAGGTATGATTTCTCCTAGGTCTCTAGGATTACTCATAAGTCTCTGCGACATTGTCTTAGAGACTTACAAGAAACCGTATCATACTAAGAACTTCAGAATTCCATTTTTTAATAACTGACTTACAGGCTAACAGATCTTACGGTCCTTACAGATATGCGCAGAATTGACCCATTAGTTAAATTAGCAAACTAGTAATACTTTTCGTGCTGATTGCAATGATGTAGCCAAAAGAAAAAAAATTGAATGTCGTGTTTATGAGAAACAAGACAAAAATATTACTTTTGAAACGGAACTTCCTGTATATTATTTTACCAGTCGATAGAGAATAAAATTCTTAATGAAAATTGATTTTATAAAATCAATGAGCTTAGCTCTATTAAAGTAGCTATAGAAGCACATTTCTGGCCATTGTAATATTCAGGGTGCACCAAATTGACACTTTTAACAGGAATCAACAATTTTTAAAGGACTTACACAAAAAAAGAGCTAAATACTTAAGTTAGGTAAGCTTTAAGTCATACGGCAAGCTTTTAATGTTTTTTGTCCTTAAATAAATACGCTATATCGAGTGTCCCACGCCATGTGTTCACCCTTCTAGAACTTTTATTCTTTAAGAGGCCTATGGAGGTCCGCCATATTGGCAAAAATTTATTTTTCAAATGCTGCTTTTAAAACGCGTTCGATTAAAAATTCTAAAAGTAGATCAAGTCTGTAATAATACTATCAATGTGGGAAAGTCAATAATTATGGAAAATGTTTTACATTAACAAAGTAAAATTATAAAATTTTAAAACTCACTACGGAAAATGACTTTCCCACATTCTACGTAAAAAACTGATCATATTTGCTTAAAAAAATATATATTCCAATTCAAAAAGACTGGCATGTCGGTAGGCGTTGGAAATTCAAATTTATGTTTGCAGCAATGCATCCTTGATAATAAATAAACATCCCTAACTACTGCTGTCACTTTATTTTTGACGTTTATTAAAATCGTTTTGTATAACAGCATAACCTCAAAATAATTTAATGGTAGTTTCACAATATATTCTAGTATCTTTTTTGACATGGGATAAAGCCCGATTCACTCAGCCCTCACCTACTGGGATGCCAATCAATTTGAACGGAACTATACGAAATTCTCATTCCTAAAAGTGCAAAATGAAAAATACGTTATATAAAAATTTGCTATGTAATGTGCTGCCATCTTAAGGTTGAAGGAAAACTAACTCACGTCAAATAAATTTGGCAACGTTGGCATCGTAAAACTGGGTGCGTTCAGACTTTTCGCTAATCTTTTAAACTTATTACCTTAACCGTTCCAAAATTCTGAGGGTGTTAGCATTTAATTGAACTACATATATTTGAATTTAGGAGCAAACGCCGGATCTGCAGGGTTATTTTTTATATTTTGCACCCCACCTAGAAATTTTATTTTAGGAGATACCGAAAGACTGTAAATGCAAAGGTTGTAGGATTTTATGTATTTTATCTTTTAGAATTATTGCAAAAAAAAAACAAAAGTGCATTGCAAAGTATAATATTGTAACGATTTTAAAGGTTCTATTAATTTTTATTTTAAACAAAACACGAAATAGTTAAACAAATGTATTTAAAAACAAACGAATTAACACTAACTTAAACAATAATTTATTTATAAACTTATACGTAATTTATGTTAACAGCCGAGCGAAAGTTTATAACGCGACTTCGATTCCAAACTGTCCAATGCCGAATTAATTCGGACTCACCGGCCGCGTCTTTTATAGCCGGGGTTGTTTATCTGGAACATTCGAGCGCGCGACGGAAAGTCTCAGATTGATTTCATCGCTGACGTGATGTCGAAGCGTCCGAAGCTTCTCGTCTAAGACGTGTCAGCGGTGACGCATCAGACGGGCTGGTACCGCAATCGTCACAATATTTTACGAACGATTTGTATTGATAGTGATAGATTAAAATAGAAGTCTTCAATGCACCACCTACTTACATCTATTAAAAACACGAATTTAACACGTTTCAAAATTTTAGTTAAAACCTTTCTACGAGAAAGAAATTTTTATCATATAAATGACTCGAAGTGTGACAATTAATGCTCTTATAAAAATTAAGAAGGCGAAATTTGCTCTGACAGAGTTGGAGTAACGTCATTATTTCACCCTAAAGGATTACTCATTCCCTGTTCGCATATTCGCATGTTGTGACGGATGATGGAATAGTCATAAATTGTCTGCTTGTCATGTGTGTTTTAATCAATTTGACAAATAAAATTGACACCTGAAATATTTCGCTGTACAAAGTTTATGACCACCACGATCGCTTGACAATAAAACACTGGTCAATATGTCAAAGTAAGACACTTACGACCAATTTTTTCTTGGTCGCGACTGTACATAAATATTTAATTACGAAAAATTTCTCTAAATTGTTACCACTGCTATGATAAATAACTAATAGGACAAGACTTTTTAATCTGGATAAAACTACTACCGATCGTAATTTGAAATTGTCATTGACAATCATATGTACTTAAAGTAAATGTTGTTTTAAAAGCTATAGGGTAATAATTGCTTGCATAGAAGAGAGTATCATAGTTACACGAATTCCTCAGAATTTCGGCGTTAACAAAATACGGTTACTGACTTTACAATTTACATAATAAAATAATGGAAACGCATAGCTGCTGGATTTTAAAGTTTTTTTTTTTAAGATATCGATAGTACGCCTTTCTTAATTTCATTTTGTACGGTCTGTTGCTTGCATCACATGTCGGCAATTGAGCAATCCTATTGGTAAACTATTTGTTCCAATGCATTCCTTATTCCTATTTGTGCATCACTCTCAACTTTTTTTTGAATATTAAGAAATTTAACTGAAATAACTTTTAATATAATTTTACAATTTTTTTTACAATTTTTTTTTTTCGTTTTCGGTAAAAATATTTTATTTTTGTTATTCAGAATCATTCAGTGAGCGAGTAAGCTGTAACATGCTTTCGTTGTTAAAGTTAAAATTTTTTTTAAAAATATTTTTACAAGACAATGTTATTTTTTGTTTTTTCAAAAGTTGCAACAATATTACTAATAAAATGTAGAAAATTATGCACAATTTATTTCCTATTTGTATATTAAAAGATGAGTGTAAAGATGTTGTCTTGAAATGAAAACTTTTTCCTAAAGTAAAAATATTGAAAGAATTTCTAAGTAGTGTAATTAATAAGACATCTATGTATTACATTTTAGTTAAATTTAATATCAATTTAAATTTCGAATTGAAATTAGTATCGATCAAATTCTGTTTGGTTTTCAAATATCAGAAAATTATTTATCAAGAAAATTGACTTAAAGTATAAGCTACTTTTCACAAAACGAAATGTGGAAGTTATTTCATTTTAAAAGTTATTTATTATTTGACAAATTTCAACGAACAAAAAGTGTCTTAATTACGAATATTATTTAAATAAGAATTATTTTACTACTGGCGTATTTCGCAATTTATTTTTCGATATAAGAATGATTTTTATTCAAATCTTATACTTTTGAATTTCGCGCGTATAAAACCAGCAAACTTTTCTTCCTTTATTTCAGAATATAAGAATATTACCACGTGCTAGTTTTGCGACGCGACGTTGCCACTATGTTAGATACGATGAATGTGTGTGAACTTATACAAGACGAGTGTAGATGCCGTTATCCTTGTCCTTCAACTATTGAGCCTGATTGGACTAAACGACAATTATTTCAATTATAAGAGAGGCATGTTTTCAATCATGCGGGGTTTGGGGGGAGTACTGGTGGCTTTCGAGTAGTTGATCACGTGATCCATAGTCCTCTTAATAGATTTACATGAAATTTGGAAGAGATAAATTGAAGAAAAAATTAATTTTCCGACACACTATTGAGCATTGTAGGACTTCGGTTTCGCCGGAAGTGACGTCAGTTTTCTTATTTCCTATGGAACTTCCTATCTATTTTTACATATTTGGAATCTGCAGATCATTGCGAGTCCGAATATGTATCATTACTTAACAATTTATCAATGGTTCAAGCAGCTATTGATTTTGTCCAGTTAGATATTGAAGTTAACCCACCGTGATAACTAGAGCAAGGAAATTAGGTGGAGAAATAGATCCGACACATATTTCATAAACGTACGCTGTGTTGTAGTGGACTCGCATTTACGCAATGTGATTGTCCCGTCTCATCAATTCAATGAAAGTTATTTATTGCTTGGTTAAATTTAATCAAAAGCTAAAAACACATGTTGCTATAATTTTAACAAATATATTCAGGCAGTTAAACAAGAGCAATTTGCAAATAATCACACAAATATTTAGTTATTCAAGATCCAGACCGACGTTTACATTCGATGCTGCCGTCCAAGTTTATAGAAATATAAAGAGAAAGAATTCAAGGTCAAAGTTCGCCAGTTATACTGCTTAAGTGAATTTATGTAATGTCTCGCCGATACGCTGCGTTTTTGTTGTGTTTTTTTGCTGCTCTCTTCATAAAAAATCAATTGCAGAGAGCAATGGTTCATTAAAATTATACTATGTACAGCGTACCTACTATATTTATGGTCCGCTTCTTTTTAATTATTTCATTAAAACGAACTACAGTTCGCGCCTTAGTGATAACATTCATAACCTTGAAAAATATAATCCTTCCGCCCATTAGCAATAACAGAGCGAAATCAAAATTTCACCGTAATGTAGCGCTGCATGATGCGTGTAAGTGTAAGTGTAAAAGGTTAGGGTAGACAACCACAGTCATCGGCGCTGCTGTTTTTGACAAATTTGAAAAATGCCGCACATCTTCTCCTCTAATGTAGAGTACACGGATGTGATTTACGTTTATGGTTATTGTGATGGAAGAGCTCCCGCAGCCGTTGAAGTCATGATGAAGCGCCAAATTTAAATTATTCAATTCCTACTCGATCAATATTGTGACAAGATGCAAGTAAATTCATGCATTGGATTTATTTAGCAAACTTGAGATAAGAGAAAATGCAACTCGTCAACGTAAACAACGGAACCTTGACACCTGCGTGAAAAAACCTTGAACGCGTTGGAACGCATTTGAATTATCTCGTAATCTGTCGTGCCTTTCCGGTTTCGTTAGAATTCGGAATTGCTCGAGTTGCACTTCCTATAAAAACCCCTCGATCTGCATAAAGAGATAAGATTATAATCAGCTGTCAGCACAGCGCGTAACTTCTTGTACTTTGATTTGTGTTGTGAATTAAGGATGTGAGTATTTTAATTACATTTTTATAATTAATGTTTGTCTAGTCATATTTCTAATATAATATTTAAGCTATGCCCCTTGTTTCGATTTATACCGTAACAACAATCTAGAAAAGAAAAGGAAGATATAACATTGAAAAATAAAAGAAGAAAATTGATTCAGTTGTTTACAGCGATTAAAAACAATTGTCAAAAAAAAAATATATATATAATGCAGTTTTTACAGCAATTGTCAACAAAAGAAAGACATAATATTGAAAAATAAAAACAAAAGAAAAGTGATACTCTTATTTACAACGATTAGGAAGAATTGTCAAGAAAAGGAATGAAAGTTTTAATATTGAAAATAAAATAACAAAAGAAAATTGATCTAGTATGTTAGAGTGTTTAGAAACAATTGACAATTAATCGCGAGAAAACAGGTTGTCTAGAATCATTTTATTTGGAACTTAAAAAAAAAACTATTCAAGAAGAAATGGGAAAAGAGAAGGAAGATATCATATTGAAGAAAAACAAAAGAAAAATTGATTTAGATGCTTGCAGCGACTACAAACAATTGTCAAGAAAGGGAAGCTACGATATTGAAAAAAGAAAAGCTAAAGAAAATTGATCCAGTAAATGACAGGGATTAGAAAACAATTGTCAATTGTCATGTTGATTACAATGATTAGAAACAATTGTCAAGAAAAGGAGAAAAAAAAGTTGACTCTACTTTTAGAGAGCAATTAAAAACAAATTGTCAATAAAAGAAAGATATAATATGGAAAAAAAAACAACAAACAAAAGAAAGACAAAATATTGAGGAAAAAAAATACAAAAGAAACACAAAAAGAAAAAGAAAAAAAATTGATACAGTTTTGTATTTACGGCGACTAGAAACGAGTGTCAAGAAAAGGAAAGAAAATGTTTATATTGAGAAAAAAAAAAACAAAAGAAAATTGATCTAGTATTTCACAGCATTTAGAAACAATTGACAATTGACCGCGAGGAAACAAGTTGCTTAGAATCATTTCATTAGGAACTTATAAAGGAAAAAAACCGTTCAAGAAGAAATGGGCAAAGAGAAGGAAGATAAAATAGTGAAGAAAAACAAAAGAAAACTGATCTAGTTGTTTAACGCGATTAGAACAATTGTCAAGAAAAGAGAAGCTAGACACAACACTGAAAAAAGCAAAAGAAAACTGATTCAGTTGTTTACGGCGATTACAAACAATTGTCAAGAAAATAAAACGAAAATATAACGTTGAAAATACAAACAAGAAAATTGACATAGTTGTTTACAGCGATTAAAAACAATTATCAAAAAAAGAAAGGAAGATTTATTATTGAAAAAAAAAAAAAAAATTAAAATTATAAAAGAAATATTTTTCAAGACAAAGGAAGATATAGATATAATATTGTCACGATGTCATTATCTGAGGACATAAGTAAAATTAAAATTCGTTGTGTGCATTTCAAAATTCTGAAGGATCAGCACCCATTAATTCATTAGTAGGTCAGCCGCATTACACATGCTCGCATTCCACTTTACGTAGAAACACAAAGCTCTGCGGAATGTAAGCGTGTATGTTTACTTTGATTTGTGTTGTGAATTAAGGATGTGAGTATTTAAGTTATATTTTTATAATTAATGTTTGTCTAGTCATATTTCTAATATAATATTTAAGCTATGCCCCTTGTTTCGATTTATACCGTAACAATATTTATCTCAGAAATAATTAATAAAAGAGTACATGCTTGTACGGTGCGATCCAATATTTTTCAGATAAGGGGAGGCTATGAAAAATGAAATCAGAGTCTTAGCTTGATTCAAAACTTTTAGCTTTCTGACTTCTGTCAAATCTGTTAGTTGTTTAAACGTTCGCGAACACTCCCGCGGCATTTAGAATTGGTCGTTATCATATTAAAGAGTTTTAACAAATCCTTATGTATTCAATTTAAAGATTTAAGAAATGTATCTTTATGTATCAGTTTTGATAGATGGTCAATAGGTTAATTGTATCAATTAACTCATTCTTTACTTCCGCGAAATAATGATCTTTCCTCCGGAGAGACACCTGTATTTACTAAATAAATATTGTTTGATACTGTTTATGTAAACAGTTGGCGGGCTTGAAAAACTTCCCCAAGATTCTTCTGAACAGTACAAAATTTTTAAAATAAATACATTTAGTTACGAAAAATATATATGTATATACAGGCTGTATACGAATTCGACCGACAAATTTCTAGTGCACATTCTTCTCTTAATTTGAAGCATAAAACGTTACGTAACATTGATCTTTATATGAAGAATAAAGTCTGTACAAGACAAAACATTTTTAATAAACTATCATTTTATTAAATATTATATTTATTAAATATTATATTGTTACGGTAATTTTTGGAGTAACATGAAACTAGGAACGTAGCTTAATATAACAAAACATTTATTATTAACAATTTACAACTAATACTCACAAATCATTTTGGGGCACTAAAAGACAACTAGTCTACATGACACTCTGAAGAGATATTTTCTAATACTAATCTAGCGTTCACTCTATCGGCTTTTTATAGGGGTTTTGTGACGTCAATTATTGCCTTGAAATGTGATTCTTCGCTGGATTTGTTCCCGTAGATGAATCATAGTTTTTGCACACGACTTGCAGGTGGACGTTTGCAGCTGCGTCTCGGATGAGTCATACGACGGAGGCATCTTTTGTTTACATTATAGTTTTTATGTTTACTTGATTTAATCAGCCATACATCTTTGCGGGTTCTCTTATCTTAGTTACAATATTTATTAAATATTAAAAAAAACATATAAATTTCATCTGCAAGTGCTGCAATTTAGTAATAATTTGTTTTTGTCAACTCTAGCCTGTTTTCTTTGAAAAATTTGGAGCTTCTTAGAGCCAGTAAACTTTAGTTCTAAATGTAAACAAAATTCATTCAATGACTTCATTGCCAGATTAGGAAACAAAAACAAAATAATAGGTCATAGACTAAAGTATATGCACAATTTAGGTACACCTTTAAGCAAAAAATATACTTTAGAAGTCTGTCGGTCTTATACACTCTGTATATAAAAAATCAATACGTATAATGCAACAAAGCGTTTATTTAATCGAACCTCAGTCGAACACTAACATTCATCGTCAGTAGATGGCTTACTTCCTTGTGGAGATTTTACATGGACGTATCAAACTCGCAAGTATGGTTGCCTATCGTGACTTTTGCCAGACGTTGGCAGTGAAAAAACAGGTACCACTTTATAAATGACGGGTAAAAATATAGGTAGCAGTTTTCAAATAGTAATAAAAAATAGGTAACAATTTGTTACTTGCCACCGCCTAGTAAATGTCAGGATAGACAACCATACGTGCGAGTTTGATATGTCCGTGAAAGTACTCCCTTTATTGACCCCCAACCGTCCCCCCTTGCAGGTTCATTGGCTTCTTTTAAGTTTTCATCGACCCTGTTAGGAATCCTTGAAATACAATGAGACGAATGTACGACAGAATATTAGAGAAAGCGTTTGTTTTACTTATCGTTCACATGTATAGAGTTTTCTAAAGATAGGCGGCTAAACTGTAATAAAGCTAATTCCCTATATGAGAACAAGAAAAAGAAAAATGAAATAAGCAAACGAGATGAATCTTTTCTCTAACGCCATCCCATTCAAACTGTTAATTTTTTTTAAATACCAAATAATTTTCCGCGTTAGCTTTGGAACATGCAATGCATTTATTAAGAGTACCCGCAAAAACGATTGCTCAAAGCAAAAAGTGATGATTTTTGCGGAATTTAATGAATTTAGTGAACTAAATAAATGTTTTAGAGATCATCCAATTTTAAGAGTTTAAGTAGAACAGTTTTAAAAGCTTGAATTTTTTTCTTTAAATATTATGCAAGAAATGCGTGTCTATAATTAGATCACCTATTTTTAAAACACCCTGTATACATATACATTTTTCCCTGCATTTTCTTCTTGAAGTTGAGATGCCTCGCTTACATTATTTTCATTTTTTTTACCCTCTAACGTTACTCGAGATTAGGGATGGCAACGATATATCGATATATTAGAAATATCGATATATTCATGGAAAATATCAATATATATTATATCGATATTATAATTCAATATATTGGTAAAAATATCAATATATTTTGCAAATAACCTTTCGATATATTTTTTAGCTTGTGCAGTCCTAATCCGCTCTAGTGCAACACCCAACCAGATCAGTTCATGACAGAATTGCACTTGATGGGATTAAATGTGCTCCGATGAACGGTGATTGATCCGCTTTACAGATACTTTATGTGCAATCCAGTTCAATCGAATCCACCAATTCTTGATCCCTAAAAGAGCAACAGCCATCCGAATATGCACCACAAGTGCTCGCTCTATATGCGCATGTGCAATTTGATCTGGAGCTGCTCGGACTAATCAATTGAAAACGCCAATAAAGAACAATGAAATCTGTTACCGGTATCTTTATAGTGATGATACAGAAAACTACTTGAAATATTTTTTAATTTCTTTCATTTTACGCCTGCTCTGCCCTCTAGTAAATAGTAAAGAAAATAAGTTACGTTGAACTTTTGCAGAAACCCAAAATCATGCATCCCATGCATCCCCATAAAATGTAATTTTAAAGATTAGGGCCGTTTGACACTATAATATTTCTTGTGCAAGATTTGTTATAAAGTAAGCGAGAAGTGCAACCAATCAGAATTCACTGTGGTAGCTCATCTCTCTCACTTTGTAACAAATCTTGCACAAGAAATATCATAGTATCAAACGGCCTAGCTGATATTTCTTGTGCAAGATTTGTTATGAAGTGAGCGAGAAGTGCCAATTCAACCAATCAGAATTCACTGTGGTAGCTCATCTCCCTCAATTTGTAACAAAAATGTTATCAAATCTTGCATGGTGTCACAAGGACCTTAGCTATGTAAATCTCCGAACAAATTACATTATTAGTTTTATAAACGGCCGACGCAAAGAACCAAAGAACTTTGTGAGTCATTCGTTCTTGTGATTTGCGGAAGTAACGATTTGATTTCTGAAGTGCGGTTTTGAAAATTATTGATTTTTTTTAAATTGTGGCTTATGTTTATAAGTTATTTAATAAAACATCGTAATGGCACCACCGAAAAGCAATATTAGTAAATATTATTAGTTCTTGTTATTCATTTTTGTGCGAGTGTATTAAAATAAAATCTGCCTTATTAATAAATTGAAATCTATTAAATATGCTGGGACTTATTTTTATTTACCTTTTTTAACAATCAGTTAAATATATCGATATTTGAATATATCGATATATTTCTAACGATATATCGAATGTATCGATATATGGTTAATGATATTGTAACTAAGATAAGAGAACCAGCAAAGATGTACAGCTGATTAAGTCAAGTAAACATAAAAACTATAACGTAAACAAAAGATGCCTCCGACGTATGACTCACCCGAAGTGCAGAAAACAGCCACCTGTACAGCGGGTCGTGTGCAAAAACCATGAATCATCTGCAAACAGATCGGCGCGGATACAAAATGTCAAGGCAACAATTGACGTCACAACCCGGAAACAAAACCCCTATAAAAAGCCGATTGTCATGTAGACTAGTTGTCTTTTTAGTGCCCCAATACACAAAATGTAAGTTGTAAAATGATTGTTAGTTAATTAGTTAATAATAAATGTTTTGTTATATTAAGCTACGTCCCTAATTCCATGTTACTTCAAATATTACCAACAATATATCATATGAGTCGATATATCGATCTATAAATTTTTTTTGCCATCCCTACTCGAGATACATTTTAAGAAGAAAGAAATAGAATTAAATGAAATAAATTATTACTCCTATTATTTTTGGTTTGAGAAGAAATTAAAAATTTAAAGCGAATTCCAAACAAAACATTGATCATTTAGGAAGAAAGTGTTTACCTATTCGTCGTTTTCTTTTTTCAAATTAATCCGGTCACCAGGGTTGCCAATTCGTGCGATTTATCGCCATTTAGGCGATTTCTGATAAAAACTTGACGACGTTTTCTCATGTAAAATACATTACCCCCACATAAAATGCGATTTTTCTTCGAATTTGAAAAACTTGGCAACCCTGCCGGTCAGAGAGTAATGGTGTCATTAACAGCAATCGTTGTAAACCGTTTTTATTTTCATTAAAAAAATCTAACGCCTACATTTGATTGACATGATAACATTTATATGTACAACATACACATCTGATTGACATTTTCACTTGAGCAAATTAATTTCCGAATATATACAAAACCTATTGATATGTCTCACTTTATTTACATATACATGTAGAGGTTTTAAAATTCTAAGTAAAATAGTAAACAAATTATTTACGTAATATGTAATTAAGTATTAAATGGAGTTAAATATCAAAGGTCTTGAGATTGATTAAATAAATAACATATTTTAACAATTTTAATAATGATAGGGTAATAGATTTTTTTTTTAAAATTACGTCACACGCTTTTTACATTATTAAGTATTTCTTTCATACATACAATCTACATACAACAGTGAGTGAATCGTTATACAAAATGTTATTTTCGCTTGTTAATCAAAGAAACAACTGGAGGAACCTCGCTTTTATTTTTTTATCAATAAAAAAAGTAAAAATAACAACGGGACAGTCAGTGGCGTATCAGGTAAAAAACTGTATAACACAGGAGAATAGAGATCACAGAAGTTTTGTTCGAACTAGGGGCCGTACTAAGGGCACTCGCGTGACAGCTCATGTCTTCCGGCCACAGTTGCACTATTGGTATCCTGGCACCGGAAGACACGTCCGTGCAAGTTGCTTCCCTTACGGCGTCGTTCATGCGCAACACCGTTTCAACGGGGGCGTTATGCGACTGCAAACTTTCCCTCATCCATCTTCTTAACCAGTGGCTCAACCACGCAAGATGACACCCACATTTGAAAGAGTTTTCCGATATTGTTAAACCACCTGAAAGTAACTCTTTTAATCTCAAACGTTGAAAAGGGCCGCAGGCAGACTCACCTGAAATTAAAGTGGTCCCAACATTCTTCCACGTCGTAACATTTCCGTAGAAAATCTCAGGACTGAGGTAAGACAACATGTTATCCCTCAAATCGATCGTTAGGTAAGCAATCCTGTACATGTTCGAAAATAACCCCTCGGGCAATTCCTCAATTTGGGTTCCCGTAATAATCAGCATCAAGTCGGGGTTCTTGGTGAACCTAGCAAAAGCATTCCTATCCACGTACTTCAAGTTCCTCCCCGTGATTTCGAGGTGGCGAATTTTTCTGTTGGCAACGCAGAGCAACTGGTCGTCCAGAAGAGACTCCTGTACGTGCAACTTTAATATCCTCAGCTGGGGTAAATTCGTGAACAGCGTGCATAGTTCACCGCGGAAATTATCAATTTTAGGCCACGTCTCCATCGAGAGCGACGATAGAATTTTTATTTGCGTGAGCGCCTTGCTCTCGAACTTCTCCAACTTTTTTAATCCCTGAATCCTCAGGACCTGCAGATTTCTTAGGCCTTGGAAGTCCTCGGTTACGATTTCCTAAAAATAAACTTTCATTTAATATTGAATTATCTTCCATGGAATAAAAGTTTGTTGCGCGGTTTCATATTGAAAAAAAAAGGGGGGAAGCGAGAAAGCCAGCTTGGAATATTAATGGCCCACAATTCTATTATCCACATTCTATATGAAGGAGTCACTTTAATGACCACATTATTAAACTCATTTGGCTTTCGTAAAGTAGCTCATTAAAAAAAAAGATCATTTTAAACACAAACATTTGGAAAAATACAAAAAATACGATAAGTAAAGATTTTAAACGTTTTCCTGCGCGCTTGGATATTTAAAATAACCGCCACGCCGATATACAGTGCCTTCATAAAATCTGTAGCACGTGGAAGTTTACGATACTTCTAAAAGTGCAAAATAATACAGTTATGTTTTTGCATAAAGAAAACGCATCTTTTTTATTTTAATTACACAAAAAATAAAAGGAAACCAATTTCGTTTTGTAACACGCCGATGTGCTACTATTGTTTGTTGCCTTTTACGGACAACTAAATAAGTAATAAATGAATCCAAACAAATAAACAAATTTAAATTTATTAGCAAGTTAATTTACTGGCAACCGAAAGATTATCGTCTGCGAGAATTTAACGCGTATTTATTTTCGGGGTAACTCGGCAGAATTTCCAAGAAAAGAAAAGGTCAGTTTTATTGTTCCAGGCACTCCGGCTAGACGAATTGCTACCTGACACTACGGGGCTCCTATACCATGCAACAATACACTACCATAAAGCTACGCTTGGCGCCGGCTGTTCGAAGAAATTATCCGAATTACTTTTGTTGATATTTCTAAACAATTTTCAATAATTAAATGGCTCGTGATTGCTAATTCGGACGGATTCTACTTGCGTCGTTAACCTGTTCTTATTTAATCCCGGTGAGACGGTTATAAATATGAGATAGCAGGAATTGGATACTTAAAAAATAAAAATGCGGACTAAAATTTAATCAAGTATTTATTGCAGATCAAGGGAAAAACTCCGTTTTCCAGGCGCTATGCAGCCTGAAAATCTGAGTATAAAAAAACCCTGTTTTTTATATTACCATACAAAGGAAACACCCAAAAAAATTTACGCTCGTATAAGAAATACAGTAGAATTCGTTTAACGGCTTTCTCGTTCGAATATCGTGACGAACTAACTAATTCCAATTACACAGCTGGTGGGTTCTATGCTTGTCCCAAACAATATTTGTGGACTGATTATTCAATTTAAATGAACAATTAATTTGTTTTCAAAATTATGTTTATCTTGGTACTCGTGTTTAACACTTCAATCTCAATACTCAAAGACACGCTCTGTATATCAACCAGTGCATAGGGTGGCGTTGTGCCTACAGTGTACTTCCTTAATGAATGTAATTGATTAATTAATCAGATACTGGGGAAGTATGTGATCCAAAATGCAACCCTGGCGATCAATCTGCGAGAGAATCAATAGTAATCGTTCGTTTTTCAGGGGAGCTCTCCTTTGGAGACGCAAATGGCCCGATTTTAATAACCTAATAACGCTGCGAAGTGGGGAGTCTAGCTCAACCGCTACCTTCGCTATTGAGGTGGAGGGTCAATGCCTCTCGCTTTATTAATTAACCTCTGATTGCGTTGTTTCGACGATGATCTAACCTGTACGCAATGGAATGTTTTTGACCGTTTTTTACGACGCTCTACTATGGGTAGTTATGGCCTTACGGTCTCAAAGCGGATCACTTCTAATTAACTATAGATCTCCCGACAAAGACTACACCTTGGTCCACACACAGAGTGTGATGGAAACTCGGCTGAGAAGATGGCACTGATTATGTGATTCAGATACTGGGGATTAATTTGTGCTGGTCACACTTGGTTTTAGCGGCAGATCTAACTTGCCTTAGACCAGTGTTATGAAACAATCGATTTCACTGCGCAAATCGAAAAGCACTTTGTTTTCGTGTTTCCAATTTGCCAGAGAATATCGCAAAAAGGATTAACTAATTTTACAAAAATACCCTGTAGAGGAATTGCACTATAAATTGAAGGCGTCGACTGACTGCCTCTGGTCGATTTAATTTACAGAAACGCCAAACAACTAGTTTAATAATTTATCTAACAATGGTCAATCAACGCCACTACAGTGGATGCCACTGACTTACTTTTGACTTTGGTTCGGATGCAAATTAAGACTAAGAATAAATTTCACAAACCAAGCAAGTACTGAAATTTATAGATTATGAAAATTTAATCATTTAACGCCACCAATTATGTAACGAATAATATACAAATTAGAGCAAATTACCTAACTCCGTGCCGCGGAATAAAAATCCAAATTCACGCACAACACAAAATTTTAGATCCACTTCGCGGATTAAATTACGCGTCACGACCGTGATATTTAATTGTATTTTAATTGGCTCTCAAAACACTGATCTTTTATACGAACCGGACTAATTAGATTATAACCTCTAGTGAAATTAATTAAAGAAATCAGTAAGTAACTCAAAGCAAGCTGCCCAGCATGAATAGATACGACTGATCGTGTTCAAAGCGCGTGGCCATCTGCCTGTAATTTTAAAATTCATTTTTCAACTGCCCCTAATTAAGGCCCCTCCCTTGATCGGAAAACAAAATTCAAGATCGCTTTGGCCAATAAGATAGCGTCTAGCATTCAAAAATGCACGCCGTACAGTTCCTAGAAATGCGTTTTCGACTTCACGAGCCCACCCGTGATGCTCCACATGTCTGCAGCGTCTGTAAATTTCCAAATTATCCTGACGTTTTTATTATTTCCTGCCTTTTGCAAGTATCACTTTCCAAATAGACATCTTATCTTACAGAACTTAGATGCGTGTCGAATTTCAACTTTTAAAGAAAACCAAATGTGCATGGCAGATTTATATGATGGTTAGTTCGAGAAACTATTGAAACGAGCCCAAATACGATAAGAATTTATGATGGCCCGCCCCGGTTATATGAAGTGGCCCTATTGACGGACCCCATGCCTGGCATCCTTGCTTTCCCTTACGATTTCAGACAAGTGTACGTTTGTTGGTGATTTATCACTTTCAAAACAGCCTCCTCCCGACTCCCGTGACAAGAACCATAATTGTAATTATTCATGTAAAAATTATAGTTACATTCAGAACATGCTATTTGTTTTATATACAAATTCGCGACCGTTTCAGTTTACTTATTAAGAACGTAATGCAACAAAAACGTGCTTTTGGAAACGAAATTTCCTCATTGTTTTTAAAACAATAAATTGATGTTGCTCGTGCTTTTCTCAACATATGCTACAACTGAACTTTAATTAAATCCTGGATTATACAATTAAGCAATTTCTTCATTTTGAATCACTGTTGTTAAAACACCCCCACACACAATAAAAAAGCACTCGGCGTGTGTGTGTGTGTGTGGCGCACGAAGCAATAATCCAACTTCGAGCAAGTGCTTCAAGATATGACTTACTTTATTAATTTTTTTTTTGCTCAAGCGAAGCGTACTCCTAAGTTTTACTGCAACACATGGAGAGCTGCAGCGCGTTTTGCGGCCCGTTCAGAAAACTTTATCAAATCATTTACGCAGGTCTTGTCTCCGCAGCTGTTGCCTTTTACGTCCTGTTTGCGTGCGCGCGCGAATGCGAAGATCTTTACATTATTTAAATCCATTAACCTTTGAGGTCGTATTGTTACAAGCGTAGCAGCAATAAAGGTCAGGTTTATTTTTTATAATTAAACTAGGGTAAAGCTACAAGCATGGTGTGTTGACGATCAACTCAATATCCTCAACGATGAATGTGACTCAATAAATAATTTGGAACTTACCTTGATGGGGTTGTGCGATAAATCCAGAGTCTTCAGTTGTGGTAGATGGACCCAAAGATGTGCTGGTACGTAAGTGATCCGGTTGAAACTCAAATCCAGGTATTTCAACCTCACCAGATTCTGCACTGTGTTCCTGTTGACGATTTCAATTAAATTGTGAGATAGATTGAGGTGAATTAGGTTCGGTAAAGGAAGAGTGGGTGTCGAGGAGATCCCCGAGTTGGCCAAATTCAGCTCCTTTAGGTTCTGGGCGTAGTGAAACAGCTCCTTGAAGTTGGCACGCAGAGGATTCGAATTCAGCTTGAGCTTCTGCAGGAGGCTCAAGCTTGTAAAGACGTTGTCCGGAAGTATCGTGAGTTTGTTGTCGCCCAAGTCCAAGCACTGGAGGTGGGGCATGTCGAGGAACGTGGTGCTGTCGATGTGCTCGATGTTGTTGGACCTGATGGAGAACTGCCTGAGCGTCATGCCGATTTCGGATAAGCTCAAGCTGGGGATGACGGAAAACGAATTGTAGCTCAAGTCGAGCTTTTCTAAGATGGTTTTGCTGAAGACGTCTTTCGGAAAGTAGTTGATGTTGTTGCTGCTTAGGTTTAGTATACGTAGCTTTGGCATGCTGGAGAATTGGTTGACGTGTAGTTGTGAGATGATGTTCCTGGATAAGTCGAGGAGTTGCAAGTTTTGCAACCCGAAAAATGATCTCCTGTTTACATTCTCGACGTTGTTGTCTTTTAACGTGAGGATTTCCAGAGAGGTTAGACGCATTAAGGCGTTGTGCTCTAGAGTTGAAATCAAATTGTAATCTAAAAATAATTTCTTTAACAACGCGACGTTTTGCAAGCACTTAGGGATTGCAACCAGTTGATTGTAGCGTAAATCGAGGACTTCGATGTTGAGAATTTTGTAGTCCGAGTTGCACGCCGATATTCGATTTCTGCTCAAATTCAAGTGCAGGGGATTCGAAACGTTCGCGAAATAGCCGAACGAAAAGTCGTTTAATAAATTGTTATGCAAATCTACTTTATGTAAATTAAGCGCGTTGGAGATTGCTTGCGCACTGATTTTTGTGATTAAATTATCAGATAAAATTAGCTGGCGCAAGTTGGGGAGGTCGTTAAACGAATTTTTGTGTACTTTACTGATTCGATTATACGCCAACATGATAGTGTCTAATCCCTTCAGCGAACTGAAAGTGTTCGCGTGCAACTCCGTTATTTTGTTGCTGGAAAACCTCGCGTCTTTCAGCTTAGCGTGCACGCCACTTTTAAAAAGGTAGGTCGGAATGTAATTTATTTTATTGTAATCGAAATTTACGTACTTCAATTCTGCCAGATAATCCAGCGAGCTTTCCGTCAGCGAATAAAAATTATTGTTATCGATCGAGAGCCACTGAAGCCCGGGCATCATCTTAAAAACTTCCACCGGCACTTCTTCGCTTTCGAGGCTAAACGACAGCTCGAGGCTTTCCAAATTTTCTAATCCTTCGAAAGCCTTAACGTCAATGTATCTTAGCGGATTGAAGCTGAGGCTTAATTCTTTAAGCCGCTTTAAATCGGCGAATATATGCGCTTTGAGGATGGTGATGCGATTATTGCTTAAAACCAAGCTTTTAATGTTTTGCCCCCATGTAAAATCGTCCTCCAGGATTTCGTAGATTTCGTTATAGGCGATGTTAAAGTGCGATATTTTCGAACAATTGCGAAGGGCGTTCGCGGGCACCCCCGTTAAGCGATTGCCGCTAAAGCTCACAGCTTTCAAATTAACGCAGCAACCTTCGAAAGCACTCTCCGGAATTTCCGTTAAGGAATTTGATGAGAGGTATAAATATTTGAGCGCCTTCAATTGTCCCAGTGCGAAAGGCACATAAACCAGATTATTATGATCGAAATCAAGAAATTCTAAAGTCTCCTCCAGGCCGTCCAATCCTCCCCTATCGACGGCTTCTATTTGGTTATACGATAGTATAATCTTCCCACTCTGAAAACCGACGAAGCTTTCGTCGCCGATCACTCTGATATCATTAAAAGCCAAATTCAAATCGCGTATATACACCGAGCTGTTAAACGGCCGCCGTTGCAAACTTTTTACGTAGTTTTCTCCCAAATCAATTTTCTCGAGTCGCAGTTTTCCGGGGAACGCGTGCTCCGGAAAGGCTTTGATGTGATTGCCACGCAAATACAGCCACTGCAAATGAGGCAGGCTCGAAATTATTTCGAGCGGAAAGTTTTCTATCAAATTATGCGAAACACTGACGGTTTGGAGGTTGGGGGGCAGGGAGTGCCTCTGGATTTCGGAGATTCTGTTGCCGTCGAGATTCAGCCAAATAAGGGACTGCAATTGACACAGGCCGTGATGATTTTTTGAGAGGTGTTCGCTTATATCCGTCGGAATTTCCGTGATGTCGTTCTCCCCCAGGAATAAATTCGCTATCGTGTTCTTCGAGTGGGACCAATCGCCGCTTATTGAGTGGATCTGATTCCTGGAAAATATATAATACACTTTTGTAGCGAAATGTCGTCTCTCGAACGCTGCGTTATTATGTGTAAGATATCGGGGAAAAGTATATAAATTTATATTCACGATGACATTCAAAATGTCTTTCGGTGAATACGACACGCAGATCTTTCGAATATCCTTAATATAAGCGATACTAAAATAGAAGTACGACGAAGATTATAATTTCAACATTTCAGTACTTTTGATATTTCCATGGAAAAAAGATCCTAAACTCTAAATTATTAAATTAATTAACACTTTAATTTTTAACGTAATCATTTCCCACGTAAAAGAAAAACCAGAATTGCCTTAGGCTCTGCGGTGTCCACTAAAATCGATACCCCCTCCCTCCGCATACATACATATATTATGAATTCACATTAAACCTCTATTAACTGGAAGCTCCGAATATGAAGGTTGCAAAGTTATTGAAGTTCCGGCGTTATTGTGTTCGCCGAACTTCCAGCACGGATCAGAGGATTTACGTTTTATAACTTCGGCAGTTCGGTATAACTTTTTTTCATTCGGGACGAGCATCAATAACAGCGTTATTATTGCCAATTTATATCGACTTACCGAGTGAATTACTCCCGCCGAAATTCAATTCCGCTTGACTTTTATCTAATACCATGCAGCGCCTCCCCCCTCCTCTCTACCCCCCGTATAACTTTTCTTTATTGCTTATTGTTCACGCGTTCAACATTCATCTTCGTGGTAACTTTCCCTCGAGCTTTACTTTTTTTATATATGTATGTATGTAGTATGAGCGAAAGTGTTGAGTACAGTTTGAATTTCCCGCGTCTCTATCTTCATATTAAATAAGTACACAAGTCAAAATTTTTTGTATCTTCAATAATTACATTAATCTCGTGCGTCCCAGTGTGCATTTCACCAACTTCCATTCATTAATCCTATCGATCTACCTAGTTTCAAATGGTAACGTGAACCAAAACTCAATCTTCTACATTCAAAAAGAAAAGTTTTGAATTTATTCATGAAAAATAATCGATCGTTTTCATAATGACTAATGAGTAATGAGCAGAGCTGGGCAAATTACTTAAAAAAAGTAATTCAAATAACAAGCTTCAATTACTTTGAAAAGTATTGGCAATTATCAATTATCTTTTTCTCTTCATATACAAAGTATTGGCAATTACCAATTAAAAAGAAAAGTATTTGAAGCTGCAGAGCAATTACTAATTGAATTACTTTAGAGTATTTCAATTACTTTGACTGCTTGAATTATTATTTGAATTACTTGAATTATTTGAATTACTGAATTACTTTAGAGTATTTTAATTACTTAGACCAATTCAATTGCTTTAGAGTAATTGAATTACTCTAAAGTAATTCAAATGATAATTCAAGCAGTCAAAATAATTGACTAAAGTAAAGTCTAAAGTAGTCTGAAGTAATTGAACTACTCTAAAGGAATTGAATTACTTTGAATTATTATTTTTTTTTTTCAATATTGACGTTATTTAACTTTTCCGACCGGTTCTTTTGTTTTGATTTTCTGATAAATCAATGAATATGTTTTATTTTTTGTTCAATGTAATTGAAGTACTTAAAAGCAATTCAATTACTCAAAAGTAATTCAATTACTCAAAAGTAATTCAATTACATACTAAAAAGTAATTCAATTACTCAAAAGTGATTCAATTACTCAAAAGTATTTCAAATAGTGAAAATTAATTGAAATAACATAAAATTATTTTAAATACCAAGCATTTCAATAAAGTAATTGAAATAACAATTATCAGGACCAGATGTCAAAAGTATTTGAAATATTTTAATTCAATTAATGAAAACGCTTCAATTACTTTTTCAAGCATTTTAATTCAATTAATGCCCAGCTCTGGTAATGAGTCTTAATGAGAGCGTATATTTTGCATTCTTAATTCACGTCTCATTCAACGCATCTTTTTCTTTTTTTTTTTTTCGTTTTATTCTTTTTTTTTTTCCGTTCTTGAGTACGAAATCAAATTTTAAATTGTTTATAAAAAAATACTCCCTGATGCATAGCGAGTTGAAGAGTAACAGGCCAAAATAAATGAAATGTATCCGGTTTAAAACAATTTAATATTTTTATTCGATTTTAAATATTTTTGAAATCAAAAAATAATAGGGAAATCAGTTTTAAAAAAATAACGGTTAAATTAATTCCTAATTTTCATCCTCTTTGTATTTTTTCCTCATTATCCTATTATCCTTAGTCGCCAGCGTACGACTTTCTTAGAACTTTCAATTAATTACATTTTTATCATTTGTTCATTAATTTTTTGTTATATTTGTTTCATTAATTTTTGCTGTTATTTCATTTCCACTTTAAAATTAATTAACTTAAATATTCTACTTTTATTTAGGATCTTTCCAATTTTATACTTGTTTTCTTAAGTATGAAATCAAATCTTAAATTGTTTATAAAAAAACTGTTTCCTGATACATAGTGAGTAAAAGAGTATCTAGCCAAATTAAATTAAATACATACATATACAGGGTGAGTTATTAAGCGCCCTTTCTTCCGTAGCTCATTTATATTACGAGATAGAATTTTTTTTCTTTTACAAGGACATTCTACCTATTGATTTCTATAACCTAAAATTATTTTGATGCATACAGAGTGTTACGTAAAATAATGGCAGCATGTAGCAGGATTTTTTTAAATGTAACATACTGTGTATTTTCCTATAGAAAGATATAACACTCGAACCTCTAAACAGCAGCATATAAAATATTTATATTTATTTAACCAATTAAGAGTAAATTATTATTTTATTGAAAACGATCCGATTTTCAACTTCTCCTAAAATACTGATTGTAAACTAATTGTTTGTCGTACAGCAATAAAAATAGGTAGAGTTATAAACTAAAGTATAGGGAATAACCCAGATATAAATTCATTTAGTTTCATTTGTTTTCTCAAGTGTTCAAACCTGTGTAATTGTCTGATTTTCAAACTGCCGTTATTCAATTTTTTTAAATGCAACCCCCCTATCTCTTTTCATGAGTAGATAGTATTCATGTTCCTCTTCAATTCTGTTATAGGCTTTCTGCATCTAATCCTTACGGTTTTTTTGCTATAATAAATTTTTTCATTTTTACTCTAAAATCCAATATTAAAAAGTTATTTAACGTACCATATTTTAATTTCTTTAAGACAGCGCCCTCTATTTCATAAAACAGATGGAAAATATCAAGTTTACAATTGATTACAGACTCTTATTTCATTATAATTATCGTATTTTTATTGTAATACAGTTCTTTCACTTTGTTGTAATTAACAATGTCTTAAAATTGATTCGATGTGGTTAACAACAAAAGAAAACATCAGTGTTTGTAAATAATTACCTTAATGTAAAAATTATTGTAAAAATATACAAATAATAAATTAATAATCTAACGAATAAATGAAAATTGGCGAATTTCTTTTGTTCAAGTATTCCGATTTTATTAAATCAAATGTTAGTTAAGACAACTGAAGCTTGGGAACTACCTAGAATCAATTTTAAAGCATTCTTAATTAAAACAAAATAAATGAACTGTATTATAACAAAAATACGATGATTATAATGTAATAAGTGCCTGTAATCAATTGTAAACTTGATATTATCCATCTGTTTTATGGTGTTGTCTTAAAGAAATTAAAATACGGTACATTAAATAACTTTTTAATATTGATTTCAGAGTAAAAATGTAAAATATTTATTATAGCAAGAAAACTGTAAGGATTAGATGCAGAAAACCCATAACAAAATTGAAGACGACCATGAACACTATCTATTCGTGAAAAGAGATAGGGGGGGTTGCATTTAAAAAAATTGAACAACGGCAGTTACACAGGCTTGAACATTTGAAAAAACAAATGAAACTAAATGAATTTATGTCTAGGTTATTCCTTATTCTTTAATGTATAATTTATTGCCGTACGATAAACAATACGTTTACAGTTAGTCTTTCAAGAGAAGTTGAAAATCAGACCGTTTTTAATAAAATATTAATTTACTCTTAGTTGGTTAAATAAATATAAATATTTTATGCGCAACTGTTTAGAGGATTGATTGTTATGTCTTTCTATAAGAAAATACACAGGGTGTTCCATTTAAAAAAATTCTGCTACATGCTGCCATTACTTTACGTATCACTCTGTATGTACCAAAATAATTTTAGGTTATAGTGCTCAATAGGTAGAATGTCCTTGTGGAAGAAAAAAATTCTATCTCGTTCTATAAATGAGCTATGGAAGTAAGGGCGCTTAATAACTCACCCTGTATATATCCTGTTTAAAACAATTTATTTTTTTATTCAATTAAAAATACTTTTATAATCAAAAAATTAAAAGGGAAATCGGTTTAAGAAAATGGCAGTAAAATTTCTAATTGCCTCCCTTTTTGTGGTTTTTCCTTATTATCCTATTATCCTTAAACGCCAGGTGCAAAACTTTCAATTAATTATATTTTTATCATTTGTTCATTAACAGACTTCGGACACTTCGGAGCGATGCCATGGCTACGCACTATTCATTGGTCCTCGTATTGCGTAACCATGGCAACGCAACGCTCCGAAGTGTCCGAAGTCTGTTCATTAAACATCACTTTAAAATTTATCAACTTAAATATTTTAATGAAAAGTTTAAGTAGCAACATCCTGCGATCGCTTTTTGACCTGACATTGCAACAAAAAAAACTTAGATATTTTACCTTTATTTTTTTATTCCTATGCAAATTTTTAGATCAAGAAATCAAATCGTAAATTAATTGTAAAGAAGTGCTTTTCGATGCATAGAAGTTGTAGAGTAATAGGCCAAAATAAATTAAATAAATCCGGTTTAAAAACGGTTTAATTAATTTAATATTTTTATTCAGTTTTAAATATTCTAACAAACAAAAAGTTAAAAATTTAAGAAAGTAACAGTTAAATTCATTTCCTATTTCCTACCTTTTTGTACTTTTTTTTTCTTTACTATAAACACCAAGGTAAAATATCTTAAAATTTTGAATTAATTATATATTTACAATTTGTTTATTAATTCTAATTTTGTTTCGTTCATTTTTATTGCTATTTAGTTTCAATTGAAATCTCACTCTAACATTTGCCAATACATACATTAAAAAATGTTTTAACTTCAATGTTCTTGTATATTTTTGACTTACATGTATTTGCTTTTGCATACGTAATTTTTTTAATCGATGTACTTGATTTCGCTTTTATTTATGTCGTTTTATTATTTTTAGATTATTTTCTTTCTTTCTGATTTTCTTAAAATATTAGAATTTTTATTTAAAGTTATTTACTTTTCTAGTATCTCCTATTACTTATTGTTAGTTATCTTTAATATCATCTTGCTCAGATTTTAGTTAAATTTTAGTGATTGCTGAATAGATAACTTTTATACAAATTTTTTCATAATAATTTATGTTTGCAGTGTTATTCAGTGACACATTATCCATTAAGCTGTCGTTTTTCATAAAAGACAAAAGGACATCAAAGAGGTCATTTTGGATATACCTAACAACAGTTTAGATTCCACTGACAGTGTCAAGTTTCTTGGTATTCGTCTAGATAAACATCTGGACTGGAAAACACACTGCTTTGAGCTAATTTCTAAATTAAGCTCGATTTTGTTTTTATTCAGAAATCTGAAACCCCTGCTTAGCTTACAGCAACTATTGCAATTGCATCATGCCCAAGTAGTTAGTCGTTTGAATTATGGAATTTGCTTTTGGGGTCGTTCCTGTGTCATGTCCGATGTTTTTATTATGCAGAAAGGAATAGTTCGGTGTATGGTTGGGATCTCCAACAGATCCTCGTGTAAAGATAGTTTCAAACAACTTCGCATTCGTACGCATCCGAGTATTTTAATTTTTAATCTCTGTGTCTATATGTGTAGCAACATTGAGCACTTCAATACGAATAGTGACATTCACCAGTTAAATACGCGCAACAAAAATGATTTACGAGCTCCTTTTGCAAGACTGTCGGCCACACAAAATTCCCCGAGTTACTTAAGGTATTAAATTTATAATAAGCTACCTTATGAAATAAAAAATTGTACAAATATTAAAACATTTAAGAAATCTCTAAAGTACAAAAAAATAAAAGGCGGGAAATTTAAACTTGTTCTCAATCATTTTCGCTCGTGCTGTATATAAATGTAAGTTTAACAAAATTATTTGTTGTGTTTTCGGCTGTAAACGAGCCAATTAAACTTAAATGGATTATTAAATGTGAAAGGGGTGGTTTGCCCAGAAATATAAAATATAAAGCGTGACCCTGCAGTCGTTAAATTTTACAAGACGAGATAACTGCCGTTAGAACCTCAAGAATAATAAAACTTTTCAGGTGAGTTATTAGCAGTCATACTTTAATGCTCCTTGCTGGGTTGAACCTCCCCCAAATTGTACAAGGGGTGTCTCTTCTCTTAATTGCAGGAGATAGCGGAAATAAACTCAACATACGCCTTAATTAAATATTTCAGGCTTAAAGCTGAAGGCAAGCAAAAGAGTTTATTCGTTCTTCTGGGTCGCAACGATTTGATGGTGATTATGATTATTCAGCGAGGACAAAAGCGGGGGCTTGCTTTATTTGTGCAGAAGTCGGCAAATATAGTACGTATAATGATTTGCTTTCATGTAAGAGCCTCGTTCTATTTGCACTGTGGAAAAAGAAACGAGTCTCTGCATTTGCTCGCATTCGTTATTTTCCTTTTTTTTTCTTTATGGGAAGTACATATTTCTGAGCCTTGCTGAAATCTGAAATTATCTTTTTCGCATTGCAAAAGAACTGGCTTCTTTAATTTGTTTCCACGATACATACCCATGTAAGTTAATCCACTGCAACGTCTTGAGTTCTTTGATTGCCGTAAAAGGCACACCATCGAGTTCATTGTAGCTGAGATCCAGATATTTGAGACTCTTTGACGTCGAGCTGAAACGAGATATTAATGCGAGTAAGTCTTTTGAACTAAGTTCGCGAAAACATGCTTTGTTAATTGATAATTATACGCGGCGGTGCGGTGTAAGAAAATTTGTTATCCTAAGCACGTAAATACGATCCCCGGTGCAGCTTTGAAGTCGCGACCTCCAAAGCTCCGCGAAGAAACAATAAAACTGCGGCGGCATGCAAAACGCTCCGCTCCAAATACTAATGAGTAAAACCAGCTTTAACGCGCGGTGCTTCGCTTTGTGTTGGGAGGGCCCTTTATGGAGATGTTTAATTTTGGCCTCAGACGTTATGGGCTATAATGTAAATTGTAAATAAAACCGAGGGTAGGTAATCACGGTTGGTGTTAATTTGCGTATGGATGAGTGGCCGTTGTTCTTCAAAAGTCTAATAAAATTCATGAAAACTGAAAAATTAATTCAGTTAAGTAGGTCCCATTTATTCCAGACGTTTCACCGGAGTTCCGCTAACTGGCGATCTTCTTCGTGGTGTCCTTGCTGAAAAATTTGATGGCGTGGTTATAAATCGACCTTGTTGGCCGTCCATCTTGATGTTTGGTAATACAACGGTTCATAACGCCGCACATCGCAAGAGGATGCGCTCCTTGGAACGAAGGTGGTAACTGAAGTTGACGCAATTGGTCACTTAATGTGGTATCACGAAAGTGGTTCACGCATCCTGTTATTCGCATTTCGAAGGCCTTGACGACCCCAGAATCAGGTGACGTGCATTCACAGCTGATGTTGAAGGTCAGTAGATATACTATGCCGGCTTTAAGCCAAAAACCCATAAGAAATAACACAGGCCTCGAAATTGAAATTTTTGCGCGGATGGAGGTCGGATCTTACCTTGTTGTTTAATATTCAAGAGACATTCCGGCAACTTTACATCAGTATTTTAATCTTTGCTTTTGCTTAATAATAATTGTCCCTCCAGGAAATATATCGGTCTCATATTTAACGTTAAAGTGACGACACCGTGTTCCATGTATTTCCGAATCTCTGGCTCACGTAAACACCGTTGTTCTAAGAAGCAACACTCAGTTCTCACGCACCCCAATTTGTATTTACCTCACCCCGACCACCCTTAGATTTTAAGAAGTAGTGTTAGATCAGTTGTAGATGAGACGTTGAATAAATAAGTTCGTTATTACTTTGACTCTCATTCAATACACTCAATACAGTGAACCATTAGCAGAAACGTCGTAAAGGTGCTGAACAATCAGATAACAGCCCAAGACGTCAACACTTGTTATATTTCTTTTTTGTTTAATATTTTGAAAGCATTCTATAGTTTGTTTTTAAACTAGGAGGAGTAACAGTTGTCAGCCTGCTGTAGGTAGATTGACACCGTAACACTAAATTACTAAATCAGAAATTAATTTGACTCGCTTAGGAAGTTTACAAAGTCTTCAAATAACCAGTCGTTAGCAACAGATTTGCTTATAAAGTATAAAATTGACTGAAATTGTCACATGAATTGTGAAAGATATTAATTTTTTGGTTTAAATTGAAGGCCTGTGTAAAACTGGCTGTCAAATAGCCAATACCGTTGCGAGTTTTTGGCGGGCAAAATTCAAACTACTTCTCCTAGTTTAAAAACAAACTATAGTGGCGACTAGGTTGACATGCAAAGCTAAAGTTACTGTTGTTTAGTTTTTTTTTGCTTGTTAAGTTAATAATTTTGCAACGAACAAACTGATAAGATTGTTTCGCGTTTTGATGTTTTATGTCACTTGATTCTTGACATTCTGCAATGTCAGATTAACTGACTGACTGCGCTGTGATCGTATTTCAACAAATTTTTGTGTGGAACTTAGTTCACCCCTTTTAAAACATAAATAGAAACAAGTGTGCATTACTGGTCATTTCGTCGTAAATTCAAACCTTTGTATTGGGATTACGTATGATCCAGGCCATCTCCACGAGTTAGCCGGTCGTGAGATGAACTTAATTTGCACATTTCAACATTTGTAACCAGGTAGGTCACAAAATGTTATAGTTCCAAAACGACGTTGGCAATATTCGGAAATTTTTAGTCAATTTATTGTGGCAACCCTGATAGCTCGATCGGCCCGAATGGGCATTTTCGATAACAATGGTCGGAACTGACGGCATCTGCGATCATCTCGCGTCATCCTGTTTGACTTTGTTGGAACGTTTAACTTTCGTGATGCTTGTGTCGTTGTGATTATAATTATCGGAGTTTTCTTTTTGCTAAGGAAGCTTAGGGAAACTCACATTCAACGTGGACGTAGTTTTCCTTAGTGCATCGCTAAACTATATAGATTAGTGCTGATTTCCATTACCCTGCCAGGGCCTGCTTTTTGGGATAACTCTTTTGGTACTCTTCCGTTTGGTACTCTTTTGATACTTGGTTGGGAATTGCTACCATCGGAACTCAGCATTTGTGCTCTGCTCTCTTGTACCTACTACCGAATTGGAAAACGCATTCGACTGCGAGAGGAGGTGCTTACGCAGTTGATTCATAATAATCGTTACGGACAGCGTAGAGAAAACTCGTAGGAGGACGTGAATGACCTTGGCCTACTGGACATATTCTTGGTTACATAAGTCTGTTCACAACCTCTGCTAACCATCGCGTGACGCTGCGTTGCGTTATGAGTGAATTTTCGACAGATCTTGCGCCTTTCATCAGTTGAAGACAATTATTGTAGACTTAATAAGGCGGATTGGTCTGATTTATCGAGTAAATAAATAAATAAGTGCACAACAATTTTGAATCGTTTTAGTTATAGTGTTTTAGTCGACATTATGTCGGATCGAATTAGTCCCTTTGTAACTTTTTATCTGATCTTGTAATTTTGTGTGCGTAATTAAAGCAATTATTATTTTTTATTATTATTTCGGATTAGCTGAGTTTTTTGTTCACCCTGGCGCATACGCCATTTTTCATTGTTGCTAGTTCAGGAAAAGCTGATGATAGATACAGCACAGACTTGTTATGGATTCAAGAGTAGCTATATAATTTACATTAGAGTTTTGTGTTACTTAACAAAATGCATCTGCAAAAAACTAAACAAAATAACGTGTCGACTCTAAAATTTAACACTGTTTGTTCAACATAGCCACATTTAAAACGTGATATACACTAATAGCTGTGGCGCCAAATTCAAAGTGTCAATAATTTAAAATCACACTGTACTTTCAATGACGGTCGATGACAGAAAAATCTGACTTTTGTGGCAAAGAAAAGGAATGCTTAATAGCTTAATAGATTTCGTAGTTTATACGTAGAAGCTACAAATTAGATCAGAAGGGGTAGGAGCGGTAATAAAGACTCGGAACAGCAAGGACGAAATAACAAAGCAAAAAGAAAAAGTTTACAAAAAAGAATACACACCAAGAAAAGTAGAAACCAGAAGAAAATTTGGTGTAAAAATGGAAGAGCAATTTTTCAGGTTGAAACAAACAGGAAAGAAACACATCATGGAAAAAAATGGAACACAGCAAGGCAGGAACACAATAAAAGAAAAAAAAAAGAAGACCTGGGAAAGATGGATACAAGAAGAAAAGTTGAAGGAAATTTGGACAAAATATAAGAATGATACAAGAAGTAATAGAAGACTAATATTATTAAATTATAAATTAAAAAAAAATAATAATAAAAAGCCAACGTAGATACTCGAAATTTGCTCACATTCAAATTCAAGTCTTATTTTGTTTAGTTTATCCATATTTTTAGCAAATCAATATTACACTCTGCTTTAATCAAATTATTCCTTTGCAATACAGAACAAAAGGCCCACCGCTGCCCGTTGTGCAGATTGTGCAATGCACAAGGGCGCCAGATAGTTTGTAATTATTTAAACAGATGAAATTCGTTTGAAACTAAAACAGCAAAAATAATTATATTCAAAAGTACCTTGTTTATAAATTTTATTTCAGCAGAATTAGTTTTTGTTCAAAATTTTAAAAGGGCCCTTGACACCCTAACAACGGGCCTGACAAAACCATAAATAATCAGCGTGCATTGCTTTGGAGAGAAGTAAATCATCATTTCTGTAAATGTCGGGATCATTTTTAACCGATAAGGAAGTACTTCAATAAAAAACTGTAAATAAAAGACAAAAGACAAGGTCGAAGGAAAGAGAAGAACCGGTATGTAAGGAAAAGTAAAAGAAGATTTCAAGAAGTTCAAAATAGAAACAAAAAGTAGAAAACTGAAAACAAAATGTTGGTAATCGTGAAGAATGCAAAGATTATATAAAAACAGTTTTAAGTCCTCTTAAATTATTCAAGAGGATATGAATGCGGTAGTAGAAGTTAGGCTAAGACACACTTATCTGGGAGGTTACGATCCTCAGAGGCCTACTATACCAAGGAGAATAAGAAGAGATAAGTAAAATTGAATCATTATTCATCTTTACGAACTGTGTATAACTCTTCCAGTGGTCTCCCAAATTCTAAATGTCTGTTTTTCCATTGACGGTTTCCACTGTTTGGTTCTGCATTTACTTCGTTTAATTCTTTCTCATTCTCCTTCGTTCTTTCCACCGCCATTACTCCTAATAAAAGCTAGGCTAAAAGACCTCATGGAGAAGAAAATGACAAAGAGATAAGACATATTGCTACGTTATTCGTTATTGATCAATTCTGTTTGTTTACACTTCAATAACGCACATTATATTTATCCATGTATGTACTCGTACATGAGATTCTTTTAGATTCAGGGCGTAACTTTTTTCTTTTATTTTAAATTAATAAAAATCTATGAACACTTTTGGGTCCTTTGCTAATTACTTAGATACGAAGATAATTACTTAAATTTTTTTATTGAAAACTTCCTTCATCCTAAACGACTGCTTCCCTTTCATGGTCTCCCAAATTTGTTCCCTCTCACTTACTTATTCCATTTTATTTGGATCCGTCCCTGAGACACTTTTTTGGGAAGTTAGAGTTCTCAAAGGGCTACCACGCCGTAGAGAAGAAAATAAAAAAGAAGAGATAAGAGGAATTTTATTTACAATTTTTTTTTTGGAGAACATATCTGCATGTTCCTTCTTATTCCACTTTACTTAGGTCTTACTCATTTATACTCTCTCGCTTTCTTTCTTTTCCCACCGCCACTGCTCCTAGTAAAAGTAAAAGATAAGGTATCTTCTTTGGGGGGAAGTTATGGCCCTCAAAGGGCAGTTTGCTTCGGAGAGGAAAAGAAAAAATAAGAGATAGGGCGAATTTTAAGTCTTTTGGAAACCAGAAAAAAGATAATTCGATCAAAACCAAAATGCCAACACCTCCGTCAGCGAAACTGATTTACGGAAATTAAAAATAGACAGGACATTTAATATGAATATTTAAAAGCAGTAAAAAATAATAAGAGGAAAGAAAATAAGAAAGGCAGGCAAGGTTGAGAAAGAAAAGAAACTTATTATTGTAGTTGAGCTATTTTATTTTAATTATTACAATAAGTGTGGGTGACCACGCGAGACTCGGAATATGTTGAAAATCAGGTTCAGCCTGATGTATAGGCCACCCATATGACGAGAGGATGACATGTTGTCTAGAATAGTTTTCACGTTTTCAGAAGTTTCGCGCTCTTACTAGTTGACATTAGATCGGTCGAGACGAAGGTATTGTTAGGTATATTAAAATTATGTTACAGCTTTTTTTTAAATCGAAATTAACCAATTTGTTTTATTTATTGCTGTGAAGTATTTATATCTGCAGTTCATTTTAAAAACAGCGGAAGTATAATAAGATGCAGACAGGATGCTCTGTAATAGAAATTTATGATTCTTCATATCCAAAACGTTTTGAATCTCGTGGGTACAGTTATTTGACAAGTATAAGTCAGCTTTACATTGTTTTTTTTTTTTTTAATTTTATATATTCATAAGTTTTGATAAAGATTTCGTAACTAATATTAATTAGTCTTGTTTTTTAGTCATGATAAATATAGGGTCTCCACAATTGATTGTAACCCACGTGATCAAGTTGTGCATGGTAGTTAGGTAATACAGACGGTTGGCAGAATTGCGATAGCTCTAAATTTAGTTTCTCGGGGGCGTTGATCCAGGGTTTTATGCGTTGTATGTTTTTAGACTTGTCGATATTTCTAACAAATAGTTTATGTAATTGTATCTCTAAAAAGATACATTCACAAAGTTTATTCACCATTAAAGCAATGCACTTTGGGAGATATATCGTACTTCCAACCGGAATACAGTCATTTCAGATGGTTATAGTGGTTATAGGTCACGTGGGATACAAGATTAAATGAAGATCCGATAGATGTGATTTGATTAGGATTTAGCGTCTTATTCCATTGATCTATACCGACTTCAAATGAAATATAATTAACTGAAAACGTTGCGTATGAATTTCCAACAAAGTATCTGCTTTTGCTCACAGGAAATGAATCTATTATTCAAGCACTACATAGAACAAAGGGGCGCAGTTAAAGAGACTCGAGCGGGGGCAAAATAATTCAACTCAGTTCGCGCGTGACCATCTCGAATGAAACTTTTGATGCCATCTGTCGCTTTCAAGGGAAATAGATTGGAGGAAGCCAAGAATGAATTTGAACATTTTCAAATTCGCAACTTCTGGGGCAGCACAGTACACGCTGCGTGAAAGATTGTCTCTGCGGGGGGTGAGTATTTCGCGAAAGCTGTGCGGAGTGTCCACGAGATAAAATAGTTAATTTTCAAATGACAAGAAAAAATTTGTCAAGCTTCGCAAACTGTTTGTGTAGAACAAATAAAAATTGTAAGTAAGAATGCTGATTCAATAAGCAAGAAAAAAAAATGAAGTATTTTTTTATAATGATTTCAGTTTAATACGCCTACCTATACAGGGCGTTACTGAACTTGGATCATTAATTAAAACTGAAAAAGAAAAATCTATTACACGATCAACAATGCAAAATAAATACCAATACCAGATTTAAATATAAAATATGTAGATACGTTTGGAGATAGTAAAATATTATTTTATTTGACTATAACATCCTGAATTCTTGAATAATTTAAGTCACAAAATCTATATATGAATTTCCTGTATTTTTCAAAGACTATTAAATATCTCTTTAAATATACAATTCAAGTATGTATCAAGGTTGGTAGAGCTGAATTCTAATTAGGAGGTTACCTCATCAAGAGGAAAAAGTCACTCGTACCACGTGACAAAATGCACTGATCACGTACACCAAGCATTTACATTAAATGTTGTTACGACCACAGGATTTTTTCATCTTTAATAAATAGTATGACGGAATGACGTCTTCGAAGAACCCATCCACGTCATGGGTTCTTCGAAGACGCTCCGGGACGTTTGAGATGTCTTCCCGAAGACACCGAGATTATTAGGAAAAAAGTCCAAATGAGAAAGCAGAAAATGAAATTTTAATGACATTCTGCATCCTAAAGCTTTATACCGATTGCAGCAGTTAATTTATTAAAATTTTATAATTTTCATCTTTCTTGTTTCCAAGAAAGCCTTTAAACTAGATTAACAAAATAATTCCAGGCAGTAAGTTATTTTTCATGAAGTTTTAGGAGAAAGTTAGAGTCCTTAATTACCTTTTTTATTTGAGGATCTATGAAAATACCTTCTTTTACTTTAGCATCACCAAATTGAGGAAATATTGTCCTTAGAGATCTCCATGCATAGTTCTTACAAAAAAAAGAAATAATATTCCTATTTAAATTGTTTCCTAAAAAATTTTAATGAACGGTTTACGTAAATAAGTCTGTGTAGTACCAGTCATAGTTAAAAAAAATCTGACGTGCAGCAACACTTTTTACGCCCTAGTATGTGAGTATGACTTAAATAGATTAAAAATATAAGGTGTTTATTAAAGTTGTCTGACCTGTGTTCCCTAGTGTAATCATATTTTGACATTTATCTAATGCATTTATCCAATGTCAAGAAAAATAATACCCTTTTTTTTAAAAAATAAATAAAATAGGCTTGTTTACTATATTATTATGTATCCCACAAATTGCAATTCATTTCTAATCTTACATTCTATTAACTTGTTCATTTTTGTCCTTCTATGAATGAATAATTTAAAGAAAATTGTAAGTGTTAGGGGAAAATTGTTTACCTGGGTTGAAGAACCTTTTTCATAAACAATTTTTCAAATGTTCTGGTTACGGCTGTAGAACTGAGTAGGTGTATACGATAGTAAATCGTTCAATTTCATGGTGAAAGATAAAAATCTGCTCACATTCTTCAATTTCTTGGTGCGCAATTGAGATCGGCAGTATTTGAGCGCAAAAAGAAAATCCTATGGGGATCCTCGCCAACCAAAACTTATACCTTTGCTGAATTAATACGTCTTCGTCAACCAAAACTTATCCTGTTGCTGCTGTAAGCCGCCTTCGACAACCAAAACTTATTTTTGCTTCTACAAACCGTCTTTGTCCAACAAAACTTATCCTGTTGCTGCTGTAATCCATCTTCGTCAACCAAAACTTATTCATCTCCGAAGAAACGGTTGAGAAGTTGAGACTGTCTTGAATTGAATGCTTCATTGCTGTATCAAGGTGTAACTGTTGCCAATCCTGGGAGCTGTCTGATAGACTTCTCGTGGCTGGTGTATTTCTTAGAAACAGATGCTCGCTGAGTTCCATCCTTGAATCAATAGGAACATTCTTCTTGTGCACCACAGGTATAGTGAACTAATTTTTATCAGCATCAAGTAGCGGACCTAAAATTATTTTATTATAAAATTTGATACATTGTAAATATTAGAAATAATTAGTTATATTAGTTAATTATGCGGAATTCGAATTCCTGAATTAAGGTTATGTCATACGTCATACTTACGTTATCTTACGAAAAGTTATAATTTACGTGTAATGCGTTATATGTATTATATTCATTAAAAAAAAAAAAGGTAAATTGTTCATCCGATTCTTGGTGTTTAATTCTATTTGTACTAATTATTTTGATTAATTTTGATGATTAAATCTTTGGTGCACAACCACATACCTTGACACAACATTGAGTAGCGACATCTAGGGAGAATTTAGTTTTCGCTATTATCCAGTGCACGGCTTCCTCGATTAATGAAGCCCAGTGTGCTTCATCCGGCTAGCCGCATTCTTAGTTCAAAGCTTTTTTTCTGTGCTTAGAGGGAGCTACAGTACAGTAAAACATCATATGACATTTCTTATTTGTCAAGGCACGATTTCAAAGTTGATTTTGGATGATGTTGAAGTAAGTCATGATCATAAGTTTATTAGTGCTCTTAAATAAATTGTGTAATGGCAGCAGTATCAACACGATCAGCAATGACAAAGCAATGATCGTTTATTAAGCTTTGGTCTGGCTGGCTTCGGCAATGGTTATTATGATGGGTGTTTGCATAACGATGAAATCTTCAATTCTGACTATGAATTTTGATGTGATTGAAGCATAAAATTTAATTCTAAGTGGAAGACACCTTTAAGCATTGCAAGTTATGTGTATTTTGTACATTTGAAAATAATTTATTATTAGTTTGCAACTTCAGATCTGACACATTGGAACTGTTGCTGAAACTAAAAAAACTAAAAAACTGTCGTGAGAGAAATGTTTACTGCAAACTACCGCATACTCCGATAAAGGTGCAAAATCTAAAGAAACGTAACGACTTTTAACATAAAGTAATTTTACAGCATTAATGTTGTACCTGTATGATTTAACAAAATCTCTTTCCACTTTAAATTTACTTCCATATTTGCTGGTATGCAATGGAAAGAAACATTGTCTTCCGAATTGCAATTGCTTACGCAACATCTCTGCGTAGAGGCATTTTTTTAAATAACGAAATCAAATTTAAAACGAATTATTTGAATTATCCGTCAAATCGTATAAATATTTCAAATTGACGTGTACACATAGTTACTTGAAAATTGTCCAGAGGGCGATACAGTACAGTGCGTCAAGGTCATTTTTCCAGGAACAACTTTTTTTGAAATGCGGCTAGCCGGGTAAAGCACACTGGGCTTTACTAATCTAGGAAGCCGTGATCCAGTGGGAAATCATTACCGATTTTAAATAGTGTGGCGCCCCTTTCATTACATTATTTTATTAAATTAATTTTTGTCTCGACGAGCTAGTTCGGCCCCACTTAATTTTCCCAGGTGGGTTATCGCATCTCAGATCAGAGAGTGTGATAAGTGACAAGCGGTAATTTTTATTAATAAACATATTTTTAATGTTAATTTGCGCACGGATGAAGTTTATGTTGGTAAATACGTGATGTATCGCAAAACTAAATCACACCAGTCAATTTGGAAGCTTTTCCGGATGCATTTTCACGAGTCGTTTCAATGATAATGTACCGTGTATATATTTGTTACACGTTTTAATGTTTGCCTGCATACAATGGTGTTGCAAAAAGTGAACGGGCCTGTGTGCTAAGTAATTTTTTGAGCGTTCTATTTAGGGTGCGTTTACTATAGATCATAAATAGAAATAATTTTTAATTCACTCCAATCAGTTCAACTTTAAATTGAATTGATTTGCTTGCACTCGCAAGGAAAGTTGGATGTGCCCCTTAAAGTCATTCTTTTCCGGAAAAATGAACTTGATAACAACGAAACTACCTCGCCGATGGCACGCAATAACAACCCCCCCCCCTCCTCTTAACAAATAGCAGCTGACGTAATTCATTTTCTCTTAATTCGGTTTAGTTCCGAAAACAGGAACGAAATTACCATAAAAATGCAAAAAGTAATTTCTTCGGAACTTCCCTCCCAGCAAAAAGCAGAGAGCTTTTACGAAGCGCGCACAAAAAGAATGAGTTTTTTTTTTGCCCGCCCGTTCCTTTGCGACGCTTCATAGGTTTCGTGTTATCACGTTGAGCTCGAAATGAAATATTTCGAAACAAAGGACCTGCGCTAATTCGACGATAAGATATTTCTTTGAAGGAGGAATTACATTACGGCAAGTTAATCGGATGCAACAGCTTGAAAACACAATGTTACATACAGGGCGTTACAAAAATCAAAAATTTGGGGAGCCAGCTTTAAGTACGACACAAAAAATCAAAATAAGTTGAAAAAGAAAACGAATTAGAAACGGTCACTTTCGGTATAGCCCTCGTACATATTTTGAAATAAATTTCCAGCCTGATACTATTGTATTTACTATCCCTTCGTTTTGTTACGTCGCGTCGCGTCGATTATTGACGTTTTGAAGCCAAACACTATAGTTCAATAAATCACATGCCTGATTGCGCTGATCAGTTTAATGGGACAGGTCTCTCATACATAAATAATTTTGACGGAGCAAAGTAACAGTCCAGCAGTTATGGATGGCTCCAGGTAGTCAATTATTGACGGGGGGGGGGGGGTAATTTAATTCTACGTACGCCGATATCAGAAACACGAAGCTTCAGACGTAAGTCTTGGTAAACTGACTTAACACGCGAAACCTATCAGTTTTTGACATGGAACGACGTTTCACTGGATTCTTTTTTAAAACACTTGTAATTGGGATCAGTTCTTTTAAGAAATAGATTAGTAAAGCCACCGCCTAACAAAAATCACGATAGGCAACCATACATGCGTCCATGTAAGGAATCCATAAGAAAGTGAACTAAAGTAGTCCCATGATTAAATCTAGAATAATTGTTGAGTATTTACAACATTATTAACTTCTGAAACTATACTCCTTTAGAGGGAAACTGCATTAACATGTGAGTTGAAAGCATTAAATTAATACATAGTTCGGAGCACGGATTTTGGCACAGAGCATCTTGCACGTATCCACATGTACATAGTTACTTCGGCAGTAATCTAATTTCCTTACCTCATGGCAACTATGCACTATATTGCCGAAATCGAATAATCTTAGAATACTCCCTGAACGTCAGAACGAGCAATAGGCCGCCGTGTATTAAGTTTTCAAACGGTGTTAGCATACGAAGGGGTGAGGGTTTACGCTCGCAATTTAATAATGCACAAGCAACTCGTATGCATATGAAGTGCGCAATAAAGGAATACCTGAGAGATGGAGTAATAAGTAATAAGTGGTGTCTTTACCTGAAAGCGCGATCCGCCACGTGTTGAAGATGATTGTTGGAGAGGGTGAGGGAGTGTACTTGGCACCCGGCCAAACTTTCGGCTTCAAGGGCGGGAATCCGCGATCCCACCACCTCCAGCTGACTGATGCTGCCCTCGGGTAAGTCTGCAACAAGCAACGTCTTCACGCTTTTATGCTTTTGGCGGGCTTACGTCACGCGGATTTACATGATTTCAAATCGTTTGATGGAGTTATTTGAGAAATGTCTCATGCATAAGTGATTCGAATCCGTTTCGTCTTGACTCGGCAGTAAAAGGTTTGTTTTTATTACTTTATCAAGCTAACTTTCAAAGAGGTATACATAAAAAATCAGGAAATGGTTACATTATAACTTTTTTTTAAAAGCTTTGCAATTGATTAATTATCATCACTGCTACCTGTTTTTTGAAAATTGCTATCTGTTTTTCTACCTATTGTATATTTATAAACTGCTACCTGTTTTTACTTACAGATGAATGTATGTATGTATAAATATAAATATAAATATAACGGTCGGATGGGGTTGATTCTTGTTACCAAAATTTTTGTCAAACTGTAAAAGAGATAAACCGCAATTCCTTTGTTTTAGCTTTTCTTAGCGATTGTTTTTTATGTAGCCAGGAATCGCTCTCAACGACTTTTATATATGGAATGGATTTCGGTCCCCTACCGTACCGATGCTATCTATATGTATAAATAATTCCGGAGGTGAAGAAATTTTCACCACTTCTTCTCCCTTATCTTTTTATGTCTGAACAATTTTTGTATTCAATGGAATTTTGTACTTTTTACTAAATATGTATTCAATGAAAATTCGTATAAATTGAAATAAAATTTTACAGGTAAAATAGCATAAGAAATAACATCCAAAAATGCTACCTATTTTTTATGCCACCGCCTAGTAAAAGATTCTGTTACAGCCAAATTTAATCGCACAGAATTTTATAGCGAGCTGGCAACGTCTCCTGTATGTATATATTGTCTGAACATCTGACAACACTGTTGAGTTCCCGTGCCGGAAGCATCTATTTGAATTTCCACGTTCGTATTGGTTCTTTTATTCAGAACTCTTGACGCCATAATCATGCCGTTGGTTACCGCTTATGACGTAATGATATTTCGTTGTCTTTCCGCTGTACGTTAGCGCCTGGTTCAGTTCCCAGTTCGCTCTCGTGGTGTATAGTTGCGTGGTTTTGTGATAACGAAATTCTTGCTCTGAAAGTGAGGAGAATTTAACAACGGCCCTGCCGGAATAGAATTCACACTACCGAGCGAGTTTTGGGGTATTGTCAGCCCCATCCCAAGCTTGGGATTCCCACAAATCTCAGGGAAAATATTGAACAAACTGGCCAACGCCATTTTGGGACGCTAACGGTTTTCATTTCTCTTCAGGCTTCTAGTACAAGCTTCCAGACTTGCAGTTATCAGTTTCCGGACAAGTCGAAGTAATATTTCGATTTATCGTATCGAGCCAATTTGTGCCTTGCGAATCCGCTTTGAACCGGATCTCCGGTGTTAGAAACAACCCACAGGTGGCGTCGTGAGTGCCAACTTCACTCCGTGGCCCGACAGACAGCAAGGTCGTGAGTTTTGACGTCTTCCCTTATTTATTTATTTTTCTTTCGTGAACGGTTATTGCATGCCTTACCGGAGAGCGAATTTCGACTAAATGCAGTGTTGCATGTACAGATTTAAATTATAGAAAGTGAATAACTTTGTGAACTGTAGGTTTATTGAGAACTTGCGATTTGATTAAATTTTGTTTTGAACAAGCACAGGCTTAACCTCGTCAAGGTATATCCGCTACTTGTTCAACGATTTAGTATCCAGTAAAGTTTAAATTTGTTAACTTTAGATTTGATTTTGATTTCTACGTTCATGTACCTACCAGTGGGTCAAGTTTAGCCTCTATTTTGTTTTCGACTTTTTGCGCAATCCAGTCAGTTCGGGGATACCGACGAGATTGTTTGCCTATCGGCTGAGGTCTTCTGTCCTGTCGCCCTTTAAGAATTTAACATCACAATGACCCACTGCCTTCTCACTGTTGCTAGCCGAGGGAATAGCCGATAGTTAATACAGCGCAGAATTTGTCACCTAGTCAAGGTAAGGTTGAGGCTGAATTTCAAGTAAATTTGGTGATAATACGATAGGCAACCATTTGTGCCGTTTGTGCTTACGTGACTTTCGGCATGTTTCAACATGAGGTGATTTTGTTTAGCTGCACTAATCCTCAACTCTTAGTGGTGTTTTATTTCACTTTTTTCCCGGATAAACCAGAGTCTATCCCGTAACAACCCCACCCCGATCTATTTACTCTGCGCGTGTTCTTTCTTCGTCGGGTCACTCTTGCCGCTAAAGTCTTAACATGTACACGTATTGTCAGTGCTTTGATCATTACAAGCTTTCCCATAAGTCCTGTGCTGTGAGAAAAGAACAGGCTTGTATTGGTAGTCGTACCCCCTTTTCTGACTACTCCTTTTGTAACGCCATCGCTATCCACCCCTTTCCCCGTTGAAGTTGAACTCGACCGTAGGCGATACGAGCCAACAGGAGAGATCGTGACGTGACACCGTGGCTCTGTCTTGCTTAGTGACGTAATTGACAGCACTGGCCTCCTCCGCTAGATTGTTTCTCGATTGGTTTTTCCAACCTCACCTTGACAGCTGAGTGTCCAAGTGTGGATGTAATACAAGGTCGGAAACATTTTGTTTTATTGTTTATTTTGTATTATATTAGATGCTGCGTGGCGTTAATGGCGTAATTTTAATTGAATAATTTTTCTGTAAACTAAAGGCAGATCTGTTTCTCAGTTACAGTTTTAATTAATCGATAACCGTTTACATTCTTTCTTTTACTCTACTCACCGAGACTCCGTCCGGGTTGTACAATTTATTTCTGTTTATTGTGTTTGAATTTTTGAGCAGTACTTTTGAGCAGTATTTTATTGTCCCTTTACTTTTGGAGTTATGTAGGCCCATACCTTTCTCCAAGAGTTAGCCGGCTGTATTGGAGAACTTAATTTGCACTCCTACAATTTGCTGTCCTTCAGGTATGTAGCACTTCAAGAGAGAAATAGCCTTCGCCCTGCTACCACAAAATCTTTAGAATACTACTCAGGCCTTTTATTTACATTTAAACTGGGCAGAAAGTTTGCGCTGCTTTTCATCAGCTGTTGCCCCAGACAGCTCAGTGAAGATGGGCGTTGATTTGAAGAAGTTAGAAGGCGCCAGGGTGGACAATTACCCAACTGAAGATGAAATATCGCAATAGGTTTGCACAACAAAACCAGGAGGTTTTATTTTAAACTCGGTTGTTCGCTGAAGGTGGACGTACAAATATACAAACAGCTACAATAAACAGTTGCTTCAATTACTCGCACAAAATAATTACGATTGTCACAAACAGGTGAAACATATGCGACAGCAGGTCGCTGAATACATTACGACTAAAACGAGTGTACAACTTAATTATTTATTCTATTCAACACTGTTTTACTGCAACAATTCACATCGGTTAATTGAAATTTGTAGAAAATTCGCTCTTAATTAATGCAGCGTCTCGAAACAGTTGAGAAAACGGAACGAACTCACGCAATCCAAAAATACGTTCGTAGGTCAAGGTCGATCTTTTCCTCCTGCGAGACTTCTGGTACGAAGTCCAAAGCGATTACTCAACCAGGTACGTTCGTTGATCTCAGCGACACGAATCTGCAGAGCGCAGCGGTGTGTTTCGGTAGAATCAAAAGAGGTAACCAAACGTAAAAAGTACTAAGAGAGGTAATCAAACGTAAAAGTATCCGAAAGTAAGAGTACCAGAAATTAAACATATTTAGCAACAAGATGGCGTCACTTGTTAGCCTACGTTAAGTGGTTTTCTTAATAAGGCCTGGGCCCTGGCAGGGTACTAGAAATTTCCCTGATCGTTTAGCGGTGCACTTATGAAATTCCGACCACGTCGATATAAATTTTCCTAATCTTTCTTTAGCAAAAACTTAACGATAACTTATATATATATATAATCATTTCCCTTTCTACCCGAAGGTGTAGGGAAACGATAAATTAAAACACACGATATAAGCACCAGAAACAGAGTTAAAGGAAACCAAACAAAGCGAAATAAGATGACGCGGAATGATCGCAGATGTAGTCAGCTCCGACCAATCAGAATTCATTACTATCAAGAATGCCCATAAAAGGACACGTCACGTGGTCTTCACTAATCGTACGCCTGCTCCCTCGGGTATCAGGATTGCCATAATACAATCTAAAATCTGCAAATACTGCCAATTTATCCATTTGAACTGTAACAACCCACGCAGCGAAATCATAACTGGGCCACTTGCTGAAAAAGCAGAATTTTCTTAACTTGCCGATTTTAAGGCTATTCAGAATGGTGCCAGCCGCAATCATTAATTTAGTTTTTAAATTGAAATACATAATAATTTTTTCTGTATAATTTGGGGGCTTCTATGGGTAAATGAAAGTAAACCAATTAGGGATGTCCTTGCTTTTCTGATTGATCTGATAGAACTGTTTGATCATCCGGCTTTTTCTGTGGCATTAATTTTTGGAATACTTTGTGATGAAAAGTTCTTCTTAGGCAGTTTCACCCGGAAGAAAGACGAAAAGAAGAAGAAGAAGAAAAAATCGAAATTAATTGCCGGTAGTTTGCACAGTACCTTATCGTACCTATCACCTGAAACAAAATTAACAATACGTCTTACCCCTCTATCAGCAAGGGAACTATTTATCAGAGCTCGGATGTCGCCCGTGAGGAATGTGTAAAAGCGGATTAGCCGTGTTTAATCAGTGTTACGCGCGGTCGACTATCTCATTTGTCGAATTCGTTGGACTCCCGGAAGGAAACGCCAATTCTGATTCCTGGAAGCCACAATTTGTACACTCGCAAGGCGTTCACCGCCGATATTTCATCCTCACCTTCTAAACCGACGACCTTAAATCGCACCCTCGGACTGTACGCGCTTATCTGGCTGGAAGGATTTTTCTTTCAAACTTTACCAGTAGAATTTTTTTGTTAACTCTTGTTAAGTTAACTCCGCAATAAAATTTGGTTGATTATAAATCAGCCGTATCGTCTTAAACTCTTCAAATTTCCCGCCTACATCTGCTTCTACAGTAGTAGCGACATCTATTAACAGGACATTCACTTCTGTTTAGTTGGTGGTCTAAACTAGTGCTGGCAACGGATAACCGATTTTGGATATTTTGGATATTCGCGGTGTACAGCATGTCGCTCATGCAAATAGAGTTGCATAACTTGAATGTGAATCTAAATGAAAACTTTTTTTTTATGCAACTCTATTTACATGAGTGACATGCTGTACACCGCGAATATCCAAAATATCCAAAATCGGTTATCCATTGCCAGCACTAGTCTAAACATCAGATTTTAATCGCCACCGTTGATTCCATTACACGATTTATGACATTTTTTTTCTAAACGCCTTCTTTTTTCAGGGTGTGAATTTTTTATTTTATAAAGAAGCGCGCCATCTATCTAAATAAATCCTAATTTTACGCACGAATAAAATATATCGCCTCTATATAAATTTATTCAATTCATTTGGAACGACGTGACCTTAGCCCCCGACACTACCCTCGGGGTACTTTGGCTGCGTCGAGGGAAGTGAAATAAGTTTAAGCGTTTAGCCAAGCGCCTGAAGGGCGAGCGTCGAAAATAAAAAAGGGAAAGGTTGAAGGATTTGTTTTGTTGTTTTGTTATAAATGCATAAGAAAAGTTTCCGGGTGGAAACATTTGTTTACGCGGAGATTTTTATTTTTACGAGAGGGCCACCCTTCCCTCAGGGTGTACTATATTTTATCGATTGCACCACCCCCCTCGAAGTGATTAATGTAAGCGTAACGGAACGTAATTTAACAATTTACTTGGCGCGCACTAAACAAAGCTAAACGAATTTGTAATTCCTATCGATCTTATACATATAAAAAAAAATTGAGGAAACATCGCAAAGCAAAATTTAATTAACAAAACTAAAATTAATTCAATAATAAAAAAGAAATTTAGTAAACGATTGCCATTTCCAATCGTAGTAAAGAAGTTGTAGTTGTAGTTTTAAATAATGAATAAAATAAATAAAAAGCGTAAAAAATTGAGTAGTGTTATTGCTCCTAATTAAATTATTTTAATTTGGCTCAAATGAAATATAAACTGTTTGAGTTTCACGCTCATTAAAACTTTTATAATCCGTTTGTCTCGAACGATCTAATACAGACTAGAACCACTGTGAAACTTCTGGAAACATGAAGGCAGTTGTTTATAGTAGTGCTGGCCATGGATAACCGATTTTGGATATTTTGGATATTCGCGGTGTACAGCATGTCACTCATGCAAATAGAGTTGCATAAAAAAAAGTTTTCATTTAGATTCACATTCAAGTTATGCAACTCTATTTGCATGAGCGACATGCTGTACACCGCGAATATCCAAAATATCCAAAATCGGTTATCCATTGCCAGCACTAGTTTATAGTTTAACACCTATGCTATGTGTGTAGCCTATCTACTAGGATGTAACAATAATCAAAGTCAAAAGTATACGGATTATTTCTGGTAGTCTTTATGGAACGATTCTTACGGTTGACTTCGACTTCAAAACTTCATTTAAATTCATTTAAATTACTAACCATCTCAATGATCTATGTAAACTGTTAAGTCAACTTAAAACGTTCCAGCACATTCAGGGGTGTATACGTGTACCCCATGATGTAGGTGCCCGAGTAAATTTTATCTCGGGTGAACTATTTAAGTTCCCAAATGAATTGCGGACGAGAAAATTAAATTTAAATACAGTATACGAAACTGCACCGCGTCCGGCATTTAATCGTCGCTTAAAAGAGGGTACGTCCATTTAAAGCCCCGCGAATATTTCGATTCGAAGTTTAATTCGAAAACACAAGCGGAAACGAGCGAGATCGGACGGTGGGGCCCTTCTACGGAGAGGGGTGGCCCCCCCGACCGTTGTTTTAATGGCTCGTTTTACTACGGGATGAAGATGAGGGTGGAACTCGGGGCATAACTTCAGATTATTGTATGTACGTATGTACCGGAATATGTAACGTACGGTATATGAGCGCCGCCATTCGAAGCAGAAATAGTTTCGAAATAGCGAACGACCCTTTGTTAAGACTGGAAATTCCGACAAAACCACTGGTAGTTAATTTACGTAATTAGTGCCTCGGTGTTACAGAGTTGTCAACATGCTGGAAATTGAAATTTATCAGAGATCTGCATATGTGAAGCTATGTTTGCGTTTCCTCTCGTCACGGCTTTATGGTATACACTCTGTTGTTGACTTTTAATTAATCAAATATTCTGTTATTATAACAAAATTTGTAAATATAATTTGTCGGGCGGTTGTAGGTACATTCAATTTAAAGTCGACGTTTCGCTGGATGTCGATAGCTTCTTCAGACTTTCATTATTTATCTTGAAAAAGCTCTCAACGTACAATTTTACAAATTTTGTTATAATCTTCAATGGACAAAAAAGTTCTTTAATTCTTTAATTCAAGCTAACATCTTTAAACATAACTAACATATCTAATTTAAAAACTTACAACTTGTATTACACAGCGGCAGTAGAAAAATAACAGTAGAAGATGCTTGTATTACACGTAGGGTGCTTATTTCCAGATCACGGATTTATGTTTCCGTTAGGCTTCTCACACAAACATCACAGTTTGATTAAACAACAAAATGGCTTCCAGCCAATAATGCAACGAGTTTTGCGTATTACTGGAGCGATTCTGCGCGGGAACCAGATACAAGGTGCGGAGGGGGTCACCAGATCTAGTATTGACCAATAACAGAAGTCTTCTAGACGAAACTCTACTATCGATTGACCTGACCAAGGCGTCAAAACGGCGGCACGCCACTTTATCGGCCATATTGGGGAAATATTACGAAAATGGAATTGGAAAAATGAACTATAACACCGTCTTGTCTCTTGCTTCTTCTTTCTATATTGATATTGTAATGATTCGTCGACACCAGCCGGTGTCAGTCTGTCTCAGACGCGCCTTAGACTAGAGGCTTCTGCAGACAGCCTGGAGAATTCCGGCGGCGGAATAGAACAGACACTATGGAACCCTTCGGGAAGGCTCACGTACAACCAGCCGTAGAATGTAACAAATTCGGCATTGGACAGTTCGGCATTAAAGTTCGCGTTACACTTTCGCTCGGCTGTTAAAATAAATTAGACATAAGCTCGTAAATAAATTATTGATATAGTGTAAGTTGTAATTATAAAATTATAAAATTAATAGAACCCTTAAAATCGTAACAATATGTTTATTTTCTTTAAGACATTTTCCACTATATCTTTCCGTTCCGCCCGCGCTATTGGTTTAAATATGTTAGTCTTCTATTTGCTTTAATCTTCATTACATGCCCCATCCACTTGATTCTTCGTGCTTTTACTGCCCCTACTATATTTGGTTTGTTTTTCCAGTTCTCCTCCCAAGATTTTTCCTTCTCGGACTTCCAAACTCTGCAGTCCGTTTATCCTTAATTTACAAGTTTCATTTCATTTATATTTTTAGTTTTCCTAGTTTACATCTCCCATCCATCTGATTCTCTGTTTTTGCTAGCGCTAATGCACTTGGTTCAAGGAAAAAGTTAGACACTTCTTGGTTTGTCCTCTTTTTCCAACTTTCCTTCCGAAGGTCTTTTCCTTCCACACTTCCAGTTCTGCTTGAGTGAAATTGTCGTTAAATGTCTCATCTTTTGGATTCTCTATGTCTTTGCTATCGCTAATATATTTGACTTAAAGAAGACGTCGGGACTTCTTGGTTTGTCTTAATCCCCTTTCACCTACTTCCCTTTCTGCCAGAGTTCAGGATTCTTCCTCCTCTATTTCCACTTAAATGTATTTTTAACTTTTTAGAAATAGTCACATGTGTCCCATTCATTTGATTCTCTGTATTACATTCTTGGTTTGTCCTTTTCTACCAATCTTTTGGATTCTCTATGTCTTTGCTATCGTTAATATATTTGACTTAAAGAAGACGTCGGGACTTCTTGGTTTGTCTTAATCCCCTTTCACCTACTTCCCTTTCTGCCAGAGTTCACGATTCTTCCTCCCCTATTTCCACTTAAATGTATTTTTAACTTTTTAGAAATAGTCACATGTGTCCCATTCATTTGATTCTCTGTATTACATTCTTGGTTTGTCCTTTTCTACCAATCTTTTGGATTCTCTATGTCTTTGCTATCGTTAATATATTTGACTTAAAGAAGACGTCGGGACTTCTTGGTTTGTCTTAATCCCCTTTCACCTACTTCCCTTTCTGCCAGAGTTCACGATTCTTCCTCTTCTATTTCCACTTAAATGTATTTTTAACTTTTTAGAAATGGTCACATGTGTCCCATTCATTTGATTCTCTGTATTATATTCTTGGTTTGTCCTTTTCTACCAATATCTTTCAACCTGCTTACCTCCGAAACCTATTTCCTCTTTTTCAGAAGAGGCTGCCTTCTTAGTTCTCCAATTTTCTTCTTGCCGTTCCTTTCTAAAGATCTTCTCTTCCTGGATTTAAAAACTCTGTTGTGTTTTCGTCCCTAATTTCCAAGTTTCACTTCGCTTGCACTTTAGTTTTCTTAGAAATTACGATTTTACTGGGTGCTTAAAAAATGGCGATCATTCTGCACTATTCAGGGACATCCTCTGAGCGTGATTCCTTAAGGGCAAGGACGTTATAAGATTGGACTTGAAATTCTTATTATTTACCAAATCTGAATATTTCAACAATTTTTATACTGGAAGATATACAGGCTGTCCCGGGAGGAAAGGTCAATACTTTTCAAGTTCAATGGTTTTCCAATTTTCTTCTTGCTGTTCCTCTCTCAACTTTCTAACTCTGTAGTACTTCTTCTTTCTTAATTTCTGAGTTTCACTTCTCTTGTGCTTTAGATTTTTTTTTAGAAATTATGATTACATACCCCATCAATTTGAATCTCGAGGTTCGAAGGCAAAGCCACACACTTCTTGGTTTGTCCTCTTCTCCAATATCTTCCACCTAGCTACTTTCCATTGAAATCTTCTACTTTTCTTTTCCAGAAGAGGAGTCTTCTTGGTCTGTCCTTCTTTTCTAATTTTCTTCCTCCTGTTCCTCTTCAAAAGTATTTCCTTCCTGGCCTTTCAAACTCTGTAATTCTTTGTTCTTTAATTTCCACATTTCACTTCACACGTATTTTTAGTTTTCCTAGAAATTATCATTACATACGCCATCCATTGGATCTCTGTCTTTACTGTTCTTATTACATTTGGTTCGACGAAGAGGTTATACATACTTTTCTATTTCAAATCTTTCCACCTGATTTCCTCTCAAATCTTTTCTTCTTGGTCTTTCCAATTTTCTTTCTCTTTACTTTCCAAAGATTTTGATTTGTTCTTATATGTTCTAACCATTTAATTCTTTATACTTTGCTATCGTGAGAAGAAGTCATCATTTCTTTTTTTTTCCGTTAGCTCTTCACCTGTTTCCCGTCGAAATCTTTTTCTTCTTTTTCAGAAGACACCATCTTCTTGATTTGTGCTTCTTTTCTAATTTTCTTCCTTTTGTTCCTCTCCAAAGTCTTTCAAACTCTGTAATTCTTTCTTCCTTAATTTCCAGGTATCAGTTTTCCTAACAATTATGATTACATGACCCCAACTGAATTTCTCCGTCTTTACTATTCCTATTATAGGAATTTGGATCGAAAAAGAGGTTACTACTTGGTTCGCCCTTTTTCCCCAATATCTTTCCACCTGATTTTCTGTGAAATATTTTTCAGAAGAGGCCATCTTTTTGGGTTGTCCTTTTCCAATTTTTTTGCTTCTTTTCTGGCTACGCGTGCGAGTTAAGCTGGTCTCTGCTCCATTTGATGATTCTGCAAGAAAAGTACTGAGTCGCTGATTCATCGGTTTCTGTCGGCATCAGTTGCGATAAGAGCGAAGTTTTTTCCCGCGTAACTCTATACTCGACACATCTCTAAATCACGTCGTAATTTTATCTTTGCCACATGAGATTTCCGTTTCGCGTCTCGCTTGGGATATAAATACTTTCTAAGGTACAGCCTCCTTTGTTTCAATTAATACGTGGGAACTTTATGGCTTAAAGAAAAAGGAATTTTCCTTACCTTTCCGGTTCTTTACAAGGTCATCCATTTCTTTCCACATTCTTCCCCCCAAAGACCTTTTCCATCTAGAGTTTTATATTCGGTAGTTCTTCCTTCTTTAATTTCTTTAGTTTCATTTCACTTGCGTTTTTAGTTTTTTTTTTAAACTGATCATTACAGAAGAGGTCTCTGATTTATCCTTCTTTTCCAATTGCTTTCCCTCTTCCTCAGTTTCCTAGTTTCATTTCACAAGTGATTTCAGTTTTTTTTTAATTATCTTCTGTTTTAAGATACTGTTTAGTGCATGATACTACTTCTTCGCGGCTAAGTTTACATGCTCCTCTTCTTTTATTTCCAGTGACCCTAGATACTCAAAGTTCTTTGTTTCTTCAAAACCTTAGCATCAATTTTTTCCTCCTGTTACCTCTTCACTCTCCCGGACAATTTCCAAATTAATTTTTCTTGCTGAATTCCCCAATCTTTTCTTTCCCCAAATTTTCGTCTTTTCCTAAAGCGAAATTTGGGCGCAAGCAAATTTAATTTTTACATACAACTCCAAATCAAACAAATTGTAATTTAAAACACCTCTAAGTGAACTTGTTGAGATCGTCTTTTCTGGAAAGCCTCCGCACACCGAAAGGCTTGAAATTTAATTAAACGCTTTCGCCAAAATAAATAATTAGAGGACGAAGCCCTGGGTTTAATTAAAAGCCGCACTTCTTAAGTTCAGGTCGCGTTACGTTCATAACGAAAAAAATTGCCCGAACATATCTGTATTTACAATCACTAAATTCCTCTGAGGTATAATAACAACAAAACAGTTTTGAAATTTTCAAAGGAATTTATGTAGGGTACAACGTACCTGCGCTTTCTTGTTTTATGTAGAATGTAAGTTGCGCGATCTACAACCAAAGGAGATCAAAGTTTTGTTATGTTCTCTAAAGTCTAATAGCCGACGGCGTTTCTGATCACATAACAAAGAATAACAATGTGCGTTTCTACAGTTTGCTTTTCCGAAAGACGTTTGTTGCTTATTACATTTTTTACTTACGAGGATACGCTCGATGCCCCGTTGTAAATGTTTTTCCAAGCTCCTGCTTGTGAGTAAAAGTTTCTCTCAATTTATTATTACCCAGAGGAATAAAAAAGATGCACACTTTCCCTAATAATTTTGTTGTGGTATCTAGTAATTTTCCTGATAGTGATAACTTTTTAATTCTTTAAACGTTGCTTTAAATTTGAAACTGGTAGGGAGTGAGATATTTATTGGCAATATTCCTAGGGGAAGGATAATGAATAGAGTTTAAACCTTCCCATAGTAAGGTAAAGAGAAAGGACGATCGATACCCCCCGCCCCTCCTCACCCACGATATTATATGATGAAGATATCATACGTCAGGACTAACAAAACGTACACGTCTCCTCCAAGCGAAAATATTGCAATAAATTTCGTATATGCAATATCTGCGTCGGAGCTTCGCAGGAATCGGAAACCGCAAAATTGAAAATCGGGGCGAACCTGCCGTAATCTATTTCGATGATAAAATAATGTCGGATGCCTTTCATCAAATTTCCCCCGTCCCCTGCAACGGCAAAAAATTGCGCCCGACCAGAAAAAAAACTGCACCGTAAATAATGTGTTGGATGCGGATTGAATTATTCACGCGGCGATAACTCAAACGTCAGATTTTTCAGGATCCTGGTTGTACCTGACGCTGGTGATGGAATTTATTTGTAAAGGAAATACCATCGATAATTTGTTTGCGCCGATGGATGTGTGGGGGGGCGTTCACTTTAAAATCGAATTCTTTATTCGTTCTACTTTAACTAACTGTTTTTGTTCTAAAGAAATGCTCGTTCAAAACAGATCAATCATAGAAAATTATTAAAGGCGTTTTATAGAAGAAACACATTACCGACGGTTTATAACATAGCCAATTTTAAAGTTCTAATCGAATTAGGCACTGAAAAAAAATTATGTGGCTAAGATAACTATACAGTGTGTAATCGAATAAGTTTCACTTACGGCAACCACTCTATTAATACATGAGAAAACAAATGAAGTTATGATATGCGTATGAGGGGCAAAGGCCAATAATAAAAATCGGAAAAATCTACGTTTACTTTTTACAAAAAACGTTTGAGAAGCACTGGATGTGATTTGGGCCTTGTTTAACACAGGACAGTGTTGCTCAAACTCAAAGAGTTCAAAATTCATGTTTACGGCTTACATACGGCATCCGTAAATATGAGCACGTAACATATAAATTAGAAGAAGCTGGCTGGTTGAATATGTCTAGCAGAAGAAAGCTCTTAACCTCATCTCTCTATCATAGAATCATCATAGATCAGATGCCTCTTTATCTTTAGAGGAAAATTAAGTTTCGAACTGACATTCATAATGTCAATATTAGATTCAAAGGAACACTTACACCACCTATCCATAAAAGTACGTTATTTAAACGTTCATTCAGATACCAAATATCTTACGTGTACAATTCAATTCCCGATTCTTTTAAAGGTCTTTCCTAAGCCATGTTTAAAAAAAGGTTTCGTAGTTATTTATTTCAACGTAAATAATGTAGGTATATTCTTGTAAATGTTTCGTATCCTCCGTTACAAATCCATAGCAATATAGCATAGTGTTGTTGTCACAGAATGTTATTACTTTTTTATTATCTTTATTCTCTTATTATTATTTTATTATCGGGATGAATAAATAGTCAATACAATTATGAAATTGTGTAGAGTTAGTAACACCTTCAGCAATCATATGCACCTACCTTATGAGTTCAGATTACTTTACCGGAGAAGAAATCAAACTTACAAACAACGTAAACAATCTTTGACATGTCACATAACCTCAAACAATATTTTGAAGCTTCGTGCACCTACCATTTAGCAGGGTTGTGTTCATAAACTACACTTTCGAGTGCACCCTGGGTGTGTAATCGCATCTTTCTCACTCACAAGTTTTTAGTTAATTTGCGTCTCGCTCATCAGTTTTAAGAAGTCTAGTGTTTACATGATTTCCATGACAACGAGATCACTTTTCACATCCCACTTTTAAGTAGGGTAAAGAAAATGTGTTTGTTGCTATGGAAACACACGCCTGATTTAGTACTTTATGATTCTTATGTGAGAAGCAAAATGTATAAATACATTTATGCGAGAGAGATCACAATATTACCCGAGAGTGACCCTAGAGTGTAATTTATGAACACAACCCAGGTGCACGAGGGGTGCGGGAAGTATCCGCTATTCGCGCTTCAGTGTTCGAAGCCCAAATGAAAAGAAAGTAACGCGTTGATGTACCGAGTAGCTCCGCCTTGTGAAAAGAAAACGCTCTTAATGGTTACCAATAGGCGTTTACGATAATTGGAGCGGTATATGGATCGAGGTAGAAGAATGAGATAGAACGAATGCATTTAATGCATGTAAGAGTGAGAAAATAGACTAACCGGTATATACCGCTCCAATTATCGTAAACGCCTCATGTGGTGCTTAAATTACGCGCCAATTTGCTGTCATTCGATTATTACCTTACTTTTAGGAACTTTTGTTCGCTAGATAATTTTAGGTTCATGCACTGTTTGTTTTTTCATTTTAAGTTAAAATGGCCACGTGCTTGTATTTTTAGGTTAGTTTCAAACACTTTTATTACTTTTAACCATCTTTTAACTATGTTTTTCTACTTTGCGTTCACAATGGATTCATTGTGACACCAAAAACAGTTTCACAATGAAGCTCATTGTGACACTGTTTTTGGGGAAATTTTAGTCATTTTTAATTGAAAATATTTAATAGATTTTACGAAATAACTCACTATTTATTTGTTACTTAACAATATACTCACAATGAAGCTGGATAAGAAAAATTAATAACTTGTTAATGTGACTTTTGATTAAAACGAAAAGTTTTCAGTGTTGCCACGCATTACAACTAAAATTCCCCATATACTAAGAAGATCCAATATTTTTCATATTTTTGTTCAATAAGTGACGCAAAGTAGAAAAAATAGTGTATTATACACGTTTCACAAGAGGCATTGTAACACTCGTTCCGTTGGGGCACGACTAGCGAAGCGTAGCGTGTAACTCGTGTTACAATAAGCCTTCTTGTGAAACTTGTATAATAATATACTATTAAGAGGCCTATGGAGGTCCGCCATATTGGCAAAAATTTATTTTTCAAATGCTGCTTTTAAATCGCGTTCGATTTAAAAATTGTAAAAGTAGATCAGTCTGTAATAATACTATAAATGTGGGAAAGTCAATAATTATGGAAAATGTTTTATATTAACAAAGTAAAATTATAAAATTTTAAAACTCACTACGGAAAATGACTTTCCCACATTCTACGTAAGAAACTGATCATATTTGCTTAAAAAAATATACGAAATTATCATTCCTAAAAGTGCAAAATGAAAAGTACGTAATATAAAAATTTGCTATGTAATGTGCTGCCATCTTAAGGTTCAAGGAAGACGAACTCATGTCAAATAAATTTGGCAACGTTGTTATCGTAAAACTGGGTGCGTTCAGACTTGTCGCTAAGCTTTTAAACTTATTACCTTAACCGTTCCAAAATTCTGAGGGTGTTAGCATTTAATTGAACTACATATATTTGAATTTAGGAGCAAACGCCGGATCTGCAGGGTTATTTTTTTATATTTTGCACCCCACCTAGAGATTTTATTTTAGGAGATACCGAAAGACTGTAAATGCAAAGGTTGTAGGATTTTATGTATTTTATCTTTTAGAGTTATTGCAAAAAAAAAAACACAAGTGCATCGCAAAGTATTGATCGATTTGTATTGTATCGATTTGTATTGATAGCGATAGATTAAAATAGAAGTCTTCAATGCACTACCTACATCTATTAAAAACACGAATTTAACACGTATCAAAATTTTAGTTAAAACCTTTCTACGAGAAAGAAATTTTTATCATATAAATGACTCAAAGTGTGACAAATTAAGTGTGAAAAATTAAGAAGGCGAAATTTGCTCTGAGAGAGTTGGAGTAACGTCACTATTTCACTCCAAAGGATTACTCATTCCCTGTTCGCATATTCGCATGTTGTGACGGATGATGGAATAGTCATAAATTGTCTGCTTGTCAGGTGTGATTTTAATCAATTTGACAAATAAAATTGACACCTGAAATATTTCGCTGTACAAAGTTTATGACCACCACGATCGCTTGACAATAAAACACTGGTCAATATGACAAAGTAAGACACTTACGACCAATTTTTTCTTGGTCGCGACTATACATAAATATTTAATTACGAAAAATTTCTCTAAATTGTTACCACTGCTATGATAAATAACTAATAGGACAAAACTTTTTAATTTGGATAAAACTACTACCGATC